>OX638130.1:63340666-63818166 GCA_951804985.1 Dryomyza anilis
AGGGCATCATATTTTAAAAATTAATTTTCAAAATTTTTACATATCTTTTGTATTAAAAAAAAAATTCTTAAGTATATATGTAACTCTGATTTCTTAAATGGCGTCAGTTTTATGATATTGTATTTTATGATATTGTATATTGTTTTTGTGATATTGATTTTGGGATATAGTATTTACATTTTTTGAAAAATGGTATATATCTCAAAAATTAGAGACAATTTGATGAAAATTACTCCATTTTAGAAAACAAAGTTACAAATACATTAACAAAATGATTGCAAATTTTGCTGCGTAAAAATTTTTTTTTTGCAGTACAAAAATATATGTAAAAATTTAGAAAATTAATTTTTAAAATAAGATGCCATTAAAATTCCATGTTAAGATTTGGCACGAACATTTATATTAAATCAACCAAAATATGTGATTTTTTTTAGAATATTAAAAAGGGGCCTTTTTAAGGACATAAAATTTTAAGTGCAAGGACCGCGGGCCACATGTTTAAGTTTAGAAGTTACATCTTGATTGCTCTAAAAACTTGTTCTATTAGCTTTAAAATGAGCCATCCTTTCATTTCTACTTTAAGAGATATTGAAATATAAACAACTAAACAAAAGTGATTTTTACCACATTTTTTGTAATTTGGAACCTCTGACCTCTGTATCTCAGGAAGTTGTGGCCGAATCATAAAAAAAATGTCAATGCATATCTCGATACCCCTTATCGGTTGCCCAATGAAATCGAAGAAGGTGAGTTCCAACCGATGCACAGTGTACCCAAATCGGGTGAAATTCAGTATTTTCGGAACCACTGAACCGATTTTCAAAATTTAAAAAGTTTTGTACAGAGAGAACTTGAGAGAACTTAAGTTTTAAAATTGGAGTTTGTATTTTTAATGGTTATGGAGATAAAAATCACTAAAGTTGAGATTTTTTTATGAAATTTTTTTCAAAAATTGTAAAAAATCCAAAAGTTATCCGATTTTTAAAATTCTTTTGTTTATGAAAATCTTACATTGATATCTAAAGAAAATTTGATTACATGAGAAAATAACTTGATTAGTTTTAAAAATATAGACTAAAACATATTTTTTTTAAAATTTTTGAAGACTTTACTTTACATATTTATACAAAGATTGTACATTTTATCATAAAATCAAAATATTTGTATGGAACTTTTATAAACAATTAACACATAAATCATAAACTAAACTAAAAAAAAATAAGCAAAATTAACATTGAATTTGATTGAACATAATTAACGCTATGATAAAGCTGTCATCATAAAACTTTTACCGAATATATAATAATTGTATATACTTCAATATTAATAAAAATAATTTGGAAATATATACATTATAAGGGTAGATATAAGGGTTTTATTACAAGTCCTTTTAAAAATTTTATCTTTTCTGAAATAATAGTTCAAAGGGCAAAAAATAAGTAAGGATAAAAAATGTTAAGAACTAATTAATCTTTAAATTGCATACATAAATTTTTACGTTGAGCTTTGAAAACTTTTCTGAGGGTGTGCAAAATCAAAATAAAATTAAAATATACGAAATTTTGGATGAAACATGATGTTAATTAAATGTCATTTTGCACACAGTAAATATATAAGTGTTTGGTATCATTATAAAGAAGAGATTTCAAGGAATCTATGAGGCAAATATAAAGATAATCCATACAAATTTTGCGAGATATAACGGTTTTAACATAAGTCCCATTAAAAAATGAGTATAATGCTGCCATGCACATATACTTCGACGGGCAAAAAATAAGGAGGGTAAAAAGTACGTAGAAATAGCTCGTCCTTAAAACTGCTTACTTAAAATTTGACTTTTAACTTTGAAAACTTTTCTGCAGAGGGTCAAAGTAAACAAAAAAAATGTCAAAACTTGTAATTTGACCAGTGTTGCCAGATTGGTTAAATATATTTTGGATAGGTATTATCATTTAAAAAATTACCAGTTATGTTATCTATCAAAAAAATTTAACAAAAGTATATGTTACTGAAGAAAAAATACTTACGGAGATTTGCGTAGATGTCAATTTTTCAAAAAAAAATTAAAAAATTGAAAATAAAAAAATTTCGAATTTACAATTTTATATTTACTAAACCACTTGAGATATTTAAAAACGGTTTTTAGTTAATGATTTCTGTATTAATTGTTTTTAAATGTTCCATTTTGATTTCATAATAAAATGTACAATCAATGTATAAATATGTAAAGTAAAGTCTTCAAAAATTAAAAAAAAAATCATGTTCTAGTCTATATCTTTAGTAATAAACAATATATTTTCTAATGTAAGCACATAGATTTCAATGTAAGCTTATTATAAACAAAAGAATTTTAATAATCGGATAACTTTTGGATTTTTTACAATTTTTGAAAAATTTTCTTGAAAAAAATCTCAACTTTGGTGATTTTTATCTCCATATCCATTAAAGATACAAACCAATTTTACAACTTAAGTTCTCTCTGTACAAAACTTTTTAAATTTTTAAAATCTTCTGAGTGGTTCCGAAAATACTGAATTTCACCCGATTTAAGAGCGTTTGGACACATTGTGCGCTGTTCGATTTGGTGTGGAATGGCCCTTATTTTATTTATATTACATATTTTATTAATTTGGTTTTATAATTTGGTTTTATAATTTATAATTTATAATTTATAATTTATAATTTATAATTTATAATTTATAATTTATAATTTATAATTTATAATTTATAATTTATAATTTATAATTTATAATTTATAATTTATAATTTATAATTTATAATTTATAATTTATAATTTATAATTTATAATTTATAATTTATAATTTATAATTTATAATTTATAATTTATAATTTATAATTTATAATTTATAATTTATAATTTATAATTTATAATTTATAATTTATAATTTATAATTTATAATTTATAATTTATAATTTATAATTTATAATTTATAATTTATAATTTATAATTTATAATTTATAATTTATAATTTATAATTTATAATTTATAATTTATAATTTATAATTTATAATTTATAATTTATAATTTATAATTTATAATTTATAATTTATAATTTATAATTTATAATTTATAATTTATAATTTATAATTTATAATTTATAATTTATAATTTATAATTTATAATTTATAATTTATAATTTATAATTTATAATTTATAATTTATAATTTATAATTTATAATTTATAATTTATAATTTATAATTTATAATTTATAATTTATAATTTATAATTTATAATTTATAATTTATAATTTATAATTTATAATTTATAATTTATAATTTATAATTTATAATTTATAATTTATAATTTATAATTTATAATTTATAATTTATAATTTATAATTTATAATTTATAATTTATAATTTATAATTTATAATTTATAATTTATAATTTATAATTTATAATTTATAATTTATAATTTATAATTTATAATTTATAATTTATAATTTATAATTTATAATTTATAATTTATAATTTATAATTTATAATTTATAATTTATAATTTATAATTTATAATTTATAATTTATAATTTATAATTTATAATTTATAATTTATAATTTATAATTTATAATTTATAATTTATAATTTATAATTTATAATTTATAATTTATAATTTATAATTTATAATTTATAATTTATAATTTATAATTTATAATTTATAATTTATAATTTATAATTTATAATTTATAATTTATAATTTATAATTTATAATTTATAATTTATAATTTATAATTTATAATTTATAATTTATAATTTATAATTTATAATTTATAATTTATAATTTATAATTTATAATTTATAATTTATAATTTATAATTTATAATTTATAATTTATAATTTATAATTTATAATTTATAATTTATAATTTATAATTTATAATTTATAATTTATAATTTATAATTTATAATTTATAATTTATAATTTATAATTTATAATTTATAATTTATAATTTATAATTTATAATTTATAATTTATAATTTATAATTTATAATTTATAATTTATAATTTATAATTTATAATTTATAATTTATAATTTATAATTTATAATTTATAATTTATAATTTATAATTTATAATTTATAATTTATAATTTATAATTTATAATTTATAATTTATAATTTATAATTTATAATTTATAATTTATAATTTATAATTTATAATTTATAATTTATAATTTATAATTTATAATTTATAATTTATAATTTATAATTTATAATTTATAATTTATAATTTATAATTTATAATTTATAATTTATAATTTATAATTTATAATTTATAATTTATAATTTATAATTTATAATTTATAATTTATAATTTATAATTTATAATTTATAATTTATAATTTATAATTTATAATTTATAATTTATAATTTATAATTTATAATTTATAATTTATAATTTATAATTTATAATTTATAATTTATAATTTATAATTTATAATTTATAATTTATAATTTATAATTTATAATTTATAATTTATAATTTATAATTTATAATTTATAATTTATAATTTATAATTTATAATTTATAATTTATAATTTATAATTTATAATTTATAATTTATAATTTATAATTTATAATTTATAATTTATAATTTATAATTTATAATTTATAATTTATAATTTATAATTTATAATTTATAATTTATAATTTATAATTTATAATTTATAATTTATAATTTATAATTTATAATTTATAATTTATAATTTATAATTTATAATTTATAATTTATAATTTATAATTTATAATTTATAATTTATAATTTATAATTTATAATTTATAATTTATAATTTATAATTTATAATTTATAATTTATAATTTATAATTTATAATTTATAATTTATAATTTATAATTTATAATTTATAATTTATAATTTATAATTTATAATTTATAATTTATAATTTATAATTTATAATTTATAATTTATAATTTATAATTTATAATTTATAATTTATAATTTATAATTTATAATTTATAATTTATAATTTATAATTTATAATTTATAATTTATAATTTATAATTTATAATTTATAATTTATAATTTATAATTTATAATTTATAATTTATAATTTATAATTTATAATTTATAATTTATAATTTATAATTTATAATTTATAATTTATAATTTATAATTTATAATTTATAATTTATAATTTATAATTTATAATTTATAATTTATAATTTATAATTTATAATTTATAATTTATAATTTATAATTTATAATTTATAATTTATAATTTATAATTTATAATTTATAATTTATAATTTATAATTTATAATTTATAATTTATAATTTATAATTTATAATTTATAATTTATAATTTATAATTTATAATTTATAATTTATAATTTATAATTTATAATTTATAATTTATAATTTATAATTTATAATTTATAATTTATAATTTATAATTTATAATTTATAATTTATAATTTATAATTTATAATTTATAATTTATAATTTATAATTTATAATTTATAATTTATAATTTATAATTTATAATTTATAATTTATAATTTATAATTTATAATTTATAATTTATAATTTATAATTTATAATTTATAATTTATAATTTATAATTTATAATTTATAATTTATAATTTATAATTTATAATTTATAATTTATAATTTATAATTTATAATTTATAATTTATAATTTATAATTTATAATTTATAATTTATAATTTATAATTTATAATTTATAATTTATAATTTATAATTTATAATTTATAATTTATAATTTATAATTTATAATTTATAATTTATAATTTATAATTTATAATTTATAATTTATAATTTATAATTTATAATTTATAATTTATAATTTATAATTTATAATTTATAATTTATAATTTATAATTTATAATTTATAATTTATAATTTATAATTTATAATTTATAATTTATAATTTATAATTTATAATTTATAATTTATAATTTATAATTTATAATTTATAATTTATAATTTATAATTTATAATTTATAATTTATAATTTATAATTTATAATTTATAATTTATAATTTATAATTTATAATTTATAATTTATAATTTATAATTTATAATTTATAATTTATAATTTATAATTTATAATTTATAATTTTAAAAGACTTTTAAAAATATAAATAAAATATAATATTTATTTTTGACTCTTATAAATGTTTCTCAAATATAATTATTATTTATAACTGTGGAAACTCTGCAGCACATACGTAGCAAATTGCAGCACGCAACAACAACTTTGGCAAATTCTTGAGTTGATGCAGTTTTTACATTCTTTGCTTTTGGTTCTTTCTTCAGTGCACATAATTCTTAGTGTGGTCATTGGAAAAGGAAAACTTTAGCGACTTGAAATGTAAAATCTGCAAAGAAAGATCGCTGCTCAATGCTTTTTGCCTATTGTTTGTCGTTTTATTTGTTGGTACAAAATACCCAATTTGACCGACTAGACCTTGAGCACCTTGTCTTAACAATATCTTTAAATAACCAAAAGAGGTCGTAAACAAAAACATTTAATAGTTATAAATAATTATTATATTTGAGAATAAATTATAAGGGTCAAAAATATATATTACATTTTTTTTTATTTTTAAAAGTCAAAAATAATTATTATTCTTGACAAATATTTATAAAAGTCAAAAATAATTTCACTTTTTTGAATGGGGGGGGGGGGGGGGGTTATTCTTATTGGTGTCAAAATGTGTGTTTCGATTAGCTGCAGCGATCCCGTGAAAAAATTTTTTTTGTTTTATATTTTGAGATTTTTGTTATATTTTAGCCGTATATTCAACGACTTTTTTTTCTTTAAATCTCATAAATAATAACTATTTTTGACTTTTATAAATATTTATATAAAATAATAATTATTTTTGATTTTTATAAATATTAATCAAAAATAATTTTTATTTTAGTTATAAAAGTTAAAAATAATGGCGCATATTCATAGACAATTTAAAGTAAACTTTAAAATCACCTTTTTTGACATATTTCACATAGAATAAATTGTCTAAAAGCTGATTTTAATTTTAAAGTCGACTTTAAAGTGTCTATGAATATTTGCCAATAATTATTTTCAACTTTTAGAAATATTCATCAAAAATAATAAATATTTTTTACTTTCATAAATGTAAATCAAAATAATAGTCATTTATTATATTCATTAAAAATAATAATTACACATATTTGACTTTTATAAATATTTATCAAAAATAATAATTATTTTTGACTTTTAAAAATATTTATCTAAAATATTATTTATTTATGACACTTGTAAATATTTATCAAAAACAATAAATATTTTTGACGTTTATAAATGTTAATCAAAAATAATTAATATTTTTGACTTTTAAAAATATAATTCAACAAAAATAATAATTAAAGATGACTTTTATTTACATAATAATAATATAATTTATAAAAAAAATTTAAAATTTAAAAGTCCAAAAATAATGCTATAAATGGAACATTTCCATCGAATTTTTTATAACGCTACCCTAAGTTTTGTTGTACATCATTCTTTTACAATGACTTTTTACATAAATATCAGCGATGGCGATATTTTTATAAAAATTTGACTGTTTCCGATTGATTTTAGTAAGGAGCAGCGTACAACATATTTTCGAAGTTCTTCTAGTCTAATCTTCGAAAATATGTCCTGTATATTCGAACTTCAAAAGTGTGGGTAGCACCTGTGTTGCTAACTTCAAAACGGTGTTTATTTACGTGAAATAAACGTAGTTGGACTTTAAATTATGGAAATCATTTGAAATGATACTTAAATTGCCCAAAAGCAAAATTAAACCCTTTAAAATTGTGGAAGGATCTCAAACTAAAACTTCTCAAGTTAAACAAAATTTCAATACATTAAATATTATGGTTGGTAGTTTCGTACCATCAGAAATGCTTTTTCAAAAGCAGTCTAAAAGTTCATTCATCAGCAAAATAGATTGATGTAAGAAAACTAAAACAAAACTTTACAAAGTTTGAAAAAGGAGTATTGGGATCTTTAAATAATCAGAATGTTAATCAACATCTTTTGAATTTTAAACTTAAGAAATAAAATAATCTCATTTATTTTGTTAACTTTAGTTTTGTTATATTTTTAATGTTTTATTGTTTTGTGTAATAATAAAATATGTCAAAATAAAAATTGTAATAAATAACTTATTTGTTCTTTTTTTTATTATTTAACGTTTTTTGTCTTATAAAAGCTTATAAAATCTTCATCAAAATGGAAATTATTTACCAAATTATTTTTTATTCGAAAATATTGATATTTTTGTTTGATGCACCAAAAAACATCGAAGCAACTAGTCGATGCATTACATCGAATCCAATATTGATGTTTTCTCAGATGCAAATCCCTTATTTGGAAAACATTCATGCTACCTGTAACACCATAAAAGTTAAAAAATACTGGCAATATTACATGCAAATTCATGCAAGTTTACATTAACATTTTGTACAGGCTTTTGTTATATAAGTTTCGGAAATTTTAAAAATATTTTATATTATTATATATGATCATAAACAAATCCATTTTATAGGGACATTGAGCATTAAATCTGGACTCAATTTCTACGACATGATAACCGTAGCTAGATTTCTGAAGAACTTAGGCCGAGCTCTCTCAAAGTGGTCGTACAGTTTAATTACGAATTCAAAACAGCAGAAAAGAGCTTAAATCACATAACAAAAAAATATATATAAATAGTAACGCTACTTTCTTTTGTCCAAATAGAATTTAATTTCATCCCAATATGCGATGTACACAAAATGGCACAACGTACATTATTGTAAATACATAATACATTCTGACTTTTGTCTTAGCAATGACTTTATTTCGCAGTTATTTATAATGCGGTCTAATAATTTCAACATTGATTTCTAGAAGTGTTTCATTCGTTTAAACTAAATTCATACATTGTTTGCTTGTGATTCTTCATGGATTGCAATACAGTATGTTGCTACATATATATATATATATATATATATATATATATATATATATATATATATATATATATATATATATATATATATAATATATATATATATATTCTTGTTGCGTGTCAAAAGCTCAGTACGATGCCCACAATACATATTTTGTAGCAACATACTTGATAGTAATCCATGAAGAATCACAAGCCAATGAATTTAATTTAAAAGAAAAAACCCTGGAACAACTCAAAGAAATCAAAGAAATCAATATATATACAGAAAAATAGTAGGTGATGTAATCGATGATAATCATATTAAAGACAAAAGGTCCGGACATAAACTATGAAAGTGTAAAATTTCCTGTAGAACAACTATATAGAAGAGATTTAACAAATTCTTTCCAAAAAAAAAATCTTAAATAAATAAAAAAATAATAAATAAATATAAACTAAGATATGATTAGCTTAAGCAAAACTTTTATTTAAACTTTTATTTTTAGATGGAAAAATATCTTATAATAATCTTTATTCTATAGAATGTAGACAAACATTCAACATCGGAAATAGAAATTAAAGATTTTAGTAATAACAATGGGTTCTTACACGCTGCAAAAAAAGCGCTCTCCCAAACATAATTTTGCAGGCATTAACATGTAACTTTGGAATTTTATGTAAACATAATATATAATTGTTAACAGGGTTGTATTGAGACTTGCACAGTGTTGTAATGAGCTCTGACTTACATTATAATATCCCGGAAACATTTTAATGTTGCCCCTTAAAATGGAGTATGTTCTAATGGAAACATAATAATAACTACATCCAAATCAAAAAAATATTTTCACCGAAACATAAATATATTCAAAATAAAACATGATTTTGAACGAGCTGAATATAAATATATTTCCAGTGAAACATATCAGTTGTTTTAGTTCAAAAAGTAGTATGTTTGCATAGAAACATATTTAAATATTTTTGGAAAGAAATCCTGAAAATAAAATAAAAATAAAATTTTGTTTTTTTTTATTAATTTTTATTAAAAATCTTTAAACATGCGCAATGGGAACTTATAATAATTGAATTCATATACAAATTTTTAAATGCATAAATAAATAATTCGTTTAACAATGAAAGTACAAGGGACAGCATCAATGAATGCACAATTGCACCAGCAGACGCTAAACCAGACGATCCAGGCTCGCTTTATATTTGGTACAGCACAGCACATAGCGTAGGCAAGGAATTCACGGAGGCTTTTGTAAAAAACATGCCAAATTCTGTTTGAAAATCGAAACACAGATTTTTATTTGTGGTTTTTTCACTTTAGTTTCAGAAATTATATACTGCACTATATTATACTCTGTTACTATTTGTACTTCTTGTAACACAATTTATATATTTATTTAATTTACAAATAACAAAATTATTACCGACGCGAACACGTTTTCTCAAAGACACGTACTCAGAAAATGCCGATCACCGAGTGTCAACTTTGTATACATATACATACTTCAAACGACGACAAAAGAGACGTAGGTAGAAAATTCTGCTGAACGAGTGCCAACTTCGTATACAAGAAGAATGTTGCAAGAATACACTTATTTAAATCCAATTTCTTTTTTGTTTTTTTGTAAACATCAATATGTTCAAACGATGGCGTAGGTAGAAAATGCTGCACAACGTTGCCAATTTCGTCAGTCGATAAATTATCGAATTAAGACGAGCGTTGCGAACATACGTTGTATTTAAATTTGATTAGCATTTTCTGTATTTCGAAACATAGTTTTAACCAAGTAATTTGCCAAGAAATATTTTATTCAAATGCCATTAAAATTTTATGTTGGTATTGTAACACATTTATGGTAAATTTGACAGATTCTGATGGAAAATATAACAATGTTTACACGTGAACAAAAATAAAATCAATTTCGATTATAATTTAATTACACTTCATTCCTAATACATGTATGGTAATTTCGTATTACTTATTAATTGCATTCATACATATTCAAACAAATATTTTCTATCCGTGTACCAATAAATATGGGAGAAGTTAAATTAATTGATAATTATTCAAAAATATTACACATTATTAATATAACTGATTTAAAAACCGCTAAAAATCACATCGAAAAAACCATTTTAACACTAAAAACATGTTACCAGAAAATAAAATACATGATCATTTATTTATAACTATAAATAACAGTTATAAAAATTTATTAACCAAATTTAAAATATTATTTCCAATAAAAAGAAATAAAAGAGCTTTGGCAAACGTAGTAGGAAAAACATTAAAATTTATAACCGGAACCATGGATGATTAAGACGAAAAACAAATATTCGAAACATTAAATAATTTCAAAATGAATAATAAAAATTTAATACATGAAAATAATAAATAAAAATAAACGATCAATTTTTAAATCAAATAAAAATTTTAACTAAACATATCAGAAATATGCAATTATATATATATAAAATTTCATAAATAAATATATTAATGATAATAAATAAATATGTAATGAAATAAATTACCTAAAATAAATATTTCAAATATATCATGATATAAACTCTTTAACAAATTATATAGATGACTAACAACGAATAATTTTGACTGGTAGATTAGGTATATTAACAAGAAACATTTTATTAGAAGCGGAATTAACTTTAGTAGAGGATATATTCAGTTTTGAACATATCAAAGTTGCAGTTGCAATTCAAAATGAAGAAATTATCATAATTCTCCTAATTCCAACATTTTCCAATATCAAGTTCGAAAAGATATTGTTAGAACCTATCCCAAATAAATCAAATAAAACTGTCCATTTTAAGTATTCACATATACTGTTAGATAAAGAAAATAAAATATATGAGTCGAATGTAAGCTACAATAAAATAAAAAATTTAAAACAAATTAATTGTATTGT
Source organism: Dryomyza anilis (assembly GCA_951804985.1). NCBI lineage: Eukaryota > Metazoa > Arthropoda > Insecta > Diptera > Dryomyzidae > Dryomyza > Dryomyza anilis. Next base: position 63,352,555 of record OX638130.1, read on the forward strand.
AAATATTTTGAAGTCAATAGAAGCCAACTGTTTAAGAAAGAATACTTGCCAAATTTTGAAGCAGTTGAAAAAGGTTTAATTTTAACAAAAAATATTGATCGAGTAACAGTCAATCAAATTTGTTCAAAAAATGTAATATATTTAGAAGGTACTAAATTAATAAAATTTGAAAATTGTTACATTATCATACAAAACGTAGTATTTGAAAATTATCTTAAAGGGTTCAAGACAAATATGCCAAACCAAATTTTATAAATTTAATTAAAGAAAAAGAGCTAATTAATAATTTCACTATCAAAGATATAAGTTTTGATAACATTAAAAACCGAAAAACAATTGTCGAATTAATTAACAATAATAACAAACACAATTTTATACACTACTTAACACGTTGACGGACAGTTGCGTCTATAGCCGTCAAGTTCAAGTTCACTATGTGACATGACGGCAATAGCCGTCCAATACGAAACGATCGTTTTTAGACACTGCGGCTGTGTAAAACTCCCAAAAATACTTTGTTGCTCACAAAAAATTGCTTATTTCAGTCATTAAACCTGTCATTTACGTTTTTAAATTTTTGCTGTTATAGCCGCCATCGTCCCATTACATAGTGTCTAGAGTCCTCTGGCGCCATGACGGTTGTAGCCGCAACCTAATTAAAGGTGCTGAATTAATCAAAATTAAGTGTATTTAAGCAGAAAGAGTAAAACTATACTTCAAATATTCTAAAAATTACAAAAACATATAGTGTCAATTTTCGAATTTCACTTGTTTCTACTGTCCGTCAACGTGTTAATAAATTTAATTATATTATTAATTATAATAATAATAGTTTGGCGCTACAGTCCTGTTGTTAGCCCCAGTCCAGGCTTGAACCGGGGACCTTTCGGCTCGCAGTCCAACGCACTAACCACTGAGCTACCGCGGCTATATTAATTATAATAATATATATTATATATGAGAAATATTGTAAAACTTCGTCGGAGCCTCAGACTAAGCCCCCTTAGGGGGGAGTTATATACAAGACTACTGACCAAACAGACTTGTACAATCGCCAAGAAGAGGACAGTAAGCAATTCTTTTGCAATTAATGATTTCAAATCATTAATTACATTTGTGCATATTAAGGATGTTTATATTGAGACCACAGAGAGTCTCAATATAAACAAATATATTTAATAGTTTTACTGACAGTGCTCCCACGGCGTTGTCATATAAAATGTAAGTCATTTAAGTTTAGTTTAAGATTCAGTTAAATGAATAAAACCAATCGGCTAACAACTATAACGCTAGTTCGTTTTCTTTTTTAAAAAGGCTTTATCGTTTTCGATAAAGTTTAATTCTAATCCAGCCCAAATTATACGTGAAGATTACAATGTTCAACATGATCCTTTGTTTCGATTTCTACAACTCTGCTCTTAGTAGGTCATGATTTATATCAATTTTAATGATTTGGTTATATGATAGGTGCCACTCCCCGTGGTCCAATCATGCCCGAATTCTACGTGACGATTGAAGTTTCAAATATGAACATTTGGTTTAATGTTTATAACTCTACTCTTCATATGTCAGGAATTATAGAAATTTCCATGTTTTGGTTATATGGGAGGTGCCACGCCCCGTGGTCCAATCACGTTCGGATTCTACGTGACGATTGGAGTTTTAAATATGAACATTTGATTCAATTTTTATAATTCTACTCTTAGTATGTCAGGAGGTATACACATTTTAATAAGTTGGTTATATAGAAGGTGCCACTCCCCGTGGTTCAATCCAGCCCACATTCTACGTGTTGATTTAAATTTTAAATATGAACATTTGGTTAGATGTTTATTACTCTACTCTTAGTATGTCAGGAGTTATAGCAATATTAATGTTTTGGTTATATGGGAGGTGCCACGCCCCGTTGTCCAATCACGTTCACAATGGGTCAAACGATAAACAACCACGATATACATCACTGGGCCAAATTTCATGAATATGGCTGTCTTAAGTACACATATATTGCCATTAAAAGTTTATGGTTTGCCACGCCCATTTTTGTACATTTGGGGGAGAATTTCAAAAAATCCCGCCTTAGAGAGCGCTCACGTCGGGAGATGAACACCCTATCCAAATTCCATGTTCCTAGATCTGTCAATCAGGACTTTTTCATACATAAATAATTTTTAAGCTCTTTTTTAAAAAAACACAACATGAAAAAATGCGCCTAATATTCAAAATTTTGCGCCGTTTTAAAAGAGCGGAAACTATAGAGAAAGGCGCAAATTTTTCAAAAATACATAAAATTGCAAATACGCCTAATTTACAAAATGTGTGCGCCTCTATAGAAGGGCGCAAAATATAGAGAAAGGCGCAAAATTTTCAAAAAAGCATAAAATTACAAATGCGTCTAATTTACAAAATTTTTGCGCCTCTATAGAAGGGCGCAAAATATAGAGAAAGGCGCAAAATTTTCAAAAAAGTAAAAAATTACAAATGCGTCTAATTTTCAAAATTTTTGCGCCTATATAGAAGGGCGCAAAATATAGAGAAAGGCACGAAATTTTCAAAAAAGCATACAATTGCAAATGCGCTTAATTTACAAAATTTTCGCGCCTCTGCAGAAGGTCGCAAAATATAGAAATAGGCGCAAATTATTCAAAAAAGCATAAAATTACAAATGCGTCTAATTTACAAAGTTTTTGCGCCTCTATAGAATGGCGCAAAATAAAGCATAAAATTACAAATTCGTCTAATTTACAAAATTTTTGCGACTCTATAGAAGGGCGCAAAATATAGAGAAAGGCACAAAATTTGAAAAAAGCATAAAATTGCAAATGCGCCTAATTTACAAAATTTGTGCGCCTCTATAGAAGGGCGTAAAATATAGAGATAGGCTCAAAATTTAAAAAAAAAGCATAAAATTGCAAATGCGCTTAATTTACAACATTTTTGGCTGGGTCGGGGCAGTTTAGAAACTATTTTTCGACATATTTTAAAAAGAGATAGACGGAGTTTGTATCGTAAAATGTCTGCCCGAACCCAAAATATGCCGTGAATCTGTCATAAACAAAATTTTACAACATGCTATACACTTCCCAAAATATTCCATTTATCTGTGTGTTGGCCGGAAATATGCCCTAAATATTCCTGATAAATGAAATAAATTTTGTCTCTGGGTATCAATATTAAATCGAATTTAAACGTTATAGGCGCATAACCATAGGCAATTATAAGACAACTTTAATAATTCGACTTAAAAAAAATTCGACTTTTTGATAATTTTTGTATCAAAAGATGATGGTCAAAAAGATGATTTTGAATTTATATTTTACTTTAAATTGTCTATACCAATGCGCCGTAGTTTTTAGAAAATATATATATATTTTTTTGTATATCTTCGTTGTACAACTATAAGTCCAAATACCATTTTTGATAAAAATTCGACAATTTTTAGTTTTAGAGGTGTTGGTGTATTTTTCATAATTAAAAATATTCACAAAATGTAGTTTTGAAGTATGTCCAATCGGCATTGCGCTATAAGGTTATGATTGTTTGAAATTTAATTGAAGATGTTATCAACAAAAAAAAAATTGTTTGCATGAAAAAAATTTACTTTTAACCAGAAATCCTTGTTTTCCTCTTCAATAACATTTTGGTTTTCCGTACTGTTTGAGATACCCCTTGAAGATTTCAAAAATGGTACAAATGGTACAATTGGTACAAATGTTATACTTAAAAAAAATCAAATTCAAATATTTTGTATTTTTGGTTTTGAAATACGCTGACTTGAAAAGTGAAAATAATCATTAAAAATACATTGTGTATATCTGAAGTAGTTTTCAAACGAGATGTCGATATTGATCACCTTTAATATAATACACAAATTGAATTTTGTTTCCAAAGAGTACTGAAATATGTACACCTTCCTAAAATCTTCAAACTATCCTCTCTGTTTGGGTCCATGGCTAAATTAGGGCGCGGTCGGACTTGTGGTACCCTAGATAAATCGAAAACTTATACACCTACCTATATGAACATTAGACTGATTCAAAAACAGAAAATCTAAAGGCTAAATTAGGGCGCGGTCGGACTTGTGGTACCCTAGATAAATCGAAAACTTATACACTTACCTATATGATCATTAGACTGATTCAAAAACAGAAAATCTTAAAATGTTTCGCTCCGCGTCGACTTTCTGCAACTAGGACCTCTAAAACTGAGAAGAAGCTTTTAAAACCAAAAAAAATGATCCTGTGATATTGCAAAGACCTTAAATGTCATTTTTGAGCTATTAACGACTATTTTCAATATTTATTGTTACTCCAAGTATAAAAAGATATCACTCAATTTTATTGTTTTATTTAATTTAAAATCAAACTATAATTTTTTAGTTAACCGTTAAAATTTCATGACTTGCAAACACGAAAAATGTGGACTTTTTTTACTATAGTGATTTTAACGGTCGAAATTCTTCTAATTTTATTCTAATGAGTTTAAGATAACATTTTTGTATTATTGCGCATACAATTATCTTTAAAATGTTATGTAACTCTTATATTTTTAGGCATCGTATTATTAGCAAATACTAAAAGTATGCGCTAGCACTAGCCAAAAAAATAATATATTTTGAAATTATATAAAGGGTTAATTTCCACGATCCAAGACAGGAGTTAGATTTTTGAAGAATGTAATAAACCCTACTTTTAGAGTGTCAATAAGAATATTGATGAGTTTAAACTTCATTATATATGGTTTATTAAATTCTTAAAATTTGTTAGACTAAATTTTCACAAAAATTGGATTTTGAATTGTAATATCTCTTCAACCTTTGAATTTAGCTGATTGATTTTTTATGTTTGGTAAATATTTGTATACAAGTTAATCTATGTAAGGACAACTTAAGAATATAATGCTCATTAAAGGACAATTTTTGAATAAACACTTTTACCGCTTTTGTTACTATATATTATGAACCGTAACGGTGGACAAATTATGTAAAACTTTTTAAATTTTTTTTTAGTGAAAAAATAAATAGTTTAAGCAAAAAAAGTTACATTCAACTTATTATTAAAAAAAATTAAAAAAACCCAAAAAATTATTAAACCGTGATATCTAATAAAATGTGCCAACGACTTTTTATTTATTTTGATCTTAAAATACTCGGGAGGTATATCCGAAACATTTCCTTGAATAATTTGGGGTATGCATCAACTTTTGGGTTGAGAGTGTTTTAGGTAGGAGTGCAGTATCTTACTATGTACTAATAAAATGATATCTAAAAATATAAGAGATACATATCATTTTAAAGATAATAGTATGTGCAATAATACAAAAATGTTATCCCAAATTCGTTAGAATAAAATTAGAAAAATGTCGACCTTTAAAATTACTATAGTTAATAAAAGTCGACATTTTTCGTGTTTGGCAAGTCATGAAATTTTAACGGTTAACTAAAAATGTATGGTTTAAAAATCATAATTTCAGTAAGTGATTTTAAATAAAATAAAAAAAATAAAATTGAGTGATATCTTTTTATACTTGGAGTGACAATAATTTTATTGAAAATAGTCGTTTAAAGCTCAAAAATGACCTTTAAGCTCTTTGCGCAATATCACAGGATCACTTTTTTTTTACAAGGTTTTACAAGCTTCTTCTCAGTTTTAGAGGTCCTAGTTTCAGAAAGTCGACGCGGAGCGAAAGAAAAAATACTTCTAGATTTTTCATACAAATATGAATCAGTCTAATGAACATGTATGTACTGAAATGAAAGATATTCATCTCACGATTAATATGTTATTATGTTCATGGTCCGATAACCCCAGTAACCTCAGGAACCTTTTTAGTTTTAACAACTGAGTTAATTTTATACACGAAACAAGTGTGGGTAGGCAAACGAAAAGAAATTTAATCAGTAGTCTATTATACACTAATTACACTCAAGGATTGAAACCTAAACGAATAACGGTTTCGATTTCGGTTTTTTCCGCGTTTCGGTTTTAAGTTTTTATAACGAAACGGTATCGGTATACCGGTTCCAAGTTACGGTTTCGGGTTTGATTTCGGTTTTTGTATAAAATTTCTTTTTTCCATATTTTTCAAATAATTTAACATTGTTTATATGGTGCTAAGTTATGTTCAATTTGTGATATTGGGGTAAAGTGGGAAACGTAATTTAAACAATGTTTGTTTTTATTCTTGTGAAAATATTGTGTTATATGAATTATTTAATTGATTTCGCCAAGAAACAATTTCAATCGTGGTCACAAGCCAATGAAAAGCAACATTTTGACTTCACCTGAGATATGATCTGAATTGCAAAATTGAGCCGAGAAGCGAACCTTAAACAAGAGCAGCAAGAATACATCGGTAATTGTCTTAAACTTCATAAAAAGAAGAATTTTGTACAATTTCCATCCATGAAAGAAATTTTGAACTGCAATATCTGCCTGTATACTTGAAATGTTCGAACTTGTCGAACTTGCACTTTATATTTCGTATTTTCTTAAGTAGTTACTGAGATTTTTATAATTTTACTTTTTTTTCTAATTTTTTCTTGCATTACCATTATTATTTTATTATCTTATTATAATTCTTTTATCCTTAATATATATTTCCAAAATTGAGCTGTTTTGAAAAATTACACAAAAATCAATTAAAGGACCCTTTCAATGGTATTATATTGAAAAGATCCTTTAAAATAATTCAATAATTATTCAAATGAACTTTTCTAAACTTGTCCCACTTTACCCCAGGCTGCCTATATATTCATATATTACTTATACAATAAATAAAAAAGCAATAGCATTAAAAATCAAATCATTTTTTAACCATGAGTTGCTGGTGTTTGTTGTTAATTCGATTTACTGCTACACAAATTAATGAAAAAAAAACACAATTTTAGACTCTCAAAAAACAACATTTTAATTTTTGTACAACATTTTTATTTTGGGAACTCCATATTTTATTAAATGACATTTAAACATGCCCTATATTTAAGATCTTCTATATAAAATAAAATATGTTTTGCTGTTTTTTTTATACTTTTTTAAAAACCGTTTTAAACCGGTATAAAACCGAAACCGTTCATTTCGGTTTTGGATATCGGTTTATTTCTGATTTTCGTATAACGGTTTTAAAAATGAAACGGGTATAAATGGATATCGGTTACGGTTTCAATCCTTGATTACACTATTATTTCTAAAAAAAATGTCGCCAGCGGCGCTTCCTCGATATAACTTTCCAACGAAATATTATAATTAATTGTTGGGCTGTTTTTTTATTTTTTACATAATTACAAATTCTAATCGCTATCATAAAAATGACCATATAATTACAAATGTTGCATTGTTACCTTTCATTTGAGTACCTATTTTACCAAATATGTAGGTGCACCGGATTTCGATTTTTCTAGGGTATCATAGATCCGTCCGCACCCTATATTTTTTCATGTTTAAGGAAATAAAACTGTTGATTTAAAGAAAAAAGTTGTTTTAAAGAACTACAGTTGTGTATAATTCATTATTCACTGTATTTGATAAGAAAATATAAAAAAGGGAGCTAAATAAATTTTTGGGGCGCATTTTAGAACAAATTGGAAAAAAAGGCGCATAAAAATCAAACGGCCCTCCCAAATCATACTTCTGGATCCACCCCTGACCGAATATAGTCCGAAAGTGTCTGCCTATTATACAGTGGCCAGTAATAACTCCAACCATTGTGCTATTGTCTTTTCTGTTTGTCATCAGAAGTTGTTTAGATCTCTATTAATCTAATTTAGACTAAACTTGTTTGGTGTTGGGACAGATTGAACCACTGCCCATCTATTATTTGTTATCGTTATCATGTCTTGTTCCAGTATGAGTTTACAAGTTGATAGCAGAATACCCAAATTGATTATCTCAAGCTGAATGTTAAGTGTGGTTCCCCTCCAAGCTAGTTCGTCGGCCTTCTCATTTCTTACGATGTCCCTGTACCCTGTCACCCAGTACAGGTGTATATTGAATTGGTTGGATATATTGATCTGATGGAGATGGCTCCATCAGATATGAGCGGCAGTCGTGGGCAACTTTTGACAATAGAGACTCGGATATTACGGATTTGATAGCGGCTTGACTAATATCATGTATGGATATTACATTCCATCTTAGCCAAGTAAGTACCTATTTTATTGCCATGACTTCTGCTTGAAATATAGTGCAGTGGTCCGGCAGACGGAAGGCTATACCTACGTTTAGTTGTTGACAGAAAACCCCCACATCCTACTTTACCACCCAGTATAGAGCCGTCGGTATAGAATTCAAGAGAGTTTCCCGTTGTAAATGTGCCTAATTCCCAGTCTTCTCTAGAGGGTATATTTGCCTTAGCCTCAGTCGAAGGCGAGGGTTGTAAGCATATAATTCGTAGTTTTAAGTATACGTGATGGTAGATTTGTAATTGTGGTGTGTACACTATTCGTGTTCCGCCACTGGTTTGTAGCAGTAAGGCGAATTGCTTTGTATGCTGCCATTTGTTTTCCTATAATGTCTATTGGAATGAGATGTAAAAGCATGTTTAGTGCGTCAGAGGTCGTGGTTCTTAGCGCACCACTGATGCATAATGGAACATTTCTTTGTACTCTGCTGAGATTGGTGAGATATGGTGTTTTCTCCATTAATATCCACCAGATAATAACCCCATACAAGAATATGAGTCGTACTACCGTGACGTATAGCCAATGCATTATATGTGGGGTTAGGCCCCACTTTTTTCCTACAGCTTTCTTGCTGGTATATAAGGCTACCGTAGCGTTTTTGGATCTTTCTTGAATGTTTGCTTTCCAAGAAATTTGACTGTCCATCCTGGTATTTTATGAAGTCTTTGAATTCAACATTTAATCCATTTTGGATTGGTGTGTCGATGGATGGGATTACACTCCAACCCGCAGGTTTTCGTACAGTTAGATAGTTGCCTTAGACCAAACTGCGTCAGATCTCTTAGAGTGGGTAGGTGTTTTCCGGAGACCATTAATGCAACGTCATCTGCGTAAGCAATTAGATTTACGGTTGACATATGGTCAGGATTAGTCGGGATTGTCCCGATATTTCGTACTCTGTCCAGAGTCCGAAATATGTCCCGATAAAATAGATTTGAGTATGGTTGAGTATGAATAGAATTATAAAAATATGTTAAAAATTTTCAAACTTTGTATAACAAAAGCTTGTATAAAATAGTAAGGTGAAAAAAATACCCAATAACGTCGATGATGTTACAGGTAGGATGAAAGTTTGATAAATTAGGCATGTGCATCTGAAAAAAACATTGATGATTTGTTCGATGTGATGCATCGACTATCCGATGTATCGAACAAAAACCACGATGTTTCCGAAGCATCGAATGACAAATAATTAGGTAAATTATGTACAAATTTGAGGAAGATTTTATAAATTTTTAAAGTCTAAATATTGTCAAGTATGCAATCTGCAACACTGCATACAGAACAACCGATTGCAACCCCGACAACCGCAGTTGACAGTTGCGCAGTTTGTCGTCGTCGTTCATCGCGCAAGTTCGCCTGGAGTGCGAATGCTAAATGATTTCTTTTTCATTGTACACTTCTTTTCACTATTTGTTTTAATTAAATAAAAGTATTTGCTAAACCCTAACAACAGTCGAAAACATTCTTTGACATAATTCAGAAGTGGATGATGCAAATTCGACGAATTAAAACAATAACGTTGTGGAAAAAGTGCGTGTCGCGAAAAAAATATTACCCGAACGTATAATACAACTTGCGTGTGCGAAAATTCTCGTCATAGAAAGTTCTGGTGAAGAATAACGAACAAAACAGAAAATGTCTAATTTACGTAGCATGAAGGTGGAACTTTTGAGAAAAAGATGCGGAGAAGCTGGGCTTTCTACAAAGGGCACAAAAAACGAACTTGTACTACGTCTCGAAGAAAATAGTGAGGATGAGTTTAAAAGTTTTAGTGCCTCGCAAAAAGTTTTTGATAAATTAAATAACCTTGAAAAATCTATCGCGCAGCTCACGTTGGTTAGAAACAGTGAGTCGACGGCCGCAAACAAACAAAGCGAATTTCAACCACCATCGATGTCGTCGCCAAATAGTTCGCTAAAGGTTGGCGAAAAACAAAGTAAATGTTTAACAATTTAAGATCAGTCGCCACAGGCTGTACATGAAATGCCTACGTTAGCGTCTTCTACTGTCGTTGCAGCTCTGCCGACGTCGTGTTTGTCTTCTTTTGACTATTTCGCTGCGATGCGGTCCGCTCCGCTCGTGACGCCGGTTTCACATTTTGTGACGGTAGATTACGCGCATTCTTCTTTCGTCCCGCCGGTGTTTGATTCAAATGCGTCGAACGCACAGACACGATTGCGTACGCCGACAAATTCGTGTATACACAAATTCAAATAATGTCAACGTTAACCCGAGTGTGTTAACAACGTCGAGTCGAGTACAAATCAAAACAATGAATCGGTACAGGGACACTTTAATCCTTTGCGAATGTGCGCGATATAATTGCATTGTTACCGGAATTCAATCCATCATTAGACAAATCGCTCAATGCAAGTCAATTTTTTAATCGTATCGAAATGTTAAAAAACGCGTACAAGTGGGACGATCAGTCAGTGATATTTGCGGTGCAACAGAAGTTCATCGGACCTGCAAAATACTGGGTTGATTCACAACAAGTGTTCACTACTTGGAAACAATTTTCGGACAAATTTTTGTTTGACTTTCCGTGCACCGAGAATATTGCTGACATACATATTAAAATGTCTAATACAAAACGAGATCAAAGTGAAACAGCACAAGAATATTTTTATAAAATGGTGTAAATTGGCAGTAAAGGCGATATTCCTCATACTGCTGTAATACCTCATATAATAAATGGCATCAATGACTCGGAACTTAAAAAGAAACTTTCAAATGATTATTCGACGTGTAATCAACTTTTACGGGATATAAACAATTATTGTAGCTACAATGAACTGAAATTTGAAACGTATCAATTTAAACCAAAAATACCGTCAACAGTGATTAATACTAAAACTAAATTCGTTTGCACGCACAAAATTAATGTGAACATTGAAATCGATGGAAAAGCTTTTTGCACCAATCTCCTTATCGTTGATGATGACCACATCAGGACGATTACACTATGAAGATGGGAAACCGATTCCATTCCGCTTAATACATCTCGATCATCTTGGTCCGTTTATTAGTTCACGAAAATTTAATACGTATATTCTAGCCATATCCAACGCTTTTGGTAAATTACTCATCGTAAAGGCTGTCAAAATTGTGACGGATAGGGGTACTGCCTTTACGTCAAAGGGTTTTGAATTGTATTGTACCGAAAACAATATATCTCATATTAAAACTGCTGTCAGAACCCCCAGGGTCAACGGGCAAGTGGAGAGGGCGAACGGAATAATTTGGTCATACATTCGCACGACAAATGATCAACCGAAGGATTGGGATCTCACTATGAGGGACCTCCAATGGACAGTGAACTCGCAGAAAAATTCCACGACAGGTTTCACTCCAAAAGAACTCGTGTTTGACTTCAAACTGAAGAATGTGATCCAGTATCAACTCGTCGCCGCCATCCAAGACGATCATGTTGAAACTGATGACATCCCAAACGCTAATCAAAAACGGGAACAAGCATCCATCCACATAAGAAGCGAACGCAAAAAGTGGAAGGCTCGATTCGACCAAAAGCACGTGGAACCACTTCATTACATGTAGAACGATTTCGTTGTGATTCAAAATGAGCCGTCAGCCATAGGAGAATCAAGGAAGCTCGAGCCTAAGTTTCGTGGTCCGTATATTGTTAGCCGTGATCTTGCAAACGACCGCTACTTATTTGAAGATATACCTGGTATGTAGATAACCTCACGCAAGTTTTGTTCTGTTTTTTGACAAGATGAAACATTGGTGTCGTAATTGCCCCGAACTCGATGAAGACAACGATGGTGACTCTGATAATGAATGCGATACTCAACCAACCGAAATCGAGGGCGATTTGATGTTAGAATTGGCCGAACTGTCAAGTACGGAATCTGCAAGACTGCATACAGAACAACCTATTGCAACCCCGACAACAGCAGTTGACAGTTGCGCAGTTAGTCGTCGTCATTCTTCATCGCAAGTTCGCCTGGAGTGCGAATGCGAAATAATTTCTTTTTCATTGTACACTTCTTTTCATTATTTGTTTTAATTAAATAAAAGTATTTGCTAAACCCTAACAACACTCGAAAACATTCTTTGACAATATATTAAATAACCAAAACAAAATAAATAAATTAGATTAAAATAAATACGTTTTTGTATTCCAATTTTTGTTTGACATTTATTTTATTCTTACACTAAATAATTAAAAATAAACCAAAACTAACAAAATAAATGAAATCATTCTATTTCTTGAGTTAAAAAAAATTAAAATATGTATTTTGATTAAACAGTTTTTGGAATCACTAAATACTTTAAAATCTCTTTGTAAAGAGCGATTAGTTTACAGTTGAGAGTAATAAATGTATAGGTTATACTCGGTTTTTTTCTGTCTTCGGGATATGTTCAAATATTTACCGAAAGATATGCCAGTGGCAAAGATATTGTATATTTTTCTAATATTAAAAATAACTAGTTCGATCGGAGATTTGAAGTTTACTGACTCTTTATTAAAGAAAACATATTTATATCTAAAAATAATCTTAAAACTAAAATACACTTAATATCTAATTACATCATAAAACATCTGTCATGCACATGTAAAATACCTTGACCATTAATATTGATTGATCCCTTAATGGCTCTATATTAAAACTAGATACAATTAGTGGTAAAATAAGTAATAAACTTAAGATAGTTGCTATCGAATTTTTATTTTTAATTCTTCTAGATTTTCTACATTTATCATTATCATTATTTCTTAATATATCTTTTGTATTATTAATATTTTTGTTTTTTAATTGAATATTATTATCAATACTTTCTTGAATATTTATATCTGTAGGAAAATGACAAACATTGTGTATCGATCGTTTCGAATCTCCAGTGCTTGTCCTTAAGTCTACCATACGACAAAACCATCATTCACCATAATTGTTATTGTCTTCTTTTAGAAGTACTAACGTACCATGTTCTATATTCTTGGATGAATTTTGCCATTTATACCTTTTTTGAAGCTCTGACAAATACTCATTGGACCACCGTTCCCAAAAATTCTTCCATATTACTACATACTGCCTTCCAATGATCTCGCACACTGTTTACGTACAAACGTAAACTCTATATGTTTGAACACCTCCGTCCGTCATATCCACACAATCGATTATTTATCGATTACTGCGACGAACCGATCGACTGTCGGCTCTATCAACGTTCGCCGCATATAACTTCTCTCGTTACGTTTTCCTAAAACCAAACGCACGTACACCCACCCGTCTCCGCGACAAATTTAAAGTTTAATAAATACACCTGTCACCGCGACATTAAACAACCCAAAAACCCGTCAACGCATAATTCGGTCCCGCGACAAGTAACATAAACAATTAAAATAAAAATACAATCAACACAAAAACAACAACAACAGGAAGGAAAAACCACATAAGGAAGATTTACACAAACAACAATTAATATACACATCACTTGGCACAACCCACTGAAAATAAGGTAAAATCTTGTATTTCATATAGAGTATTTTGCCACATAAATCGCGACCCACTCGACCCAATCGACAATTGAAATTAACATATTTCAATTCGTGTTTCCCAATCCGCCAAATGCCATTACATCGTTCGCCAGCCGAACATTTGGTCACTTCGAGCCTTTTAATAAAGAACAACGAAATAGTTTTGGCAAGGATTGACCCGCTGAAACAATAAAAATATTTGGCTTTAATTTTAATTTAATTAAAATCGACCCGACCCGTAATAAAAGTGAAAATTAACCACAAAATAAAACAATTGCGGAACGACAGTGAAATTGTTTTTGCAAAAAATCGTATTTTTTTGCAAACCGACCCGACCCGAACAAAACGATCGTATTATACGATACGTTTTAAAATAAAAATACGTTCACCAAAGTCTTAAATATAATTTAACAAAAGCAATTGATTTTATTTATTTTCACATTTTTGAATTGTTACAATATATTTTATTTAACAAAATCGCCAAATATTTTCGTTTCATTTGTTTCAGTTATCTACTCGCCGCTGCACTCGTTTGTTCATTTGTTTTATTTGCTCACAAAACAAATAGACATACACACTTATACACTCACAGTAACGAGAGCTGCTGTCAAGTGTGTACAGGGTTGCCACGTTGTTCACTAAAATAGTGTTTTCGTGGGATTTTATAAATTACCCGTGGGAACCAAAAAATAATCCCAATTTTTTTGGAAATTGCCTATTGAGCAATATTTAACCCGTTTATACCCACATTTAAGCTTCTTTAACCCTTTTAGACGCAAAAAAAACATTTTTATTGATATTTAACAATTTTATATAAAAAAAACTATTATAAAAAATTAGCTGACCCGTTTTTTATCAAAAATATTTTTCAAAGCTTAACCCATAGCGACCCAAAATCATTTAATTGATTTTTTAAATAAAGTTTAAGAATTTTTTTTACAAAATTAATTCTCATATCTCATATATAAAAAATAATTTTGATTTTTAACACATTGCGACCCAAAAAGCTTAACTACGCTATTATTTGCTACCCGGTTTACCACTAAATAAAATTTTAAACTTAACCCATTGTGACCCAAAGATAAAATTTTCAAAATTTGTTACAATTTTATCTAAAAAACTAAGTTTTGCAATACGTTTCGTTGGTAATAATAATTGCTGTTAACCCATACACACCCAAAAATAATTTTATTTATTTTTATAAAAAGTTTTTAAATTTTTTTAGTTTTTTTCTGAAAAAATAAATACGACCCGTGAAAATCCAAAATAATGTTTGAAGATTAATCTCATTGACCCACACATAAAATTTGCTTATAAATTTTTTGTGAATTTTTTCAAATTTATTTTTTGAAAAAGTATTGCGACTCGTTATTAATTTAAAAAAAAACATTTTTTAAATTAAGCCATCCAGACCCAACATTTTATTATTGAAATTTGTGAGAATTTCTGAAGTTATTTAAAAAAGATGGCGGCTCTGACAGCATTTATTCAATTCGGAAACGACATTATTGAATTTGAGCAAACTATTTGCGAGACACCCACTCAAGATTTAGTACCTCATGCTTTATAATTTCATCGGAAGCAGCTTACTTTTCTGTGGGATAATTTCCAAACTTCGTATAATACTATACGAAGTGAACCCGACAGTCCCGATGTGGACCGAAAGAAGCTGAAAGATAAATATACGAAAGGATACAACGCATATATACGCTGTATTTCTTCCCTTTCAGAAATAATGGAGACCCAAAAACAACCGATTGAAACTCCTAAGGCAAGAGAAGAAACGACCCCAATTCGATTTGCACCCTCTATTCATTTGCCCCCGTGTGACACGGATAATTTTGATGGTGACTACGTCATCTGGCCCACTTTTAGAGATATGTTTTCTGCTCTCTACATCAATAACGCCAGATTAAGCAATGTGGAAAAACTTTTCCATCTTAATGAAAAGACCCGAGGCGAAGCAAGAGACATTGTTAAAAATGCTCCTATTACCAATGATGGTTTTATACTGGCATGGAGTAATCTCGTTGAACAATACAATAATAAAAGAATGCAAGTAAAGGCTTAACTGAAGACCCTTTTGAATTTGTCACTAGTTACGTCTGAGTCCGGTAGCTCTATTAAAAAGTTACAACGGACCATCAAAAACTGTGTGACGACCCTGCAAATGTTGGATATAGACACAGATAACTGGAGTCCAATTCTAGTTTATCTGTGTTCGACCCGTCTCCCCAAAAACACGCTAGAGGTATTTGAAAGATCTCTACCAGATAGTTCAGAAATTTCTGAATGGAGAATATTGGACAAGTTTTTGACCCAAACATACAATACCCTTGAATCTGTTGGCGACATTAAGTCTTCGACTAGGAAGACTAGTCAACAGACGGTTTCCAGTAATGCTGGACCCAAAATTTGGATAGACAAACGTGTGAATTCTTTTCACACAAATGTTTTACAAAATCCATTTGCATCCAAAATGACAAGACCCAGATTTATTGAGCCAAGACCCATCCATGCCAAGCCAGCAAAATGGGAAGTTGGGAAGCAGAATTTGCAATGATAAGCACACTCTTCGTGAGTGCTCCAGATTCATATCCATGAAAGTAGAGGATAGACACGATGCTGTGAAAAGATATGAGCTGTTTTAATTGTTTAGCAGTATCTCACAGCATCAGGGACTGTAAGAGTGGATATAAATGTCGCTTTTGTAGCAAAAAGCATCATTCGCTTTTACATTTAGCATCGCTAGACCCGAAAGCAGACCCAAAAGACCACCCAAGCACAAGTGCAGCTGCATCTAAATCTGATCAGCCGTCAACTTCACAGCGGCAAGCTTTCACGACCCTTATACAGTCCACTGACTCAAGACCACCCAAGATATCGAAGAGACACGTTTTGCGATGAAGAGCATTCTTCTGGGAACAGCAATGCTCAACATTGAACACTAAGGCGAAATGTTCCTGGCGCGCGCTCTAATCGACTCTGGATCAGAAGTGACTTTTATCACGGAGCAGTTGAGGAAGCGGATAGGACTTTCAACTAACGCCGTAGGCGCTCAGGTAACAGGACTCAACCAAACAGTTGCAGCAACCCCGTCCAAATCGTGTCCATTGACATTGCGTTCACCGACTAACCCGAATTTCAGAGTCAAAACGCAAGCACTTGTACTTAAGACCCTCACAAGTGACTTGCCATCATATCAAATCGACCCGAACCTCTATGGAAATTTAAATGGTATACAGTTGGCTGATAGACAGTTTTATAAAACCCGACCCGTGGATATGATCATAGGATGTGATCTATACCCACAAATTATACGTAACGGTGTTCAGCATAACATTGTAGAATCCTTGTTGGCGCAAGAAACTGAATTCGGCTGGATACTTTCTGGGCCAATTCCTGAGTCAAGACCCAACAATATTGTTACATATTTTAATAAAGTGACTCTCGATACTTTATTGACTCGTTTCTGGGAAATTGAAGAAGTACCAAAATCCACGACCCTCTCAAATGCAGATATGAATTGTGAAAACAATTCTATACATACATTACGCCGAGAACCCTAAGGCCGTTATGTAGTGACCCTGCCATTTAAAGACCCAAATTGCATTAACCTTGGACTATCAAGACATATTGCAATGGCGCAATATTTGAGAAATGAAAAGTCCTTACTCAAAAAACCCGCTGTTAAAGCAGAATATGACCAAGCGATATGCGAATATTTGCAACTTGGTCATATAAGAAAAGTGACTCATTCGCCAGCCAAATCTTGCACACCCACCCACTACTATTTACCACATCATGCAGTCATAAAACCCGATCGCGTCACAACAAAGCTGCGTGTTGTATTTAATGCATCCAGCAATACTGCCAACGGCAAGAGCCTAAATGATGTGTTGCATACTGGACCAGTTCTACAACAAGATTTAGTTTAGCAAATTTTTAAATGGCGTCTTTGCAAATTTGTCTTTAATGCAGACATTGAAAAAATGTATCGTCAAATTTGCGTCGACCCTGCACACGCACCCTATCAAAGAATTTTGTTTAGGAAGTCCTTAGAAGAACCCATTCTGGATTATGAGTTGCAAACAGTTACATTTGGTGTTAACTGTGCCCCTAACCTTGCCATTCGGACCCTACAGCAATTAGCGCAAGACGTACATGAGACCCACCCACAGGCTTCGTATATTCTACTAAACTGCATGTACGTAGATGATGTTCTGGCAGGCACTCATGAGATTGACAGTGCTATTAATGCTCGAGATGAGCTAATCGCTGCTTTTAAATCAGCAGGATTTTCGTTGCGCAAGTGGATTGCGAACGCACCCGAAATATTAGAAAATCTGCCAAAAGAACGCTTGCTGCTAACAGATTTACTCATTTTATCTGAGCAATGTCAAGGTAATGCAAAGACCCTAGACATTCGATGGAATGCTAAAAAAGATATTTTATTTTTTCAAGTCCCGCTCATCGAACTAAATGATGCATACACAAAACGCGAAGTTTTGTCTTCTATTGCGAAGCTGTTTGACCCTGCTGGTTGGTTAGCGCCGATTATAGTGGCCGCCAAAATAATTATGCAACAGGTGTGCCTTGACAAAACTGAGTGGGACGATATTCTTAACCCGTTGACCCAAAGTAGATGGCAATCGTTTGTCAATGGTTATCAATCGATAAACAGAATTGAGATCCCCAGATGGACTAATTTTGCACCGACACCTCACAAAAGGCATATGCTGCAACTCTCTATGCTCGCATGCAAGATGCCAACGGTGCTGTTGTCACGACCCTTCTGGCAGCGAAGACGCGTCAAAACCGTTTCACTGCCACGACTCAAATTATGCGGTGCTGATTTGCTCGCAAATATAGTTGATGTCATTCTACATAAAATAGACATGACCCAGTACAATACGTACTTTTGGACAGACTCGACTATTGTCTTAGCCTGGCTCAATAAACCGCCCTACACTTGGGCCACTTTTGTAGCCAACCGCATTTCGATCATTACAGAAAGCGTTGGTGTTGAAAATTGGCAACATGTCGATTCACACGAAAACCCGGCGGACGTAGCAAGCCGCGCTAGAACTGGCAGAACATGAACTCTGGTGGAACGGTCCAAGTTGGCTAAGGTGCGTAAGAGATGAATGGCCAATGACCACTGACCCAATCGACACGACCCTTGATCTTAAACCAATTAAGACATTTGCGGTCACGACCCAAGAGAATGTGTTGGAACGATTTTCCACACTTCCAAAAGCATTAAGAGTCTTAGCATACGTTCTAAGATTCGTGAGAAATTCTTTACCATCTCGACGTACTCAGATGACCCACTCAACTATTGAAATAGTACCCGAGGATATTAAGATGGTAAAAGAAAGACTCATAGTAGTGAGTCAGAAAATGTGTTTTTCTGATGAATATATCGCTTTGACGAATTTTGTCCAAAAGTTCATTACTGACCCTAAACCCATTTATAGACAATAAAGGTCTATTAAGAGCACATGGTAGATTAGCAAAGTCACCGACCCTAACATATAATGAACGCCACCCAAATATTTTAGCGTATCATTGCAGACTTGCTAAACCCATATGGCCCATATTGTGACCCTATACGGTGGTAACCAATTAGTTTTGAGGCTACTACGAGCTGAATTTTGGATTATTAAGCTCTGATCAAAACTACGATCAATAATTGTAAAATTTGTGTTTTACACAAAAAGAAACAACAAACACAAATAATGTCTGCATTGCCTCCAGAGCGCATCACACTTTTAATGCACCCGGAGCTCCACACATGGGTGGACTCTGGGAAGCCGGCGTTAAAAGTTTCAAGACACATTTAAAAAAGATATCTGCAAGTCAAAGATTTACGTTCGAAGAGATTTCGACTTTGCTTGCAGGAATTGAAGGTTGCCTTAATTCACGACCCTTAAGCCCTTCAAGCGAAAATCCTCTTGATTTTTCGCCTTTGACCCCAGGACACTTCCTAATTGGTACTCCGTCATTGACCCCAGCTGAACCCGATTTAAGCAACTAGACCCTAAATGTTGTAAATCGTTGGCAGAAGCTGAAGATATTACATCACCATTTCTGTAACAGATGGAAAGATGAATGTCTTAAAGAATTACATAAACGCTATAAATGGAAAAACCCCCAGAAATGCGTTGAAGTAAATGATCTCGTTGTTATTCGACACGAGAATATACCCCCAAATGAGTGGACCCTAGGGCGAGTAGTAAAAACGTATCTAGGTTCAGACTCAAGAACCAGAGTCGTCGATATTCGAACGGCCAAAGGGACTACTACTAGACCCATTACAAAAGTAGTAGTCCTACCCACAAAATAAATACCCATTTAGGTCGCCATGGCAATATACAATTTAACCCACCCTTATTTTTCAGTAGCCATGGCCCCACACAACAAGCGCGGCAGCAGCGGTGCCAATAACAGCGGTGCAAACACCAAGCGCGTAAATAATAAGCGCCCCAACCATAGCGGTGCCAATAAAAAGCGCGCCAACAGCAAGCGCCCCAACAACAAGCGGTGCAACAACACCAACGACAACAATGCCAGCACGAGCAGTGGCAGTCGCACTGTATTAACTGTTTGGTCCGGTCGCATCTTATTGATAGCTGCACCAGCAAGGAAAGGTGTGCGATATGCCAAGAAAGGCACCACACAAGCTTGCATGGACATTCGCGACTCAATCAAGGCGACCGGAACCCAGGCAGTGCAGGACTTAACGACTCGTTACGAACGCAAGCAATGCGAGCAACAAGCGACCCGCTGAGAATCCAGGCAATTCCACAAACCACGCACCTTTTGCTAATCCAAGCTTGTTTTTAAGGCAGACCCTTACACCCACTGCCACTATCAAAGTGTACCATGGCAAAAATGGCCATCTAGTACGGGCGTTGGTGAACCCGACAAGAAATGTCACAATCATTGCTCAGCAGCTCGTCGATCAGCTGAAGCTGAGTACGAGTCGCCTCGATAATTTAAAAATTTGGTCGTTAAACCCTCCTGGGTTTGACGACCCAATTAGATTTGACATTAACGCACTAGTGTCAACCGAGTTGCCTAGGAAGCCATACGAGCGTGACGTTAATGAAGCCATCTTGAGCCGATTCACTCACATGATGCTCGCCGACCCAAAAGTTACGGCTTCCGACCCAGTGATGCTAGAGTTGGGTGCGGATGTTTATCCGCAAATATTGAATTCGGGAGTTTTTAACTGCGAAAGTGGATACGCAGTGGCTCAGAACACTGCGTTCGGCTGGACACTCTCTGAGCTCCCAACACAAGGAGCTGTCCTTAAAAAACTACTCTAGACCCTAAGACCCTAATAATATAAAAAAAATGAATTTAAAACATGAAGTATTGCAGACACTGCAAGGCTGGCGGAATGCTTACGTACAAACGTAAACTCTGTATGTTTGAACATCTACGTCCGTCATATCCACACAATCGGCGCATAATACTTCTCTCGTTACGTTTTCCTAAAACCAAACGCACGTACACCCACTCGTCTCTGCGACAAATTTAAAGTTTAAAGTTTAATAACTTTAAACTTGAGCCGCGGTAGCTCAGTGGTTAGTGCGTTGGACTGCGAGCCGAAAGGTCCCCGGTTCAAGTCTGGACTGTGGCTAACAACATCTTTTCATAGAAACATTTTTCTATACCGCGCTACCTCTCGGCAGTAAATGGCAAACCTCCGAGAGTAAAAACATTGCCTATGAAAAGCTCTCACCCGCCGTTCGGATTCGGCAATAAACTGTAGGTCCCACCACTTTGAGTACAAATATAACACGCACAGCTCAAAATGGTGAGAGAGCTCGGCCTAGGTTCTTATAGAACTGTAGTGCTAAACTATTATTATTATGTTTAATAAACTCACCCGTCACCACGACATTAAACAACCCAAAAACCCGTCAACGCACTATTCGGTCCCGCGACAATTAACATAAACTATTAAAACAAAAATACATTCAACAATCAACACAAACACAACAACAACAGGAAGGAAAAACAACATAAGGAAAATTTACACAAACAACAATTAATATACAAAACTCTTGGCACAACCCACTGAAAATAAGGTAAAATCTTGTATTTTATATAGAGTATTTTGCCACATAAATCGCGACCCACTCGACCCAATCGACAATTGAAATTAACATATTTCAATTCGTGTTTCCCAATCCGCCAATTGCCATTACTTCGTTCGCCAGCCGAACACACACCATTATAACTTTTATTATCACTGTTGTCATTAACCGTTGTAAATGATTCGCCGATTAAAGAATGGCCAGATGTTAATACTTGTAAGTCATTTGGATCATCGGAAAGTGATGTAATAGGCCTAGAATTCAACATTGCTTGAATTTGTGTCATAAGAGTGCACATCTCTTCAAAAGTCATATTCCCACTTACTACCCTATAAAAATGTTTTTTGACAGACTTAACGTACGCTTCCCACCAACATGAGGTGACCGTGCTGGAATATTGACCCACTCAATCTCCCTTTGAGCACAAAACTTATCGATTTCTTCTAAATGGTTTTGTGTTTTAAACAAATTATACAATTCATTTAAACTGTTTGCAGCGCCAATAAAATTAGTTCCATTGTCTGAATAGATTTTTAATGGACAACTTCGCCTTCCAACAAACCTTTTAAGCCCTCCGATAAATTCCGCAGACGTCAAATCATACACTACTTCTAAGTGAACCGCTTTCGTTGAAAAACAAACAAAAATACACGCATAAGATTTATCAAAGTGAAGCAGCACAAGAATATTTTTATAAAATGGTGTTAATTGGTAGTAAAGGCGATATTCCTCATATAATAAATGGAATCAATGACTCGGACCTTAAAAAGAAACTTTCAAATGATTATTCGACATGTAATCAACTTTTACGGGATATAAACAATTATTGTAGCTACAATGAACTGAAATTTGAAACGTATCAATTTAAACCAAAAAATACCGTCAACAGTGATTCATACTAAAACTAATTTTAGTAACAATAAAACTAATTTTAGTAACAATAAGACTATTTTTTCGGTACATAAATCAAACTTAAAAAAAATCTGACGATATAAGCAATAGCGGCGTAAAATAGTTCAAACATTATTCGGTGAAGTGTCCGTAAAGATCGTTGTGCGTATTGTCAGAAAACGACACATAAAAGTGATGTATGTACACAGAAACCTAAATCGAACGTTAATAAAGTAGAAAACACTAAGCGCCCAACCGGTGAAATAAATGATGATGTGATTACAAAAAGTGTAAAAATTAATGGTATGAACGTTATAGCCTTCATCGATCCTGGTAGCCAATATACGCTGGCACGTAGGTCGTTCGCTAAACATTATGAGCCAGTCGATTCTTGCATAAAAACGCTTTCGGGTTTCGCGGGCGGTAAATACGTTTGCACGCACAAAATTAATGTGAACATTGAAATCGATGGAAAAGCTTTTTGCACCAATCTCCTTATCGTTGATGATGACCACATCAGTGAAGATATTTTATTGGGACGAGACGTTCTGTGTCGTAATTATTGAAGGAGACGGTTGCCGCATAGAGAGTGTAGGAAGTGTAAAAATTTCATCAAATTTAACTGTGGACGAAAAAGTTCAACTAAATAATATCCTCTAAGCTCGTCGGCGTTGCTTCGCCAAAAATTTGTCTGAATTAGGTACATGTACTATGGCTAAAATGGACATTAAACTTAATACTGACGAACCTGTCACTCAAAAGCCATATCGTGTACTCATCCGTTGGAATCATCCGTTCTTCCAGTTCGCCATACGCTTCACCAGTTGTTTCGGTAGAGAAAAAAAAATGGTGAACATCGACTTTGCGTAGATGGTAAACCGAATCAACGTGAAAGAGCCATTCCCAATGCCAATCATAGATGAACAATTCGTTCAGTTGGCCGGAAATCGTTATTTCTCGACTCTCGATTTACGTATGGGGTATCACCAAATCGAGATCGATGAACACTCGAAACAGTACACCGCAATCGTGACCACAGACGGTCATTTCGAATACAACCGAATGCCGTTCGGGCTGGTCAACGCATCCGCTGTGTTTCAAAAGATAATAAATAAAATAATTGGTGAAATGGATGGTGGAGAAGTGTTGGCATATTTGGATGACGTGATCATATGCAGCAAAACAATCGAAGAAGGTATGGAACGTCTCGACAGATTTTTGGCAATTCTGGAAAAATACGGTCTAGATAAGTGTGAATTTTTGTCAACAGAAATAACACAACTAGGACATATCATCAACGCAGACGGCATAACTCCTGGAAACGAGAAGGTTCGTGCGATCACAAATTTCCACCGATCGGTCAATATCACTGAGGTAAGACGTTTCCTAGGTCTCACAGGTTTCTTTATAAAGTTCGTGCCGCAGTATTCACTCATAAGTAAGCCGTTAACAAAATTGCTTCACAAAACTGAAAATTTCAGCTGGAATCGCGAGCAAAAAAAGCATTTAAAAGCTGGTGGAAGTT
This sequence comes from Dryomyza anilis, assembly GCA_951804985.1. Taxonomy (NCBI): domain Eukaryota; kingdom Metazoa; phylum Arthropoda; class Insecta; order Diptera; family Dryomyzidae; genus Dryomyza; species Dryomyza anilis. The sequence continues at coordinate 63,376,764 of OX638130.1, forward strand.
TTATGGAGGCCGTCAGATGGAGAATTGTGCAACACTGCCACGATAACATCGGACATTTTGGTCTTGATAAAACGTTAGAACGAGTCAACCAAACTTTTTGGTTCCCGAAAATGCGGAAATACGTTAAGGAATATGTTTTCGCATGCATTCCATGCTGCTACAATAAAACTCGCGGAGGAAAACCTGAAGGACGATTACACTATGAAGATGGGAAACCGATTCCATTCCGCTTAATACATCTCGATCATCTTGGTCCGTTTATTAGTTCACGAAAATTTAATACGTATATTCTAGCCATATCCAACGCTTTTGGTAAATTACTCATCGTAAAGGCTGTCAAAATTGTGACGGATAGGGGTACTGCCTTTACGTCAAAGGGTTTTGAATTGTATTGTACCGAAAACAATATATCTCATATTAAAACTGCTGTCAGAACCCCCAGGGTCAACGGGCAAGTGGAGAGGGCGAACGGAATAATTTGGTCATACATTCGCACGACAAATGATCAACCGAAGGATTGGGATCTCACTATGAGGGACCTCCAATGGACAGTGAACTCGCAGAAAAATTCCACGACAGGTTTCACTCCAAAAGAACTCGTGTTTGACTTCAAACTGAAGAATGTGATCCAGTATCAACTCGTCGCCGCCATCCAAGACGATCATGTTGAAACTGATGACATCCCAAACGCTAATCAGAAACGGGAACAAGCATCCATCCACATAAGAAGCGAACGCAAAAAGTGGCAGGCTCTATTCGACCAAAAGCACGTGGAACCACTTCATTACATGTAGAACGATTTCGTTGTGATTCAAAATGAGCCGTCAGCCATAGGAGAATCAAGGAAGCTCGAGCCTAAGTTTCGTGGTCCGTATATTGTTAGCCGTGATCTTGCAAACGACCGCTACTTATTTGAAGATATACCTGGTATGTAGATAACCTCACGCAAGTTTTGTTCTGTTTTTTGACAAGATGAAACATTGGTGTCGTAATTACCCCGAACTCGATGAAGACAACGATGGTGACTCTGATAATGAATGCGATACTTAACCAACCGAAATCGAGGGTGATTTGATGTCAGAATTGGCCGAACTGTCAAGTACGGAATCTGCAAGACTGCATACAGAACAACCGATTGCAACCCCTACAACAGCAGTTGACAGTTGCGCAGTTAGTCGTCATTCTTCATCGCAAGTTCGCCTGGAGTGCGAATGCTAAATAATTTCTTTTTCATTGTACACTTCTTTTCATTATTTGTTTTAATTAAATAAAAGTATTTGCTAAACCCTAACAACACTCGAAAATATTCTTTGACAATATATTAAATAACCAAAACAAAATAAATAAATTAGATTAAAATAAATACATTTTTGTATTCCAATTTTTGTTTGACATTTATTTTATTCTTACACTAAATAATTAAAAATAAACCAAAAATAACAAAATAAATGAAATCATTCTATTTCTTGAGTTACAAAAAAAATTAAAATATGTATTTTGATTAAACATTTTTTGGAATCACTAAATACTTAAAAATCTCTTTGTAAAATTGTCCCTGCAATAGAGCGATTAGTTTACAGTTGGCCTGCTGTAAAAATGTATTTTTTGCGTTATGAAAGGAAAACTGTCGCAAAGAAATATGGGAATTTGTAATTCACTTGAAATATGGGAAAAATGTAATTCACTTGATGTAGTTGATGAATGCTTTGATGAACGAATTTCGGAAGCTTTTTTTATATTTTATTCACAATGTTATGACACCATTCTATAATGCTATATTATCGCTTGAGAGTAATAAATGTACAATCTCTGAAATTGACACGGTAATGAAAAAACTAAAAAGTTACCTTAACAGTAGATTGAAAGACACATTTTATGTCTGTCCCTACTGAAGCGTCTTGATGATTGCGAAAAGACAATATTTCAGAATGAAGCTAACGATTTTCTCAGATGAGCTATGGAATATTTGGAACAACGCTATGATTTTAATAGTGAGTTCATTTTAAATAAGTCATCTTGAAATACCAACTCAGAAATACCAACTGCGTTAAATGTGTGTGAACACGTAAACAACGACAGGTTTTACTCGGTTTTTTCTGTCTTCGGGATATGTTCAAATATTTACCGAAAGATATGCCAGTGGATAAAATATTGTATATTTTTCTAATATAAAAAATAACTAGTTCGATCGGAGGTTTGAAGTTGACTGACTCTTTATTAAAGAAAACATATTTATATCTAAAAATAATCTTAAAACTAAAATACTTAATATCTAAATACATCATAAAACATCGGCCATGCACATGCATGCAGTGTTTTCCTTATAATTTTCCATTACCAAATCTATGTAAATATACCTAAATAAATACAGCAAATAAACACGTTGGCATTCGACAAAGGATAATTGTCTAATGCACAGATAAAATGTCCACCTTATTTGGAATATTCTTATATCCCATATATCATAAATTGTCACAAACGAAGGTATACTTCAATAATATTTATGGCACACAGGCCAGCAACATATAAATATATTTGAATACCCATTATGGTATATATGTAAATAGATTATTAAAATAAACTATATATAAATAAACATACTTCCAACACTATGACAACATTATGTCAAACAGGGAAAGCAGGGAAATTGTGGCAGGAAGAAATCTGGATGATAATTTACAAAACTGGCTTAGCACACAACTAACAGCAATGGCGATGACAATCCGTGTTATGATACTTATGCCGTAATGAGTTGCGTGATGAATGTCGACGTCGATCGGAAGACCAAATTCAGGTTGTTGCACTTTGGGAATATTATTGATAGTTATCGTAGCGTTGATTTCTTTCAAAAGGATATTATGTAATCTTGGTAACTGAAGACTGATGTTAACCATAGGATTGAAGTTCGAAATCTCTTCGTAAACTTTGCTAAATGCAACTAGCGTTACTTCAAGTTACTCCATATGAAAGCCTGAATTCAGATGTAAAATACCTTGACCATTACTATTGACTGATCCCTTAATGGCTCTATCTTAAAACTAGATACAATTAGTGGTAAAATAAATAATAAACTTAAGATAGTTGCTATCGAATTTTTAATTTTATTTCTTAACATATCTTTTGTATTCCTAATATTTTTGTTTTTTAATTGAATATTATTATCAATACTTTCTTGAATATTTATATCTGTAGTAAAAGGACAAACATTGTGTATCGATCGTTTCGAATCTCCAGTGCTTGTCCCTAAGTCTATCATACGACAAAAACCATCATTCTCCATTATGCTCAATCCAACGCGAATTATTCCTTTTGTCAATTATAGGTGAGAGAGTTTTTATTTTTGAATAAGAAACAACGTTTTTATTCAATATTAATTGTTTTAACTCAGCCGGAAAATGTTGCTTCTGTATTATCTTCATTATAGTAGTCAATGATTCTCTTTGATAATCTAACCATGAGGAACAAATGGCAGACTCTCATTTTTGAAATCTGTTTTTAAAAAGTCCTTCCAAAATTTATTATTAATTATTTCATTCGGAAAAATTCCTCTTGAAACAATATCCGCTTTGTACTTACGTATTTCCAGCTACTTAAATTACTATTACATTGAATGTAATTAACTCTATTTGATACAAATATTTTTAATACTCCTGGATCTAATTTGAGCAAACTTAATACAATTTCTGAATCCGAATAATGAGCTATATCCTTTGCACAGATTTTTAAACTTTTAGTAACTTTGTTCATCAATTCAACCAACAAAACTGCAGCACAAAGTTCTAATCTAGGTTATGTCAAAATTTTAACAGGTGCCACTCTCGATTGCTAAGCTACCAAACTATCTTTAATTTCTCCTTTATTATAACTTGATTTGATATAGACAACTGCCCCATATGCCTGCATTGGTACATCACTAAAACCATGCAACTCAATTCTAACCATGCAACTCAATATGTCTTTCAAATTCAATTTTATTTAATAAAATCCAATCATTCTTATATTTGATCCGCGTGTTTCCTAAATCCTTTGGTACAATCTCATCCCAATTAAGTTTTAATTTCCATAACTTTTGCATAATAATTTTAGCAGTAACAATTACCGGATTCAAAAGACCTAGAGGATCAAAAAGTTTAGCTACATCTGATAAAATTTGTCTTTTTGAAAGCTTGACGTCTGTTTCCCATTTTGATCTTATAAATAATTCGTCAGAGGAAGGTATCCAACAAATTCCTAATGTTTTTACATCCTTTATTTAAATCCAATTCTATTTCACAATCCTCTTTTGGAAAATATTTTAATAAATCTTAGTGATTCGCACACCACTTCTTAAGTGGAAATCCGTATTTCTTTAAAAAAGAGAAGACTTGATGTTGTACCACAATCAGATCTTCCAATCAATCTGTCGTAATCCTGTCACAATGTTATCCATATAAAAATCAGACATTATAACTTCTGCAGCCTCTGTATATTCCTTTCTATTTAATTCTGCTGCTGTCTGTAAAATTTTAACAGTAAATATTGTGCTGCTGATGTTCCATAAGATGGAATTCTGACGAATTCCATCTCCAATATATTAATGGATATTTGAGATGGTTTTCTTGAACCCAAATTTGCCTATACATTTTTTCAATATCTACTGAAAATACATACTTGTGCTTCCTGAATCTTAACAAAATATCAAACAAATCATCTTGCAATCGTGTTCCAGTATACAACATATCATTCAATAGTACTCCTGAGGTTGTTTTGCACGATGCATAAAACATCACTCTTAATTTTGTTGATGTGCTTTCAGGACGTAAAACATAATGGTGTGGGAAATAATAACATCCGGTTAACTCTTTCATATTCAGAACTACTTCCATATGATTTAGTTCTAAATATTTTCTCATAAAATCATGATATTGTAACTTAATATCATCATTTTTTTCAAGCTTCTTCCCTATTGCAAAGAATCTTCTTTTTGCACTAGTTTCAGAGCTACCTAGCATTGCAACATCATTTTTAAATGGAAGATTTACATTTTCCATTCTTGCATATTTGAACGGTTTCACTAAACATCTTTTCACATTTTAAGTCTTCTTTCGATAAAATTTTATTTTCCCCAATTTCCTAAATTTCCCAGATTTTTTTTTAATTGGTTGCCTAAGTTATCATCAGTATATGATACAACTCCACAACATAATGGATTTGACTCAATAATGCCAGATCCACTTACAATCCAACCTAAATTTGTATTTTTTAAGAGAAAATCTTCATCATCTAAACAAATTTTTCCTACTTTTAAAATTTTGAAAAATAATTCTGCTCCGATGATATCTATTCCACTTGGAATTTGATATTTTGGATCTGCCAATTTTATATTATCTGGCATCTCTCCAATTACAACCTTTTTGGACGGTAAATCGTACATAATTTTCGGAATCACCAATACCTCCATACTAAAAAAATAAAAGTGTTTGGATTTTCACATAACATTCAATTTCTCATTCACTTGAGAAATATTTCTAGAAATTCCCTCAATGGTTGCATTAGTCGGACAACCTTTTAATTTCAATCTGTTTTTCATTTCTTTAGTAATGAAATATCTAGTATGCCCGACAATTCAACCAATTGCCTTTCCCATCACAGATTTGCACTACTGCTGTGGAAAGTAATACGTCATTTACATCATTTGTAGTTTTAATATTTTCATTATTTACAACTACACTCTTTGATACTTGCTGTACTTCTTTTTCTTTATGAAGTAACGCATTGTGGATATTGTTGCATATCCTGCAATTAAAACTTTTACAAGTTTTACTATTGTGTCCACTTCTAAGACACTTAATACACAACTTGCTCTTCAGAACCTTGTTCATCTTTCATTAAGAGATAAGTTCCTGAATTTCGAGCACTGATATATAAAATATGGAATAGGGCATCCCATCACACATTTCGTTTCAGTCACTATCAGAGCGTTTCGCATTGGCTTAGACATACTAAACCCACTATCTCCTAACTTTTGACTAGCTTCCAATGCAAAGAACTCATGATCAATAAATTTTAAAAAAATATCCAACTTTGGAATCTCTTTTGAATATTTTAATGACGATTCGAATTTACTTCTTAATGACTCGTCCAATTTTCTGATAAGTATGGAACTTACAAATGCTTGCAATAAATCTTCCTGCGATAATTTGAACGCTTGAAGAGCTTGCAAACTTTCCTGAGTAGATTCTTTAAAAATTCGAATGCTATTTGCTGTTGTTAAATCTAGTGGTACATCAACTAGATTTATAAAGTAAATTGAGGCTACTTATCTTCCAATAACTTCCGTGCTACTGAAAATTTTTCATTTGTTGCTTCTAAATTGGAAACTGTACTTTCAGCGGCACCACTAAGCTTAGATTTAAAGTACACATTTTTTGTGTCCCTGGGATATCTTTGGACCCGATTAGTTGAACGAACCTGCATTTTTATCATGCACATTATTAGTTGTCCTAACCGACTGTGCTGCCTGATTAGTTTGAATAGTAGAAACCCTGTTTCCTACTAAACCTATTAAATTTTCACATTGGTTAAATGCTCTTCTTACCTGATCCGCATACTCTTCCTTAAAGTATGAGTTCTTGGAGATCGTCGCTGTTGGTGGATTCAACGTTTCGTCGTTGATTTGGAATTTGAGGGACATCTCGGTCAACCTCTTCCTACAATCGTTGAGCTGCTCCTCCGTGATATTTGTTGTTGTTGCTACCTCCTTGCACAGATACCTCCTTTCCAATGTCGATCTGTACCATAATAAGGCTTGCTGGATCCATATTTAAATTTCTTTTATTTTTTTATAATTATTTATTAATTTATATGTTTATTTATTTATGAATCAAAACTACGCGAACAAAAATTTACGAATCAAAACTACGCGAACCAAATTTTAAGAATCAAAGCTACGCGAACAAAATTTTACGAATCAAAACTACGCGAACAAGATTTTACGAATCAAAGCTACGCGAATAAAATTTTACGGGGTCGCCAATGTATATTTTTCTAATGTAAAAAATAACTAGTTCGATCGGAGGTTTGAAGTTGACTGACTCTTTATTAAAGAAAACTTATATTTATATCTGCCATAAAATACATCATAAAACATATGCCATGCACATGCATGCAGTATTTTCCTTGTAATTTTCCATTACCAAAACTATATAAATATACCTAAATAAAAGCAGCCAGTAAACACATTGGCAATCGACAAAGGATAATTGTCTAATGCACAAATAAAATGTCCACCTTATTTGGAATATTCTTCTTTCACATATATCATAAATTGTCACAAACGCAGGTAGACTTCAATAATATATATGGCACACAGGCCAACAACATATAAATATATTTGAATACCCATATTGGTATATATGTAAATAGATTATTAAAATAAACTATATATAAATAAACATACTTCCAACACTATGACAACATTATGTCAAACCGATGCGTGGCAGGGAAATTGTGGCAGGAAGAAATCTGGATGATAATTTACAAAACTGGCTTAGCACACAACTAACAGCAATGGCGATGACAATCCGTGTTATGATACTTATGCCGTAATGAGTTGCGTGATGAATGTCGACGTCGATCGGAAGACCAAATTCAGGTTGTTGCACTTTGGGAATATTATTGATAGTTATCGTAGCGTTGATTTCTTTCAAAAGGATATTATGTAATCTTGGTAACTGAAGACTGATGTTAACCATAGGATTGAAGTTCGAAATCTCTTCGTAAACTTTGCTAAATGCAACTAGCGTTACTTCAAGTTACTCCATATGAAAGCCTGAATTCAGATGTAAAATACCTTGACCATTACTATTGACTGATCCCTTAATGGCTCTATCTTAAAACTAGATACAATTAGTGGTAAAATAAATAATAAACTTAAGATAGTTGCTATCGAATTTTTAATTTTATTTCTTAACATATCTTTTGTATTCCTAATATTTTTGTTTTTTAATTGAATATTATTATCAATACTTTCTTGAATATTTATATCTGTAGTAAAAGGACAAACATTGTGTATCGATCGTTTCGAATCTCCAGTGCTTGTCCCTAAGTCTATCATACGACAAAAACCATCATTCTCCATTATGCTCAATCCAACGCGAATTATTCCTTTTGTCAATTATAGGTGAGAGAGTTTTTATTTTTGAATAAGAAACAACGTTTTTATTCAATATTAATTGTTTTAACTCAGCCGGAAAATGTTGCTTCTGTATTATCTTCATTATAGTAGTCAATGATTCTCTTTGATAATCTAACCATGAGGAACAAATGGCAGACTCTCATTTTTGAAATCTGTTTTTAAAAAGTCCTTCCAAAATTTATTATTAATTATTTCATTCGGAAAAATTCCTCTTGAAACAATATCCGCTTTGTACTTACGTATTTCCAGCTACTTAAATTACTATTACATTGAATGTAATTAACTCTATTTGATACAAATATTTTTAATACTCCTGGATCTAATTTGAGCAAACTTAATACAATTTCTGAATCCGAATAATGAGCTATATCCTTTGCACAGATTTTTAAACTTTTAGTAACTTTGTTCATCAATTCAACCAACAAAACTGCAGCACAAAGTTCTAATCTAGGTTATGTCAAAATTTTAACAGGTGCCACTCTCGATTGCTAAGCTACCAAACTATCTTTAATTTCTCCTTTATTATAACTTGATTTGATATAGACAACTGCCCCATATGCCTGCATTGGTACATCACTAAAACCATGCAACTCAATTCTAACCATGCAACTCAATATGTCTTTCAAATTCAATTTTATTTAATAAAATCCAATCATTCTTATATTTGATCCGCGTGTTTCCTAAATCCTTTGGTACAATCTCATCCCAATTAAGTTTTAATTTCCATAACTTTTGCATAATAATTTTAGCAGTAACAATTACCGGATTCAAAAGACCTAGAGGATCAAAAAGTTTAGCTTCATCTGATAAAATTTGTCTTTTTGAAAGCTTGACGTCTGTTTCCCATTTTGATCTTATAAATAATTCGTCAGAGGAAGGTATCCAACAAATTCCTAATGTTTTTACATCCTTTATTTAAATCCAATTCTATTTCACAATCCTCTTTTGGAAAATATTTTAATAAATCTTAGTGATTAATATATAATATAGTGTATAATAATAATAGTGATTAATATATATAGTGATATAAATTATAAATTATAAATTATAAATTATAAATTATAAATTATAAATTATAAATTATAAATTATAAATTATAAATTATAAATTATAAATTATAAATTATAAATTATAAATTATAAATTATAAATTATAAATTATAAATTATAAATTATAAATTATAAATTATAAATTATAAATTATAAATTATAAATTATAAATTATAAATTATAAATTATAAATTATAAATTATAAATTATAAATTATAAATTATAAATTATAAATTATAAATTATAAATTATAAATTATAAATTATAAATTATAAATTATAAATTATAAATTATAAATTATAAATTATAAATTATAAATTATAAATTATAAATTATAAATTATAAATTATAAATTATAAATTATAAATTATAAATTATAAATTATAAATTATAAATTATAAATTATAAATTATAAATTATAAATTATAAATTATAAATTATAAATTATAAATTATAAATTATAAATTATAAATTATAAATTATAAATTATAAATTATAAATTATAAATTATAAATTATAAATTATAAATTATAAATTATAAATTATAAATTATAAATTATAAATTATAAATTATAAATTATAAATTATAAATTATAAATTATAAATTATAAATTATAAATTATAAATTATAAATTATAAATTATAAATTATAAATTATAAATTATAAATTATAAATTATAAATTATAAATTATAAATTATAAATTATAAATTATAAATTATAAATTATAAATTATAAATTATAAATTATAAATTATAAATTATAAATTATAAATTATAAATTATAAATTATAAATTATAAATTATAAATTATAAATTATAAATTATAAATTATAAATTATAAATTATAAATTATAAATTATAAATTATAAATTATAAATTATAAATTATAAATTATAAATTATAAATTATAAATTATAAATTATAAATTATAAATTATAAATTATAAATTATAAATTATAAATTATAAATTATAAATTATAAATTATAAATTATAAATTATAAATTATAAATTATAAATTATAAATTATAAATTATAAATTATAAATTATAAATTATAAATTATAAATTATAAATTATAAATTATAAATTATAAATTATAAATTATAAATTATAAATTATAAATTATAAATTATAAATTATAAATTATAAATTATAAATTATAAATTATAAATTATAAATTATAAATTATAAATTATAAATTATAAATTATAAATTATAAATTATAAATTATAAATTATAAATTATAAATTATAAATTATAAATTATAAATTATAAATTATAAATTATAAATTATAAATTATAAATTATAAATTATAAATTATAAATTATAAATTATAAATTATAAATTATAAATTATAAATTATAAATTATAAATTATAAATTATAAATTATAAATTATAAATTATAAATTATAAATTATAAATTATAAATTATAAATTATAAATTATAAATTATAAATTATAAATTATAAATTATAAATTATAAATTATAAATTATAAATTATAAATTATAAATTATAAATTATAAATTATAAATTATAAATTATAAATTATAAATTATAAATTATAAATTATAAATTATAAATTATAAATTATAAATTATAAATTATAAATTATAAATTATAAATTATAAATTATAAATTATAAATTATAAATTATAAATTATAAATTATAAATTATAAATTATAAATTATAAATTATAAATTATAAATTATAAATTATAAATTATAAATTATAAATTATAAATTATAAATTATAAATTATAAATTATAAATTATAAATTATAAATTATAAATTATAAATTATAAATTATAAATTATAAATTATAAATTATAAATTATAAATTATAAATTATAAATTATAAATTATAAATTATAAATTATAAATTATAAATTATAAATTATAAATTATAAATTATAAATTATAAATTATAAATTATAAATTATAAATTATAAATTATAAATTATAAATTATAAATTATAAATTATAAATTATAAATTATAAATTATAAATTATAAATTATAAATTATAAATTATAAATTATAAATTATAAATTATAAATTATAAATTATAAATTATAAATTATAAATTATAAATTATAAATTATAAATTATAAATTATAAATTATAAATTATAAATTATAAATTATAAATTATAAATTATAAATTATAAATTATAAATTATAAATTATAAATTATAAATTATAAATTATAAATTATAAATTATAAATTATAAATTATAAATTATAAATTATAAATTATAAATTATAAATTATAAATTATAAATTATAAATTATAAATTATAAATTATAAATTATAAATTATAAATTATAAATTATAAATTATAAATTATAAATTATAAATTATAAATTATAAATTATAAATTATAAATTATAAATTATAAATTATAAATTATAAATTATAAATTATAAATTATAAATTATAAATTATAAATTATAAATTATAAATTATAAATTATAAATTATAAATTATAAATTATAAATTATAAATTATAAATTATAAATTATAAATTATAAATTATAAATTATAAATTATAAATTATAAATTATAAATTATAAATTATAAATTATAAATTATAAATTATAAATTATAAATTATAAATTATAAATTATAAATTATAAATTATAAATTATAAATTATAAATTATAAATTATAAATTATAAATTATAAATTATAAATTATAAATTATAAATTATAAATTATAAATTATAAATTATAAATTATAAATTATAAATTATAAATTATAAATTATAAATTATAAATTATAAATTATAAATTATAAATTATAAATTATAAATTATAAATTATAAATTATAAATTATAAATTATAAATTATAAATTATAAATTATAAATTATAAATTATAAATTATAAATTATAAATTATAAATTATAAATTATAAATTATAAATTATAAATTATAAATTATAAATTATAAATTATAAATTATAAATTATAAATTATAAATTATAAATTATAAATTATAAATTATAAATTATAAATTATAAATTATAAATTATAAATTATAAATTATAAATTATAAATTATAAATTATAAATTATAAATTATAAATTATAAATTATAAATTATAAATTATAAATTATAAATTATAAATTATAAATTATAAATTATAAATTATAAATTATAAATTATAAATTATAAATTATAAATTATAAATTATAAATTATAAATTATAAATTATAAATTATAAATTATAAATTATAAATTATAAATTATAAATTATAAATTATAAATTATAAATTATAAATTATAAATTATAAATTATAAATTATAAATTATAAATTATAAATTATAAATTATAAATTATAAATTATAAATTATAAATTATAAATTATAAATTATAAATTATAAATTATAAATTATAAATTATAAATTATAAATTATAAATTATAAATTATAAATTATAAATTATAAATTATAAATTATAAATTATAAATTATAAATTATAAATTATAAATTATAAATTATAAATTATAAATTATAAATTATAAATTATAAATTATAAATTATAAATTATAAATTATAAATTATAAATTATAAATTATAAATTATAAATTATAAATTATAAATTATAAATTATAAATTATAAATTATAAATTATAAATTATAAATTATAAATTATAAATTATAAATTATAAATTATAAATTATAAATTATAAATTATAAATTATAAATTATAAATTATAAATTATAAATTATAAATTATAAATTATAAATTATAAATTATAAATTATAAATTATAAATTATAAATTATAAATTATAAATTATAAATTATAAATTATAAATTATAAATTATGAATTATAAATTATTAATTATAAATTATACTCAATTATATTGTTTTCACATAACTTTTTTTATCCTCAAATTTACCCATATATGTCACCTTAATGAAAACTCGGTTCAAAATTTATTGGACCATATTTTGTAAATCTATCCAAAGAAACATTATCAAACTAAATTTTCGGAATCAGGGCGACATTTTACATAATACAAAAATAGCGTTGACTGCTGCGCAGAATGGCTGTTGTGTAGTGTTATTAATCGCGTTACATATTAACCGTTTAGCGCATTAGACATTAATATTAACTTCAAGTTTTATACTATTTAATTATATCAATATTTCAATAGCGACATCTCTATTCTTTCAATTGAAAAATTCTTATAATAGGTACACAAACCTATTATATTTCGAACATCGGTTACAATAGCCAAAACCGATAGCTACAAATGTGGCTGTGATCAGGTCAACTTTAATATTCGAAAATCGTAGTTGAAATCGCAGAAGATCTATCAGATTTTCTAAATATTCAATAATTCAATAAATCAATCTTTTACTTTTTTCGTGGCAAACAAAATTATAATTAATGTTTTTTTCGTAATTTTTTTAATATTTTTGTATCCCCTACACCAGGCATGTCAAATTCAGTTGGCATCACGGGCCGCATTGGCAACTCATAAGATGAGGCGGGCCGCAATTGTGTAACATACAAAAAAAATCTGTTGTAAAATAAAATATAATATTAAGATTATAACATTTTCTATTGATACTCGTTAAAAGCGCCGCAGGCTTTCGCCTATTTTAATTTTGCAAAAATGGTGCGATTTTTGTCTGCTTGAAATATATTGAAAAAATGTTCGAATTTCTTTGATCCTGCCAAAAATTTTGTCAGGGGTATATACAATGGAGTATATTTCAAGGTTAGGGTTTGAGGTGTCGGCAATCGTTGTGTTGTCGACCACTTAGACCAGAGTTGATCCATTGTGTTCCCTCAATATGGACGTGTTTCCATTTTCGTCCATCCAGATGCGCGGATGAATTTAATTATTTTTAGCGGATATTTGTTCTTGATGTCATCTATTTCCTGGAAGAAAAAAGAGCCTAGAATTTTGTTACGTTTGATCGATAGTGCAGGACATTGGCAGAGGAAGTGATAGCTGTTTTCCTCGACCTCTATGTCACCTACACAGGTCGTCCTCTCTAAAACCCATTTTTCTAAGATGTGATCCAATGAATTAGTAAGGTTTTATGTCCTGTGATAATTCCTACTAGTAATCTAAGTTCTGTCTTTTTGAGCTCTAGTATAATCTTGCTGTATCCCTTTTTTATGTCGTTCCATATTTTTTTTGTGGCGAGGCATGAGTTTGAGTCGTGCCATCTTTTTATCATTTGTTCTTCGAGTCTGTTTGTTATACGTATGTATTTCGAAGTCTGCCAAAGGAGGTTTTACAGTGTTAGCTGTTTCTACCGTTTGTTTTACTACTCCTAACGTTGCCAGTTCGTCGGCTTTTTTTATTTCCTGGAATATTGTTATGTCCTGGTACCCTGTACAGTTTTAAACAGTGTTGTGCATTGAGAACCTTGAGTTCTCTGCGACAACGGTAAATACCGCACCATGTCCCTGTTTCCATCTTGGAACCATCAGTGTATACATTCGTTTCATTTGGTCTAATGACTCTGTCTTCTGTCCATAGTTCCCTCGTGGGGATGGTGGTTTTTATTTCTTATCCAAAGTCAATAAAGGGAATTACATAGTCTGTTTGGGAATGAGATGATGTTAAAGTTTTACAGGATATTTGCATGTCCGCAAGTGTTGCTCCGAAAGTGGGGAGTCTGAGATAGTCTTAGTTCAGTCTTTGCCTCTGACCCTTTGATAAACAAGTCTATTGGAAGGATATTTAGGATAATTTCCAATGAAGCTGTCGCTGTAGTTTTTATAGCTCCCGTAATGCTGAAAAGTGCTATCCTGTGGATTTCGCTAGTTCTCGTTGATTGCACATTTTATTTAGTGCTCCCCACCATAGTTAATGCTAGCATAGTTAAGAATTGGTCGTATTATAGCTGTGTACATATAATGAATTAGCTTTGGTTGTACACCCCAGGTTGTGCCAATTTTTTTTTGGTTTTTCCCAGTTGGTCAAGATTTTTAGTGCGTTTCGTAACATATCTGAAACAGTGTCCACATAGTTGCCCGTTGATAAAATCACGAGATCATCAGCGTAGGCTACTACGTGGACACTTGGTTTTTCTAAATCCACCAGGACCTCATTTAAAACTAAGAGCCAAAGTGTTGGTGAGTCCTTGAGGAGTACCTCGGTTTACTTTAAATTTATTGTAAATGCTACCAATGTTAGCGTTTATTTTTCTACTTAGAGTACATCAGAGTTTCTTAGGTTGCTGGGAATGTGTAGTTTTTGGATATCAGTTTCCTGAGGTTAAGTTCATTTGTCAATTTTTTCAGAACGTCACGTTTTGATTTCCTAAGCTCTTTTTTTTATAAGTTCCTAGAATTCCTTTATATATCGACCAGTTGTTATCGCTAGTTGTAATATTGTGGACTGGAGAGCAACTACTCTGTGTGATGCGTTCACACCCTGGAAAATATGTTTCCATTAGGAGTTTTATGGTTTCTTCTGATGTCTGTGTCCAAGTATCATCAGAGTTTTTTAGGTTGCAGGGAATGTGTAGTTTTTTGGACATCAGTTTCCTGAGCATCGAAGTGTCTTTAACAGTGTTAAGTTCATTTGTCAATTTTTTCAGAACGTCACATTTCGATTTCCTAAGCTCTTTTTTATAAGTTCCTAGAATTCCTTTATATATCGACCAGTTGTTATCGCTAGTTGTAATCTTGGCTTTGTTAAATGCCCGCCTAACGTCGCACCTTAAGGATCTATGGCTCGGGTTCCACCAGGGTTGATTCTTCCTGGTTTTGTTTCAACTTTGTGGACAAGATTTTTGAAAGGCGGTTTTAAAAACAGTATTTATTGTGTTTGTGGCCCCCTCGATATCTATTACATTTTTTATCGACCTGTATTTCATTGTCATCCTAGATGTCTGGACTAGATCTAGAGTATACAATTTTGTAAAACAGATCTAACAATCATCCAAAATTGTTGCAACTTTTTATGTCCGCAAAATCATACGATATCTAATTAGCTCTTGTACCAATGTCGAAGCCCAAATCGTACTAAAACTACAAAAAAAAGTTCAAAGCGACATATGGCCGTTTTGTTTTCGAAACGATAATAAAAACGACTCTGGATTAATATTGCATCAAATAGTTCAAATATATAGAGATATATTTCAAAAACATTGCGATGTGGAAAATGTTTAAATATCCTAACATAAAATTTTACTCTACTAAAATTACGAAATTTTAAAAATTAGCAACGAGATCGAATTTTTGTTATTCAAGTTAGTTCGAGAAAACTTCGAGGCATAAATCACATGGCAGACTTCTTACCAAACATATTGAAAAT
Organism: Dryomyza anilis; assembly: GCA_951804985.1. NCBI lineage: Eukaryota > Metazoa > Arthropoda > Insecta > Diptera > Dryomyzidae > Dryomyza > Dryomyza anilis. The sequence continues at coordinate 63,393,287 of OX638130.1, forward strand.
GTTTTTTTTTAAATATCGTATATAAATTAATTTAAATTGCAAGGACAATCCATTGATTAGAGATGTATGGATTGAGGAGTTATAACAAAGTTTATTTTGTTATCCTTAAAATGAGGTTTGCAGCGTTCTACGGTCAATAGTTTTTTCTACAACCACAAAAAGTGATTATTGATTAATTTTTTGATACTTTGGACCACTGTAATGATGTTTGCAGCATTTACGGTCAAGAGTTTTTTCTACAACCACAAAAAGTGATTATTGATTAATTTTTTTGAAACTTTGGACCACTGTATCTCTGGAGAAGGTGAGTCTGGAACTCTGATAGATTTGGTGTGGAATGTCTCTAAACAAAAGTTTTACTTACTAAAAAAAATGTTAAAATTAATACAATTCCAATTTTTACAATGCAAGACTCTTGTCTACAAATTTTTGATTCATGTTTTATTTTGATTGCGCCTTTATTTGATACTGGAGCTAATTCCAAAAATAGTTTTGTTAAAAGGGTCTAGTTTTTAAGATTTTTAAGTTTTAATTATTTTTCTCTCCATTTATTTTTAATAGTCGAACCAAAAACAATAATGTATTTCTCATTTCGTTGTTAGTCGTACAAAACTATGCGCTACTACATATTTTTTATAAATGCCGGTGAAATATAGCCAAGGCAAATTCAAAACTTTATATAAAATTTAAAAATTTATGAATAAAAAACAATATTACTTGATGAAAAAAAGATAAACATTATTGTTATGCCATTTGTTCAACGCCATGTATAATATTTAAAATGAAAATTATGAAAATAAATTAAGACTTGGAGTCTCAATTTCTCATTATTAAATTTTGGAATATATAAAAATATTGATTTTTTTAAAATAAATTAATAAATTTTTAACCAAGAATAAATGGTAATCTTGATTATGCCTCCGTTATTTAATATAATAATCATTTTAACGCCTGAAAATAAAATATTTTTAAAAATTTTCAATTCTTAAAAATATATTTTTCTTATATTATTTAAAAAGTCTTCGTGGGCCGCACAGAAATGTTGGCGGGCCGCGTGTTTGACATGCCTGCTCTACACCTATGTGTTACAGGGCATATTAAGTTTGTGCATATATTGTTACGCCCCTTAGGAGGCGTGTCCGGTATGGAAAAGTATATATATTCTTGATCAGCATCACTACCCGAGTGAGTTTAGCTATGTCCGCCTGTCTGCCTGTCCGTCTGTCTGTCTGTCTGTCTGTCTGTCTGTCTGTCTGTCTGTCTGTCTGTCTGTCCGAAAACGTAGTAACTTGAGAAATACTTCTCAGAATGCGTTTAGCGTAATTAATAACTTAAATTAAGGTATACAATTAAATATCCCACATTAATATCCCCACCAACGGTGTAGGGTATTCCATACTCGGGCACGACCGACTATAAAGTCCGTCCAATGTGACTGAACTTACCCATGTGACCTAACTTTCCCAACTCGTTTACTAATATAATTTTATTTAAGTTAACACAATCTTTCATGCCATGTAGTCAATATTTTGGTAAATAATAATTAAAGGAAACTTATAGTATTGACAGACAAATTACAGAAAAACATTTAATTTCGTATTATTTTCATCTGTTCTCGAAACTGTGACTATGTTCGAAAATAAAATATTATTAAGAAATATTATAATAATTGAACTATTAGATCAAATCGTTAAAAATGGGTAAAAATAATTTATTTTGTTTTACTTTCGACTGTGCTTGTCTTTCTTCGAAACTGTGGCAAAGTTAGAAAAAATATAAAAAAAATTATAATTATTACATTAAACTATTAAAAATGGTTAAGAAGTAATTAATTTTGTTTTATTTTCGCCTGTGGCCGACTATTTCTGAAACTCTTACTAAGTTCGAAAAAATATTAAATAATATAATTATTATATTAAAAATGGGTAAATAATAATTAATTTCGATATTTTTCCGACTTTCTTCAAAACTGAAGCTAACTTCGAAAAAAATTATCAAACAATATTATAATTATTACATTAAACCATTAAAAATGGTTAAAAAATTATTAATTTTGTTTTATTTGACTGTGTCCGACAATCTTCGAAACTGTAGCTGAGTTCTAAAAAATTTCGAAGTTAGAAAATCTGTTTGTTGCTAGGTAGAGAAAGGCGCAAAATTTTCAAAAACCATAAAATTGCAAATGCGCCTAATTAACAATATTTTTGCGCCTGTACAGAAGGGCGCAAAATATAGAAAAAGGCGCAACATTTTAAAACATTACAAAATGGAAAAGGCGTATTATTTTCAGACAATTTGCGCCTTTCTAAAAGAGGGCAAAATATAAAGAAAGGCGCAAATTTTTCCAAAAAAACACAATAAAAAAACGACCTTCAGAATGTTTGCGCCTTATTGTAAGTTATGCGCTGTTTTAATTTAGATTGTTATTTGAATAGTTAACGCTTTTTGGAGCTTCTCTCTATGCATTGCACCTTTTTGTAAAAATTACTTACTATCTTCAGGTTACTAATATTCTGTAAATAAAGCGCCTTTTTAACTGTTCGCTTTTTTTAATTTTTCGACTTTTAACATTTTGACATTTTAATCTTGGTTAAAATAATCCAAAATAGAGGGTAAACTTATATTTTAAAGTTGACTTTAAATTGTCTACGAATATACGCCTTTGAATTTTGACAAAGATTCCGAAGAATACACGATTCGAGTTTTAAATATTTTTAGAGACATTTTTTCGACATATTTTAAACAGAGAAAGGCGGAGTTTGTAAGCTGTCTGTTTTCTGCCCGATCCCAAAATATGCCGTAAATCTACCATTAAAATTCCACAAAAATTCACAACCTGCTATACACTTCCCAAAAAAGTCCAATTATCTGTGTGTTGGCAGGACATATGCACGAAATATTCCTGAAAAAATACAGACATTTTGTCTCGGGGTATCTATATTAAATCGAATTTAAACATTACATAAAAATATGTTTTCCCTTTTCAACAACATTTTGGTTTTGCGTGTTGTTTTACATACCCCTTGAAGATTGGTAAACTCTGAAAATTTTAGTTTTTTTCACCTTAACTTATGAATTTTATAATTTTAGTTCAAAATGTATATAATGATTTTTAATATTTTTTTCTTAAAAACTAGTTAACTTAGAAAAACCACGATTATTCGAAAAGAAAGGTAACAAAAGTATATAGTTGAAAATGCAATAAAATCGATTCTGAAACATAATTTATTTGGTGACTTTCTATATACTGGTGAAGTTCTATAACGACGATATTTATAATAATAAATCTAACCAAAAGTTTATGGGCATAAATCCGAGTTTTACTTTTTCAGTCTTTTTGAAATTAAAAAAAAAAAAAACAATTATTAAATTAATTGGATTCACAATTGGAATATGCAAGTGAAGTATGGTCTCCTTTCTACAAGGAAGGATACAGAAATACTTCGTACGTTTCGCTCTCGAAGGTTGGATGGATAACTTACATCTTCTTCCATACTCTTTGAAAAAAATGTCCTTAGATTTTTTGGAAAAAAGGAGAAACGAAAAAGGAGAAACGTCAAAAAAGAAAGTGAAACAAATTTTATCTCCACGTTAAATTGGAATTTTATATTATTTAAACAATATTAAAATCAACAAATTGTGAAAATTAGCACTTTCTGAATCAACGATCTTAAGAACACTGAAGGATTTTTGGAATCTGCTGTGGGTATATCACTTTGGAACTTTTGCTGCTGTTGCTGCCTAGTTGGGTTCCGCCGGCATCTTTTCTGGATTTTTTGATTAATTTATTTATCGCTATTGACTGCTGGGCCTACCGTGTTGTGCTGTGACGATGTATTGTTTTCTGTGTGCCAACATTTTTGACTATTGTGAGTTTCAATTTCCAAATCTATTAATTTTCGTGAATATTTGGGTGCCACTTGAGACTCTAGAGTCTGCTGCATGAAAAATATAAACAAAACAAAAATCAGCTGTTACCTGTCACCAAACGTACATTTCAGGGTTGCCAAGTTTCCAGAACAGAAAATCCCATAACACTTTTTGTAACACACTCACATATTTTCATAACTGACTCCCAACAATATACATATTAAATGTCAAATACAACGTCTACTAAACGTAAAGAGTAATAGTTTTTTTTCTCCACAGTTCGCAAAACAGCTAAACTAGAGGATGCAGGTCAAATTGGAAAGTCTATATTGACACAAATTAAGTTGATGAAGGAAAGATTGCAATCACATAGTGAACAATTTTTTCAAGTATCTCATTCGAACTATGTTCTCTTGAAAAACGGCTCACTGAAAAAATTAATAGTGAAATTAAATTAGGTAATGAAAGAGTAAACAATATTAAAGATCAAATTGCTTCCATTGATAGCGAATTAACTATTGTGTATAAACTCTCCAAAGAAATCACTCAGCTAAAATTCTGTATTGAAACTATAAACAGCAATAAAAATAATATAAGAGATATATCGTCTGATTAAATTATATTTGGCATACCCTTTGTGGAGTTGAAAAATTTAAAAATAATTTTTAATTAAATATGTCGATCTATTGATTTTATGGCTCCACAAGTGACATATTTCGAACAAAGCGCAGCTTAAACCACCCTAACACTGCCGTCATCGTAAAGTTCTACTCACCGTTTGATAGAACTCATGTGCTCAAAGGCTTTGCTGAGTTCAGAAGAAGAGCCAAATCTGCGGTCACGTTAAGAGGAGCTGGTTTCGACCTTGATAATAAAGTTTTTATCCATGAGAGTCTAACAACTGATGTTCGAAAAATTCTTCAAGAAGGTATACGGCTAAAGCGTCTTAAAAAACTATTTAATGTTTTTTCTCTCCGTGGCGTTATATATGTGAGAGTTAATAAAAATGATGATGCGATTGCTGTCCACAGTGAAGATGAAATGAATTCGCTGGCGACCATTTCTAATGTACCGTCTTAATATTAAGTATTTTTATTTATTTAGCTTATATTTACTTAACTATATTTACCATAAATTCTTTCGTCCATCTATTTTTAATAATATGTTAATTTATTAATTTGTTCTATGTAAAGATGTTTGGTTCTTTTGTTTTAATTTACTGGTACTCGTTGATAATATTGTACCGTTTGTTTTTTAATGCTTATTTCTATATTTCTGTATCAAATTTTTCCAGTGGCGTTAGGGAAAATCATAAAGTTTTACTTGATATTCTATGTAAGCAACGTGATGGTCTCTCTGTTGTGCATTTTAACGCATGAAGCTTAAATTCTCTAAAATATGACTATATTAAATATGTGTTTGAAAAGTCTACTGTTGACGTAATTTGTATCTCTGAGACGTGGCTCAATAATGAAATATCAGACAACTACTATAATTTATCCAATTATATGTTGTTTAGAAATGACAGGGTTTATAAAAAGGGTGGTGGAGTAGCGATTTGTTGTAAATCGTATCTCAAATTTAGACTTCTGAATTCTTAAATGTTTAAATATCGGATAATAAAAATACTTCAAATGTATTGATTTCTTGCGTTTACAATACAAATAGATGTTACAGCCTGGAGCCTTTTTTTCTTGGACTTAAATAATTATGTTACAAATTTTGACTATTATATTATATGTGAATTTGCTCTGTAATGATATGTTTCTAAAAATTTTTATGATCAAGTAAATGTAGCTGGAATGACGATTATCAATACTGAATCCCGTACACGTTTTGCTCCAAATGTTACTCCTAGTCTACTTGATGTTTTCATTTTGTCCGATATTTCCCTGTTGTTACTTTTTGACCAAATTTAATTTATATCTTACCATGACTTACCTTTTTGCACTTTAAATATAAGTTTTTGTTGTAATACTACTCCATTGACAGTCTCGTATCGTGACTATAATTCTATTGATTGTTTCTCCTATATAATTATATGTCTGAAATATGATGGGAAGATTGTTGGTTTTGTGAGTCTGTTGATAATAAATTGAATTTCCTCGTCTCTAACATCTGCCATGCTTTTAATACTTTTGATAATAATACGTTTTTAATACGTTGATAATAAAGAATGTCCTTGGTACACATCTACTGTAAGGCTTGTTATTGAGAAGAAAAATAAACTTCTGATGAAATGGAAGAAACATAGAATTAATGAAAATTGGGTGTTATATAAGCATGCTCGTATTTTCGTAAACTGAATTCGTCTCTTCCTTCTAAAGTCCTTTGGAAAAATATTCGGAATCTCGGTGTTTGTCAGAAGGATAGCTCTGAGTGTAAGGTTGACCCTAATATCTTAAATGGTGTTTTTCTATCCAAAAACCCAATAATCAATAATAATAATTCTCAGTGTAGTGTCAGCCATACTGATAATCTTCCTCAATTCTATTTTACCAGTGTAGATGAGTATGATGTTTTGAGGTCTATAATGAAAATAAAATCCAACGCAATATGAGAAGATGATATACCTGTTAGATAAATTAAATTAATTTTGTAGTAGATATTAAGTCCGTTGACCCTTATTATAAATCATTGCTTCACTACTTCGTGTTTTCCAAATTCGTGGAAAATAGCTACGGTAATACCGGTTGCTAAAATTCCATCTGCTTCCTCGATGAATGATTTCAGGCCCATCAGCATACTGCCCTCTTTCTCAAAGGTATGCCAATCGTTAATAGCTAAACTAATTAACGAGTATATATATACAAACAAACTGCTCTCACCCCTTCAATCAGGGTTTCGTGCTGGATACTTCGAAACAGCAATGATTAAAGTTCTTGACGATATTCGTGTACCCTTTGATGAAGGTAAGTAACCTTACTTTGTCTTTCAGATTTCTCTAAGGCTTTTGACTCTGTAAATCACTTCATTTTAATTAATAAACTAATATTATTTTTTGGTTTTAGCAGAAATGCAGCTAGTTTAATAGCTAACTATCTCGATGGAAGAATGCAAAGGGTGAAGACTAAAAATGTATGTTCCGATTACAAATGTCTTACAACTGGTGTACCACAAGATTCAATTCTTGGGCCTTTACTGTTTAGTTTATTTATAAATGACATTTTCACTGTGTGCAATGATTTTTGAATGCATGCTTATGCTGATAACGTCCAACTATATTTTTCAAACCGCATAGGAATAGTTGATGATTTATGTTACAGATTGAATAGGGATTTAACTGCTATTTCTAATTGGGCTACTGACAACAATCTATATGTCAATGTTAAAAAGTCCTACATTTTACCTATTTCTGAGACGAAACTTAACGTCCAAATAATCCCTCCTATTTATTTAAATAACAATAAGTTGGAATTAGTTGACAAGGTAAAAAATTTAGGTTTCCATATAAATTCCAAACTTTCTAGTATTGACCACGTGAATCAAGTTATAAAAAAAAGTTTCAACCAGTCAAACGCCAAAAATACAGCTCTTTTTGCAAAAACCTATATTTCATTATTCGTTATTTTTCAGTTTTTTATTCAAACATTTTGAATAACGAATAAATTCTATTTGTATGGAAATCATTTCAAATTACTTTGAGTACTTTTTATTCGTTATTTAAAAGTTTATTTAGTATAAATTTGTATTAACAATTTTTTTTTTGATTAAATTTATGTATGTTTGAAAATTGGCGATTTAAAAACTTATTAAGTAAATTTTATTTGAATTGTTATTTGAATAAAAATGTATTTGAATAATGCCCTAATCTGGAATCTAGTTTTATTTTATATATATTTTTAAAGCAATTCAGTTGATCTAAAGTAAACAAATAAATTTGAAGAATCAAAATTTTATAAATTTTATGTCTTAATACGTGCTTCAATTTTTTTTAATTGTATGAATTTAATAAAATTTTTTGATTATTGGTAATACAACTGGATTTAAGTCATATTTTTTATACACTACACGAGGCATGTCAAACACGCGGCCCGCCAACATTTCTGTACGGCCCGCGAAGACTTCTTAAATAATATAAGAAAAATGTATTTTTAAGAATTGAAAATTTTTAAAAATATTTTATTTTCAGGCGTTAAAATGATTATTATATTAAATAACGGAGGCATAATCAAGATTACCATTTATTCTTGGTTAAAAATTTATTAATTTATTTTAAAAAAATCAATATTTTTATATATTCCAAAATTTAATAATGAGAAATTGAGACTCCAAGTCTTAATTTATTTTCATAATTTTCATTTTAAATATTATACATGGCGTTGAACAAATGGCATAACAATAATGTTTATCTTTTTTTCATCAAGTAATATTGTTTTTTATTCATAAATTTTTAAATTTAATATAAAGTTTTGAATTTCCCTTGGCTATATTTCACCGGCATTTATAAAAAATATATAGTAACCCATAGTTTTGTACGACTAACAACGAAATGATAAATACATTATTGTTTTTGGTTCGACTATTAAAAATAAAAGGAGAAAAAAATAATTAAAACTTAAAAATCTTAAAAACTAGACCCTATTTAACAAAATTGGAATTAGGTCCAGTATCAAATAAAGGCGCAATCAAAATAAAACAAGAATCAAAAATTTGTAGACAAGAGTCTTGCATTGTAAAAATTGGAATTGTACTCATTTTAACATTTCATTAAATGTAGTAAAAAATGATATAAATTTTAAAAAAATCAATAATAATATATATTTACAATTATACATTTGTTTATACAGGTCTTTAAATGGTTAAATTTAATTTTCGAAATAGTTTTCTCCAATTCAAAATATTTTTATCTGCATAAATTGCCCATTTTCAGTACTATTTTAAACCAAGTTTATTTGTTTAATATGATCCATTTTTTCAGTCACATTATATAGGCCGAGCTCTCACACCATTTTGACATGTGCGTGTTATATTTGTACTCAAAGTGGTGGGACCTACAGTTTATTGCCGAATCCGAACGGCGGGTGAGAGCTTTTCATAGGCAATGTTTTACTTTCGAAGGTTTGCCGTTTACTGCCGAGAGGTAGCGCGGTATAGAAAAATGTTTCTATGAAAAGATGTTGTTAGCCGCAGTTTAAGCTTAAACCGGGGACCTTTCGGCTCGCAGTCCAACGCACTAACCACTAAGCTACCGCGACTACATTTTCGTACTATATTTCATGAGTACTAATTGTCTATCTATCTGTCTGTAAAGAAATTCGGCCATTTTCATTTGGAACTATAGACTTTTGAAATATTTATTTAAGCTAACTTTAATATTTCACTGAAAAAGTATACCTTAATTAATAAATATAGCACCACTTGATAATAACAAATAATTTTTCTCAATTTATAATGGCTGATAAATGTCATTCGAATATTAGAGAAATCAAGAAATTAAAAAAAAAATATTAAATGACAACATATTGCGTAATATTTGTTTTATGGATTATTTCGATTTTTATTTAAAATGTAGTATGTAGTAAAAACACTATTTATTTTCAGAAAATCGTAGGCAGGGTTTTTAAAATATCGTGGTTTCAATTTTTTTTGTGCGGTTTTTTGAAAATAATTTATTTCTTTTTTTTTTTGCTCAAACTATTAACTTTAGCCACTAATATAACCCATAAAAATTTCATATAATTTGTCCACCGTTATAAATCATAATAAGTGGGAAGAAATGCGAAAATATAGTTTTTTTTTTCAAAAATAGTCCTTTTTTGAGCATTATATCCTTTAATACCATGAAATGGTCTATACACAGATTTACGTACATAAAAGTATGTTCCAAACGAACCAATCCGCTATATTTAATAGTTGAGAAGATATTTAAAATCAAAGTCAAAATTTTCTTGAAAATTTGGTTAAAAAAATGTTCAACTTTTAGTAAACCATAAATAATTAAATTTTAACAAATTAATTTGCAAATTTGAATCACATTTTCTAAAAGTAGACTTTATTAGCTCCAAGCTGGAATAAACATTTTACTTACTGTTGTGAATATTTCAAAAGATATTATGATAAAAAACGGAAAATATAGTGTATATTTTTAATTTTTTTATTTCAAAATATGCAATAATTACAAGGTAAAGTCACAATATCTTTGGAAAAATCCACTACAAGAGCTCGTTTTTTTGTGTTCAATAATGTAGCTAATATAGTTTACTTTTAGAAAATGTGGCTCAAATTTGCAAATTGATAAGTTAAAACTAAATTCTTTATGGTTTACTAAAGGTTGAACGTTTTTTTGACAAAATTTTCAAGAAAATTTGACTTTGATTTGTAATATCTTCTCAACTATTAAAGATAGCGGATTTGTTTGGAACATACTTTTATGTACGTTATTCTGTGTATAGACCATTTAATGGTATTTAAGGATATAATGCTCGAAAAAGGACTATTTTTGAAAAAAAACTATATTTTCGCATTTCTTACCACTAATTATGACCCATAACGGTAGACAAATTATGTGAAATTTTTATGGGTTGTTTTAGTGGCTAAAGTTAATAGTTTGAGCAAAAAAAAAAAATTAATTTCAAAAAAATATTTTCAAAAAACCGCACAAAAAAATTGAAACCGCGATATTTTAAAAACACTGCCTACGATTTTTATACCCTACACTAAGAGTGAAAAAGTATATTCAGTTTGGTACGCCGTTTGTAACACCCAGAAGGAAGCATCTCCGGTATGGAAAAGTATATATATTCTTGATCAGCATGACCTCCTGAGTCGAGTTAGCGATGTCCGTCTGTCTGTCTGTTGAAATCCCTACTACTTTTAAAATTTGAAGAGCTAGATAAATGAAACTTATAACTTAGATTACTAATATACCTACGCTGTATGCTGGCGAGATCGGTCCATTGTGACCTATGATCCGACCACTTATGTTCAAATACCTCATATAAAATGTATATATAAAGATCAATTTTTATATATACGTGCTTAGGTAAACTGTTTTTGGTCAAATATATATTGACATCATGCTCAAATACATGATAATAATGTTTTCCGGCGAAAAGACTTGTGGTTCACAAAAAAAAAAAAAAATCGAAATTCGGTACACCTACCCATTTGTAAATATGGGTATCAAATGAATGGAAATTCTTCAGCGATTGAATGTTTGTAGTTATTTTCAGGATTCGTATACCCTGGTGACCTATATATCACTTTGAATGGTAACCACACATATGTGTAGGGTATTTATAGTCGGCTTAGACCGACTATAAATTTGATAATCCTAACTATCATAATTACACCTAGTTTAAAATTTCCCATGTGATCTAACCTTCCCAACTGGTTTTATTTTAGTGTTAAAATACTCTGGGGAGATGTCCGAAACGTATTCTTAAAACATTTAAGTTCTCCCACGACTTTTAGGTTGAAAGTGTTTCAGGCTAGGCGTGCACTACTTCCAGAGATACAGTGGTTCAAACTTACAATAAAAGGGCCAAAAATCACTTTTCTATGGATGTTTATATATCAATGTCTCTTAAAGTAGAAATAATAGAAACTCTGTTAATAGCTCGTTTTAAAGGTAATATAACAAATTGAGTTGTATCTTCTAAACTTTAACATGTGGCTCGTGGTCATTATCCCTGCACTTCAAAATGGATGTCCTTAAAAAGGACAATTTTTAAAATTCAAAAAAAAATCTCATATTTTGATGGATTTTATATAAATGTTCATGCCAAATTTCAATGTGGTATTTTGTTGCATCATATTTTAAAAATTAATTTTCTAAATTTTTAAATATTTTTTGTATTGAAAATACAATTTTTTTTTCTATACTAATAGTTGCAAAAATGTCTGAATATATATGTAATTCTGATTTCTAAAATGGAGCCAATTTTATGATATTGAATCTAGTTTTTGAGATATTGATTTTGGGATATAGTATTTACATTTTTCGAAAAACGGTATATATCTCAAAAATTAGAGACAATTTCATGAAAATAAGTCTATTTTAGAAATCATAGTTATAAATCCATTAAAAAATTATTGCAATTTTACTGTGGAAAAAAAATATTTTTTTCAATACAAAAAATATGTAAAAATTTAGAAAATTAATTTTTAAAATATGATGCCGTCAAAATACCATCTTAAGATTTGGCATGAACATTTATATTAAATCAACCAATATATGTGGTTGTTTTTCCCAAATTTAAAGTGCAAGGATAATGACCAAGGGTACCATGTTCAAGTATAGAATTTACAACTTCATTGCTCTAAAAACTTGTTTTATTAGCTTTAAAACGAGCGACGGAGTTTCTATCATTTCTACTTAAAAAGATATTGAAATATAAACATCCATAGAAAAGTGATTTTTGTTCCATTTTTTGTAAGTTTGAACCACTGTATCTCTGGAAATAGTTGTCGCATAAAAATGACCAATGCATATCTCGATACTCTTTATCAGTAGCCCAAATTTCATTGAAATCGAAGAAGGTGTGTCCAACCGCTGCACAGTGTGCCCAAAAGCTATAAATCGGGTGAAATTCAGTATTTTCGGAACCACTCATTCGATTTTAAAAATTTAAAAAGTGTTTTACAGAGAGAAATTGAGAGAACTAAAGTTTAAAAATTGCAGTTTGTTATGTAGTTATGAAAATAAAAATCAGTAAATTTGAGATTTTTTTTCATGAACAAATTTTCAAAAATTGTAAAATATCCAAAAGTTATCCGAAATTCTTTTGTTTATGAAAAGCTTACATTGAGATCTAAAGAAAATTTGCTTACATGAGAAAATACCTTCATTAGTTTTAAAGATATCGACTGAAACATGTTTTTTTTTACCGTGGTAAAGTTAGCAACACAGGTGCCAGCCACACTTTCGAAGTTCGAATCCATAGAACATATTTTCGAAGATTAGAAATTAGAACAACCTCGATAATACCGCCATTATTAAAAAAATTAAACTGGGCCAAAATATTGACTTTAAAATTAAGAACAAAATTTAAAATTTTTAATTAAATACAATGATTTAAAATTAAACGAAATTGTCTTTAATTTAATCACATCGGTTCGAGAATTCTTGAAATATTCCTAATGGTATGCGGCATTTACGGTATGTGGCATAAAAAAGTTGCCATTTTGCCGCAATGTGAAATATATTTTTAATAAGAAATAGAGATAAATTGAAAAAAAAAATCGTTAAAATTGACTATAAATGACGATAACTTGAGGAAAGGAAATGGTAGGATTTTGGTTCAAACGGATTTTAAAACTAGAAATGATGATGAATATAACCCTATTTGTTCTTTTTATACCCATTTTTGTCATACTTATGATTGCTTCTAGAGCACCGTGAATTAGACATAGTGTAGCTTGTATTCCAGACCACAAACATTATTAATTAATCTTTGTAAATGAAAAATAATTTCATCAAAATAAAACAAGGAGAATTTACTCCAGCAATTTTTTCTTAAATGTCCAAAATAATGGTTTGATGATTTTTAAAATAAACGTTTCAAAAAATTTATCACAAATTTGACAATATTTTTGGTTGTTCCTGTATTAAATTATACTTACTCTTTTCCATGGTTGAAGTATATACAGGTTAGTTCATCTAGACAGTTAGTTGGCATACACTATGCTGAGAATGTCAATATGAAAATTTAAAAAATGCTACAATTAATTGTGAATTTAAACTATATTTCAAGGTTATGTTTTTTGGACTTTAATTTGACCAATTTATTCAAATTTCACACCACAAATTCACTTTTCACTGTTGTTATATACTGCGGTGTTCTTCTGGAGCACATAGACAGCTTGTAATTTATTTATTTTTAAATTTTGAGTTTCAATTTTTTTATGAATTTGTAAACAAAGCATTGATGTTTTGTTTTAAATTTTTCGTAAACAAATCTTGAGTCTTTCAAACAGTTTTCAAAAAAAAAGTAAATGGCGACTGAATTTTGAAAGATGATATATACTTCAACCATGCTCTTTTCCATATTCTTGGAATTATTTAATTTTTTTAAAAATTTCAATTATTTTGTATTATTTTTTAAATTCCGTTTTCACTATAACCTTACGATTATCACACTACACTGCTTGCTTCACTGTGTGCTAAGTCTCATAACAGTTAAAGAGATGTATGTCTCTCTCGTAGCAATCTTACAGTCAGATATTGTATCTCGATGTGACTGAGTCCTCTCACATGTGAGTACTCTCATATCGTCTGAAAAGTTGTATTTCATATCTTCACGCATTCCGCCCGTTGGCTCTTACGTTGACTTTGTTCCCTCTTACGTTCTATGAAACCGCTGTAAACATCCAAACATGTAGCGTTACCAACAATCAAACTTGATCCAAAATAAATAAAAATTTAGTCGAAATTACCAAATTTTTCAATCTGGCATTACTAAAATCTATATTATTTTAGCAAATACGAAAAGCATTCATAATTTTGCGATGATTTGGGTTTGGAAAATAGAAAAACACAGATTTTCAGTAATCAAAAAACAGCTGTACTTAGAAAAATGTCAAATATTTGTTTGTGTGGTTTACTTCATTTTTGCATTTTTTTTAATTTGCTTTGTAAACTTATATTTTGGATGAAAAGAAATGTATAGTGTATTCAAAAATTATTTGAAATTGTTCTGCATTCTTTTTAGGTGCAATTAGTTCTTTTTTTTGTGAAAATTTTAGAAAACGGAGCCAAAAAAGCTGCCGTCTAATTTGACACAATATTCGTGCGGTTGAGTTTTATTAAATACAAATTATTTCTTTACGTCGGCGCAAACCGGCGCAAACTGACGTCAGACGTTTTGGGCTTTACAAAATACAAAAAGTCAGTCACACGGGCGTGCGTGACTACTTTCGTCAATTATCGAGATACAATATCTGGCTGTTAATTTCAAACTTCTTATTGTAGGCACCCAAATACTTATAGTAGGTACATAAACCCTGTAACGAATATTTCGAACATCGTTTACAATAATTTATTTTCTAAAAACTGTGGCTGTGATCATTCTCTATCTTCGAACTGTGGCTAACTTAAAAAATAATAATGTCTATCTAAATGTCTATCTAAAACTGTGGCTATGTTCGAAAATAAAATATTATGAAGAAATATTTTAAAAACATATATTATTATAATTATTACATTAAATAATTATAAATGGGTCAATAATATTTCATTTTGTGTTATAGCTGTGCCCGTCTATCTTCGAAATTGTGGCTCCAGACAACTATTAAACTACTACCGACTATTTTCAAAACTGGAGCTAAGTTCGAAAAAAAATATTATGATTATTCTTTAACCATTATAATAATAATAATAATAATAGTTTGGCGCTACAGTTCTATAAGAACTTAGGCCGAGCTCTCTCACCATTTTGAGCAGTGCGTGTTATATTTGTACTCAAAGTGGTGTGACCTACAGTTTATTGCCGAATCCGAACGGCGGGTGAGAGCTTTTCATAGGCAAGGTTTTACTCTTTTAGGTTTGCCATTTACTGCCGAGAGGTAGCGCGGTATAGAAAAATGTTTCAATGAAAAGATGTTGTTAGCACCAGTCCAGGCTTGAACCGAGGGACTTTTGGATCGCAGTCCAATGCACTAACCACTGAGCTACCACGACTTTAACCATTAGAAATGGTTAAAAATAATTAATTTTGTTAATTTTAGACTATGGTCGAAAATCTTCGAAACAGTTGCTGAATTCGAAAAAAATATTAAATATTTTAATTATTAAACCAGCGAAGGGGAAATGCACACATTAACAAAATGCCTAAGTGTATGTGCGTTTGAATTCTCTACACTTAAAACAATGTTGATCAAAAGCTCATGTAAAAGCTTTTTTTTATCTTTTATGTGGCAACATTGAAATACCTACTTTGTGTGCATTTTGTTGTGTTTTGTTTGTTATACCACATATATGCACAGTATATGCATTGGTCCAATTGAAATTTTCAGTTTTCTTTAATTGGCGCGCATTCATCTATTCTAAAAAAAGATTGTTTTAATTGTTAAAATCTACCATTTTATTTAAATTTTACTTAAAATAGAAACATAAAATAAATAAATAATTATAAAATATAATTATAAAATAACAACAATACTTTATTAAATATTTATATAGTGTGCAAAAATAAAGCAAATAATAGAGCAGCGATGCGTGATCTTGCTTGCATGACAGCTCAACAGAGACTTACGCGCTTTCGTTGTGAAAGCTCTATGTATACGTATACAACACAAAAAAGCTCAAATGCTCGCGTGCATTTGCCCTTTGCTGCATTAAACCATTAAAAATGGCTAAAAATAATTAATTTTGTTTCATTTTCGACTGTGGCCGACAACCTTCGAAACTGTGGCTGAGTTCGAAAAAATTTGGTGATAACTTCACAACATGTGAAGTTAGCACCAAAAAGTCAGCAACACTTTCGAAGTTCGAAAATCTTCTTGTTGCTATCTTCATGTCGGTGGTTTTTTTTAATTGTTGAAGACTTTACTTTACATATTTATACATAGATTGTACCTTTTATCATGAAATCAAAATATTTGTATGAGACTTTTATAAAAAAAATATGTGTTAATGTTTTATAAACCGAAACCCGTTTTTTTAATATCTCAAGTGGTTTATTAAATATAAAATTGTAAACTTGAAATTCTTTTTATTTTCCATTTTTTTTTTTTTTGGAAAAATGGACTTTGACGCAAATCTCCGTAAGTATTTTTTTCTTCTTTAACATGTACTTTTGTTATATATTTTTGATAGATAATATTATTAAGAATCTTTTAAATTATAAAAATTATCCAAAATATATTTTAAAGTAGGTGTTATTATGATAGTTAGGATTTTCAAAATTATAGTCGGTATAAGCCGACTTTAAAAACCTTACACATATGTGTGGTAACCATTCAAAGTGGTATATAGGTCACCAGGGTATACGAATCGTGAAAATAACCACAAACTTTCCATCCCTGAAGAATTTTCTTTCATTTGATACCCAAATGGGTAGGTGTACCGAATTTCGATTTTTTTTTTTTGGGAACCACAAGTCGTTTCGTTGGAAAACATTATTTTCATGTATTTGAGCATAATGTCAATATATATTTGACCAAAAAAGTTTACATAAGCACGTATGCAGTAAAATTGATTTGCAGATGTAAATTTTATATGAGGTATTTGAACATAAGTGGTCAGTTCTCAGTTCACAATAGACTAGAGATGGGCACGTAAGTGAGTTCTGACTCACACTCACGCTCACACTCACGCTTACGAAAGAATTTTTCTAATCACGCACACTCACTCACGGCCTTTTTTGCTTTACTCACAATCACGTGAGTAAAATTAAGATTCAATCACAATCACGCGTGATTCACGTGAATCACGTTGTTTTTTTGCTGTTATTTTCAGAATGCATAAAAATACATATTTCATTTGTATATGTTGGTGAGATTGGTCGACCGAGCGTGGCACCTCTAATACAATGTACATATTTAAAACGCAATAATATTGTTAGGATCTCAATTTTTAACGCAGATGGAAATGTGAAAGACCTTCGATGTACTGTTGTAACGAACTACCTGGCGGTCAAAGGCTGGGGTAACCTCAGCGGTGGTCCAGGGGTAGGTCGACAAATTATTTATTTGTGTCAGGGGTACCTTGCAAGATAAACTCAACTCGTAGCCTAGTTAGTTCAGTGAAACACCCACGTTTTTAATTTCAATAGTTGGGTTTAATTGATTAAAAGGTCTTAAACTAACAAATAATAATATTGGTGATTTAATGATAATAAATGAAATAAGCGGATCCCCGCCGGAAATATTCTGCCGACGCTGAACCCTCGGGTTACGATGTTCTGGCTGGTTTCCTCGGTCTACGCTATTTTCTGCGCAACCGTCTGCTTATTGGGCGCGTGCCGCTGTTGGTTGCGTCACGGCGTATCGGTACCGCCCGTGGTCCCTCCTCTGTCCCCGGCTCCTTTGCCGGCTCACTTGTTGCTTCTCCTCGGGCGGTCACTACTAGGTAGTTCGGTCAATGACTCGGGTCTCTTCGGCTCGCTGCCGATCTTCGTTGGTTGTCGTCACTCGCCGACTCGATGGTTGCTACTGCAACTCGTTCACTATTACTGCTATGACTCGTTCGTGTTGTCGGCAACTCGTTCGCCATTACTGCTGTGACTCGTTCGAGCCGTCGGCAACGCGGTTGTCTTCGGCTCGTGGTCGCTGCTCGTTTGCTACTACTGCTATGACTCCTGCGTGTCGTCCGCAACTCGTTCGCTGTTGCTGCTGTAACTCGTTCGTGTCGGCTACTCGTATATCTGCGACTCGTGGCCGCTGCTACTGCTATGACTCGTTCGTTGTTGCTGCTGTAACTCGTTCGTGTCGTCTACTCGTATATCTTTGAGTCGTGGCCGCTGCTACTGCTATGACCCATTCGTGTCGTCGGCGACTCGTTCGCCGCTGCTGCTATGACTAGTTCGTGTCGTCGGCAACTCGTTCGCTGTTGCTGCAGTGACTCGTTCGTGCTGTCGGCTATTCGGGTGGCTTCGACCCGGGTGGCTTCGACTCGGGTCCCTTCGGTTCGTGGCCGCTGCACGTTGACCACTACTGCGACTCGTTCGTGTCGTAGATAACTCGGGTGTCTTCGGCTCGTATCCGCTCCTCGTTGACTGCTACTGCGACTCGTTTGCGTGGGGTAACTCGGGTGTCTTCGGCTCGTTGCCGCTGCTCGTTGACTGCTACTGCGACTCGTTCTCGCGATCGGTAACTCGGGTGTCTTCGGCTCGTTGCCGCTGCTCGTTGGCTGCTACTGCGACTCGTTTGCGTGGGGTAACTCGGGTGTCTTCGGCTCGTTGCCGCTGCTCGTTGACTGCTACTGCGACTCGTTCGCGCGGTCGGTAACTCGGTGTCTTCGGCCCGTTGCCGCTGCTCGTTGACGGCTACTGCGACTCGTTCGCGCGATTGGTAACTCGGGTGTCTTCGGCTCGTGGCCGCTGCTACTGCTACTGCGACTCGTTCTCGCGTTCGGTAACTCGGGTGTCTTCGGCTCGTTGACGGCTACTGCGACTCGTTCGCACAGTCGGTAACTCGGGTGTCTTCGGCTCGTGGCCGCTGCCACTGCTACTGCGTCTCGTTCGCGCGATTGGTAACTCGGGTGCCTTCGGCTCGTGGCCGCTGTTCGTGGGACTACTCGTTGTAGCGTTATGCTTAACTCGCTGGTGAGGCGCGCAACTGGTGCTTACGCTCCGCTAGCACTCGTCAGGTTATATGAATTACAAAATGGCGACTTACCACGAGGTGCTTGCTACAGATGCGATGAGTTCGTGTCGCTGGTGTTTCGGGTGTTTTCGTTTTCTTCGTCCCGGCTCGCTGGCTTTACTCGTTGTCTCGTCGTGCGCAACTCGCTGGTTATGCGCGTGATGACGCTTCGCGCTCCACTGGCGCTCGTTGGTTTTTACAAAAATGGCGACTTACCACGAGGTGCGTGCTTTTGACTTTGCGCACCCTCGTCTGTCCGAGATTCCTCTTGTTAAATTTCCCGTTGCCTAGTTGGTTGTTCGCCTGCGTTTAACAATACTTATTACGATACGTCTCGATGTAGCTTTGCTTCCGGATATCGTGCTTTGGTCTCGGTGGTGCAGCGTGTCGACCCAAGTGGAAAGCGTTTACATATTTCCACTTGTCCGACAATCGTTGCCAAAGAATTCAACCTGAGCGTGGAAACAAATGATACTCCTCTAAACCGATTACTTGTCTATAAGAGTATCACTTGCCACGTACCTGTCGAATCCTTCTCTTTGCGATAGCAGGCTTTTCCTCCCAGGAAGAGCTTACTGTACCAAAAACCACAGCGGAGATCCAACCCAACTTTCCTTGACGACGGCTACCCAAGAACTGACTTGAACTTCGTTCGTCGGCTTACTTTGAACCGTCGGCTTTTCCCCATGTTCATGCATGACAGTCGTTGTCTCTTTCTGACCTTCGTTGTCGCCTCGATCACTCGTTTTCGCAATTCACCACGCCGCCATTTCCGTCGTTGCTATAATTTATCGCCTTTCCCCTCGCCAGTGTTACCTACTGGCCGGCGTTTGTTCCCTTGTTTGTCTTGTTTCTGCGCTAAATGTGTGGGACAAATTTACCACAAAATTTGTCCGTCACACCTCCCCCTTACTTCGGCGGGGCTCGCGGCGGCAACACGGTGATGGTTATCGCCCCGCTTCGTGTCACTCGGACCCGGTATGTCTTTCCCTCGACGGTGCGGACAAAGTTCGGCCTCTTATCCACGGCGTGCTTGGTGGTTCATTCCACGTTCATTCCACGGGGTACTGGTTCAGGTTCCCATAGACCGTTTCGATGACGCGATTTCTTATGACCCTGGGCCTTGTCTGAGCTCCGTCAGTAGCTGGAGTCGAAAAGATCTCTGGCTCCCCTCCATCTTCGCGTCTTACTGTGGATTCATTATATTTTTTTCTTGGCCGTGTGTTGCTCGAAAGATAAATAAAAAAAAATTAAATTATCGATAAGGAATTTTGCACAATGTCACTTGTTTGCTAATTAACGATTGACTGATTCGTAGCTACTATCTGTGCCGTTGCCTTCGCGCATGTCGGTAAACGATTTGTCGATCGTTGCGTGCTAGTCGTTTATCGTCGTGTTCCCTTCGCGTTCGTGCTAAATTTTTCGCCCGACCGCATTCGTAACTTTCCCCAGCTTTTGCTCGGGGGGCCGATGTGTTTCGCGAAGGAGCCGACGCGCATTGAAATATTTAATCGTTACTTTTGCGCGATCAATGCCTCGCGCGACCGTAGCGCATACCTTGGGCTTGGTGCGTTTGTGTTGTAGGTGGCGCTGGGAAACAGTCGACGGGGTGCCTTGCGGAACGGATTATTTGCTTCCGCACTTAAATTCCTAGCCGGTGCCTCTTGTTGGCCGGCTGTCACCGTGGCTGGCACGCTGGCGAGTTCCGTGTTGCTCGGGAAAATAGGGGTCAGACTGCAGGGTGTCTTAAGAAATGGGTTATTGGCCTCCGCCACCAGATTCCTGGCAGGCGTCTCTAACTGGTCCACTATCGTAGTACGTGATACACTGCGCTCTGTCCGCGATCCCTTCTTGGCTTTGCTCACCACTACTCCTACTGGATGACCCTCAGCGTTCGCTACCTCAGCGGGTTGCTTGCTAATGGTGGGTTGCAGATCCGCCGCCGTCCCCAGGGTTTGTGACGGCGCGTCCTCCTGATGAAAAGGTTTGATTTCTCCCACATGCGCGGTCCGGGTACGGCCTTGGCCCACCGGCTGAATGACGACTATCACTGGCGACGCGAAGTTCATAATCCTATATGGCCCGTCATATCGCGGGGCTAGCTTTGCCGCAAAGTTATCTACTGCTTTAGAAAGGTGATGTTGCTTCACCAGGACCATGTCGCCGACCGTCGGCTTCCAGGAGCGCCGCCGCAAGTTATAATGTCGCGCCTGGTCCTGAGCCGCTCGGGCCAGGTTGCGACGAACGATGTCAAACACTTCCCGTAGTTGAGTCGCTCGTTCGTCTGGCAATGGGGGGCGAACACCTGGTCCCAACGTCTCCTCGTCGTACAGGGCCTTCGGCAAACGGGGTTCACGGCACTGAGTGAGATAAGCCGGACTGTAACCAGTCGTGTTCGACGGACTCGAGTTAATCGCCAGCGAGATCTCCGGCAGGTGTTCGTCCCAACGATGTTGTTGTGGTCCGGTGATCTGTGCGATGATCGTCTTCAGTGTGCGATTAGCCCGCTTCGTCGGGTTCTCCTGCGACGTATATGGTGCGGTGAATTGTTGGCGAATCCCCATGTCTAGCAGGAACTTCCGAAATGCGCGACTGGTAAATTGAACCCCATTATCCGTTATCAGTACTCGCGGGACGCCGTATCTCCCTATGATGCGCTCCCGTAGTGCTCGCTGGACACTCTCGCTCGTTGCCCGCCGCAGTGGCACCATCTCTGTCCACTTCGAAAATTTGTCGAAAAACACAAGTAGCATGGTGTTTCCGTGTTTAGACCGGGGAAGGGGTCCCACGAAATCGGCGCATAGCCATGACCAGGGTTCCTCCGCAATCTGGGTAAGCATGCATCCCTTGGTGATCATAGCGGGGTTTTTCGGAAAATACCGTTGCTTCAGTGGGCGGTCATCCCGCATGGTGATGCGGTGTTGGGCGATGTCCGTGGGGCCCTGAATCCCCTCGAATTTCTTTAGTTCCGACTGGATGAATGCGTCGATGATTTCCTGTTCGTCGGATCGCGGTGGTGGTCTCTGGTTCAAGTCCTGGGCCGTGCGGGGCCGTTGCCGCTGTCGCTGTGGATTCGCGTTGCCGTGCTGGCTCTCTATCTGCCTCGTCACCCTTCTCTCGTCCGTTGCCCCCTCGTTGGTAGGCTCAGTATCCAGGATGGACCTGCTCCGCCGAACGTCCGCATCGGTGTCGTGTTGCTCGCGCACCACCGTGCAGATCGGTGAGCGTCCCCAAGCACTGTGAGTATCCGGCTCTCGTAACTCGATGGTCTGTCCTCCGCAGTTCATGGTGGTGCCGACACGCATAAGAAAATCCATCCCCAATATCAGGTGATCTACCGCATCCGGTAGAACTAAGAGGAGTAGCTCGCAGCCCTGGGTCCCTAGTCGGATGTACATCCGCAAGGCCTCCGTTATTTGTTTAGCCCCGCCGTCGACCATGCGCACCCTGAGATCGACCCGCTCATGGTTCTCCTTGGTGCCCAGCATGCTGGCGTAGTGGGGGCTCGCAAAGCTCCTGGTGGCTCCAGTATCGATAGTGGCCATCGCCAGATCTATACCTATGGCCACTATCGCGTAGACGTGTTGCGCGTCATATTTGAGAGCAACTGTTGGGTAGGGGGTGTATTTATCGGGGTGACCGTCGCCTCCTACTGCGGCCGGTCCCCCGAGTCGTTTCCCGGCCGGGGTCGACAGCTGTCTATTGTCCTGACGCCGTTTTTCCCGCATTGCCAGCATAAAAGTTTCGCGGGTGCCCGACATTCTCGTTGAAAATGTCCTTCGCCCCCGCACCGCCAACAGACCCTTCTGCGATCAAATCCTTTGTCTCGTCCTGGTTGTACGATCCGATGTTGCTCCTCCGAGACTCGTGATGATTCCCTCTCGCGGTTTTCTCGAGCGACCTGGATCGTATCGAGGTCGTCGGCCATCTGCAACAATTCATCCAGCGTAGTGAACTCCTGGCGCTTTACGTACAGCCGGTATTCCTGGCGGCAGTTCCTATAAATCCGCTCCAGCTGTTGCACCCTTGAGTATTGGGCGTGTCTCATCAAGTTTTGAATTGCGAGGGTATAGTTCTTATAGTTCCTAGGGCCCTGGCGACGGACATTTGGTATGTTTGAGCTCCAGTTTTAGGAGGCGCTCTAGGACCTCACTCGCGTGACCTCCTTCGGATACAAAACTGCAAAGGTTCTTTCTTAATTCTTCCGCTGTGCCGGACTCCGACAACCTGAATTCTATGGCGTACGCAACTAAATCCTCCTTTCGCAGACCGTAAATCCAGGTCAGTTTCACCATTGTGTACAAGATACACCGTACCCTAGGCTACGTTGAGTTGTTTGTGACTGTTATTTTATTTTGTTTTCACCTCAAGGTCCCTGCTCGGGCGCCACTTGTAACGAACTACCTGGCGGTCAAAGGCTGGGGTAACCTCAGCGGTGGTCCAGGGGTAGGTCGACAAATTATTTATTTGTGTCAGGGGTACCTTGCAAGATAAACTCAACTCGTAGCCTAGTTAGTTCAGTGAAACACCCACGTTTTTAATTTCAATAGTTGGGTTTAATTGATTAAAAGGTCTTAAACTAACAAATACTAATATTGGTGATTTAATGATAATAAATGAAATAAGCGGATCCCCGCCGGAAATATTCTGCCGACGCTGAACCTTCGGGTTACGATGTTCTGGCTGGTTTCCTCGGTCTACGCTATTTTCTGCGCAACCGTCTGCTTATTGGGCGCGTGCCGCTGTTGGTTGCGTCACGGCGTATCGGTACCGCCCGTGGTCCCTCCTCTGTCCCCGGCTCCTTTGCCGGCTCACTTGTTGCTTCTCCTCGGGCGGTCACTACTAGGTAGTTCGGTCAATGACTCGGGTCTCTTCGGCTCGCTGCCGATCTTCGTTGGTTGTCGTCACTCGCCGACTCGATGGTTGATACTGCAACTCGTTCACTATTACTGCTATGACTCGTTCGTGTTGTCGGTAACTCGTTCGCTATTACTGCTGTGACTCGTTCGGGCCGTCGGCAACGCGGTTGTCTTCGGATCGTGGTCGCTGCTCGTTTGCTACTACTGCTATGACTCCTTCGTGTCGTCCGCAACTCGTTCGCTGTTGCTGCTGTAACTCGTTCGTGTCGGCTACTCGTATATCTGCGACTCGTGGCCGCTGCTACTGCTATGACCCATTCGTGTCGTCGGCGACTCGTTCGCCGTTGCTGCTATGACTCGTTCGTGTCGTCGGCAACTCGTTCGCTGTTGCTGCAGTGACTCGTTCGTGCTGTCGGCTATTCGGGTGGCTTCGACCCGGGTGGCTTCGACTCGGGTCCCTTCGGTTCGTGGCCGCTGCACGTTGACCACTACTGCGACTCGTTCGTGTCGTAGATAACTCGGGTGTCTTCGGCTCGTATCCGCTCCTCGTTGACTGCTACTGCGACTCGTTTGCGTGGGGTAACTCGGGTGTCTTCGGCTCGTTGCCGCTGCTCGTTGACTGCTACTGCGACTCGTTCTCGCGATCGGTAACTCGGGTGTCTTCGGCTCGTTGCCGCTGCTCGTTGGCTGCTACTGCGACTCGTTTGCGTGGGGTAACTCGGGTGTCTTCGGCTCGTTGCCGCTGCTCGTTGACTGCTACTGCGACTCGTTCGCGCGGTCGGTAACTCGGTGTCTTCGGCTCGTTGCCGCTGCTCGTTGACTGCTACTGCGACTCGTTCACGCGGTCGGTAACTCGGGTGTCTTCGGCTCGTGGCCGCTGCTCGTTGACTGCTACTGCGACTCGTTCTCGCGATCGGTAACTCGGGTGTCTTCGGCTCGTTGCCGCTGCTCGTTGACTGCTACTGCGACTCGTTCGCGCGGTCGGTAACTCGGTGTCTTCGGCCCGTTGCCGCTGCTCGTTGACGGCTACTGCGACTCGTTCGCGCGATTGGTAACTCGGGTGTCTTCGGCTCGTGGCCGCTGCTACTGCTACTGCGACTCGTTCTCGCGTTCGGTAACTCGGGTGTCTTCGGCTCGTTGACGGCTACTGCGACTCGTTCGCGCAGTCGGTAACTCGGGTGTCTTCGGCTCGTGGCCGCTGCCACTGCTACTGCGTCTCGTTCGCGCGATTGGTAACTCGGGTGCCTTCGGCTCGTGGCCGCTGTTCGTGGGATTACTCGTTGTAGCGTTATGCTTAACTCGCTGGTGTGACGCGCAACTGGTGCTTACTGCGGGTGCTCCGCTAGCACTCGTCAGGTTATATGAATTACAAAATGGCGACTTACCACGAGGTGCTTGCTACTGATGCGATGAGTTCGTGTCGCTGGTGTTTCGGGTGTTTTCGTTTTCTTCGTCCCACTCGCTGGCTTTACTCGTTGTCTCGTCGTGCGCAACTCGCTGGTTATGCGCGTGATGACGCTTCGCGGGCGCTCCACTGGCGCTCGTTGGTTTTGACAAAAATGGCGACTTACCACGAGGTGCGTGCTTTTGACTTTGCGCACCCTCGTCTGTCCGAGATTCCTCTTGTTAAATTTCCCGTTGCCTAGTTGGTTGTTCGCCTGCGTTTAACAATACTTATTACGATACGTCTCGATGTAGCTTTGCTTCCGGATATCGTGCTTTGGTCTCGGTGGTGCAGCGTGTCGACCCAAGTGGAAAGCGTTTACATATCTCCACTTGTCCGACAATCGTTGCCAAAGAATTCAACCTGAGCGTGGAAACAAATGATACTCCTCTAAACCGATTACTTGTCTATAAGAGTATCACTTGCCACGTACCTGTCGAATCCTTCTCTTTGCGATAGCAGGCTTTTCCTCCCAGGAAGAGCTTACTGTACCAAAAACCACAGCGAAGATCCAACCCAACTTTCCTTGACGACGGCTACCCAAGAACTGACTTGAACTTCGTTCGTCGGCTTACTTTGAACCGTCGGCTTTTCCCCATGTTCATGCATGACAGTCGTTGTCTCTTTCTGACCTTCGTTGTCGCCTCGATCACTCGTTTTCGCAATTCACCACGCCGCTATTTCCGTCGTTGCTATAATTTATCGCCTGTCCCCTCTCCAGTGTTGCCTACTGGCCGGCGTTTGTTCCCTTGTTTGTCTTGTTTCTGCGCTAAATGTGTGGGACAAATTTACCACAAAATTTGTCCGTCACACTGTTCATATAAAAATGTAAAAATTGCTTCGAAGAATAATTCTCCGGTGAAGAATTCGTTTAAAATCTTTCAGAATTTTTTCCCTGGAAAAATTATGTCTGGAAAATAATGATCAAGGAATAGTCCGGTGTAGAATATACCAGGAATGAATTGACTTTGGGAACAACTATTTTTGAAGCGATTTTTGTGGTTACTACATTTATAACTCGAATAACAACGGGACCCCAAACGAACCTATGGAACAAACTAAACATTATAAACATGTATAGTTATCATGTATAGTTGAATTAAAAATTCAACTTTTTACAAAAATGAGTATATCGAAAAAAAAATATGTTCTATGTCCATTTTCATGAACGGTCGTATGAAACCAAGCAAAAACTATTGACATGACCCTACACAAATTGACTAGGTACGGCTGGTTTGCACGGGCTTAGATCAATTTTTCACTGAACCTTGTAACTTATTCTGAGTTGAAGAAAGGGTGGGTATTTGACGGTCGGTTATCAAGGGTTTGATTTAATATCGTTCTTAATAGTGGAAAGCCGCCTTCCCAAAGCCTTCTGAGTTCAAGGCATGGCCCTACTTCTGCTGTAGTTCAGCAAAAATTAAAAATTAAAAGTGAGATTTTTTTATTTTATGAAATATTCGACTCACTCAAACTCACTCACTCATGAAAAAATTGTAC
This sequence comes from Dryomyza anilis, assembly GCA_951804985.1. NCBI lineage: Eukaryota > Metazoa > Arthropoda > Insecta > Diptera > Dryomyzidae > Dryomyza > Dryomyza anilis. Next base: position 63,420,209 of record OX638130.1, read on the forward strand.
TCACGCACACTCACTCACGGTGTTTTTGTCTACTTACAGTTACTCACAATCACGTGAGCAAAATTAGGATTCAATCACAATCACGCGTGATCACGCGTGATGCACGCTCACATGCCCATCTCTACAATAGACCGATCATGATAATTTTCTTGCTCAGACAGCTTAGATATATAAGTAATCTAAATCTAAGTTTCATTGCTCTAGCTCTTCAACTTTTTCTGCAATCGTGATTTCAACAGACAGAAGGACAGGCAGACAGACGGACAGATGGACATCGCTAAATCGACTCAGGAGGTCATGCTGATCAAGAATATATATATACTTTTCCATACCGGAGATGCTTTTTTCAGGGTGTTACAAACGGCGTACCAAACTGAATATACCCTTTCACTCTTAGTGTAGGGTATAACTAAAAAATACGAAATTTTGGTGAAACATGGATTCAATTCATATGTCATATTGCACACATATGTAAAGTAAATATATAAGTGTTTGGTTTGAAAAGAAGAAATTTCAAAGAATCTATGTGGTGAATATAAAGACAATCTGAATATTGTTTCTGAGCAGAAGAAAAATGAAAAAATAAAATTTGATTGAATATATATAAATAAGTTTTAATCGTATCATCATTTAACTTTTACGTAATATACTATAATTTTATTAAATTATGCTTTATTAAAACAGTTTTAGGAATATGTATATATACTAGCTGGACCCGTACACGACACGTGCAATCCATCATGAAGTGGCAAACCTTACTGAAGAGAAATGTCAAAAGAGCGGCAAGAAATATGGCGTCGTTTGCAGTCCATGTCGCTCTACTTTTGTAGCGTCCCTGTTGAAAACCCTTGAAAAAAACTTTTGTAGCGCTCTTATTGAAAAACCCTTTATAACACGCACAGCTCAAAAATGGTGAGAGAGCTCGGCCTAAGTTCTCATAGAACTGTAGTGCCAAACTAATATTATTATTATTAATAACATTTTTATTATTTATATCAGGGACCCGTGCTTCGCTGTGAACGTTTTTTTTTTATTGGTTTTATAAATGTAGTAACCAAAACCATACTAATTATCCGATAAAATAACTTTTCTCATAGACAATTCTTTCTCAGAATGTGCTTCCCCGTAGAATTCTTCCCCGTAGAGTTTTTCCCAGTAGAAGTTTTAGTGTGGTTAGTTTTAGCGTGGTGAGTTTAGTGTGGTGAGTTTTAGTGTGGTGAATTTTAGTGTGGTGAAATTTAGTGTGGCCGCGGTGGCTCAGTGGTTAGTGCGTTGGACTGCGTGCCGAAAGGTCCCCGGTTCAAGCCTGGAATGGGGCTAACAACATCTTTTCATAGAAATATTTTTCTATACCGCGCTACCTCTCGGCAGTAAATGGCAAACCTACCAGAGTAAAACATTGCCTATGAAAAAGCTCTCACCCGCCGTTCGGATTCGGCAATAAAATGTAGGTCCCACCACTTTGAGCACAAATATAACACGCACAGCTCAAAATGGTGAGAGAGCTCGGCCTAAGTTCTTATAGGACTGTAGTGCCAAACTATTATTATTATTATTATTATTTTAGTGTGGTGAGTTTTAGTGTGTTGAATTTTGGTCTGGTGGATTTTAGTGTGGTGAATTTCAGTGTGGTGAAAATTAGTCTGGTAAATTTTAGTTTGGTGAGATTTAGTGTGGTGAATTTTAGTGTGGTGAGTTTAAGTGTGGAGAATTTTGATGTGGTGAATTTTAGTGTGGTGAATTTTAGTGTGGTTGATTTTGTTTTGAAAATTCTATCCTTTATATTTTTCTGTTGTTTTTGAGTTATAGCTTAAGTTTTGTGCTTTTACTTTTGATTTTGTATTTGATTTTTGCTTTTGTTTTTGCTAGGTGCCACGCCCCTTTGTCCAATCCCGCCTATATATAGCCTATGACACCCTCCGGACTCCATAGTATCCTGGTGCAAAATTTCAGTTAAATCGGTTCAGCGGTTCATATATATATATATATATATATATATATATATATTATAAAGTGAGATATTACGGTGTTAATATAAGTTCCATTAAAAAATGAGTACTTTTTCGAAAAACATGTACTTCGCCGGGAAAAAAATAAGTTAGGTTCAAAAATACGTATAAAAAACTCGTCCATAAAACTACTTACTTTAAATTTTACTTTGTACTTTGAAAACTTTTCTGCAGGGGGTCAAAGTAAAAAAAAAAATAATTAAAACTTGAACTTAGACCAGTGATACCAGATTGGTTAAAATAATTTGGATAATTTTTATAATTTAAAATATTTTTAGTAATATTATCTATCACAAATATATAGAACAAAAGAACATGTTACCGAAGAAAAAAATACTTACGGAGATTTGCATCAAAGTCCAATTTTCCAAAAAAAAAATGAAAAAATGAAAAAAAAAACAACTTTAAAATTTTATATTATATAACGGTTTTCCGGTTATTGTTTATGTGTTAATTTTGTATAAAAGTTCCATACAAATATTTTGATTTTAATACAAAATGTACAATCTACGTATACAAATATAAAGTAAAGTTAAAATAAAAAAAAAATAATGTTCCAGTCTATATCTTTAAAACTAATAAAGATATTTTCTCATGTAAGCACTTTTAAAAATTGGCTAACTTTTGGATTTTTTACAATTTTTGAAAAATTGTTCATGGTAATAATCTCAACTTTACTGATTTGTATCTCCATAACCATTAAAGATACAAACTTCAGTTTAAAAGTTTAAGTTCTCTCTGTACAACACTTTTAAATTTTTAAAATTGGTTGAGTGGTTCCGAAAATACTGAATTTCACCCAATTTAAGAGCGTTTGGGCACACTGTTCGCTGGTTGATTTGGTGTGAAATGGTCCATATTTTGATATTTTGATGCGTTGTGCCCTGCGAATGTATAAATTGTTGTTTGTTTTTCGACCTAAAATAGAGTTGTTGCAAAAATATTGTTTTTTGCGGGCTCAAGGTCTTGCCAGATACAATACTATAAGTTTCCTTGAATTATTATTTACCAAAATATTGATTACATGGCATGAAAGATTGTGTTAACTTAAATAAAATTATATTAGTAAAAAATAAATTAAAAAAAATTTCGAAAAAAACATTTATTATAATTTTCTATACCTTCCTGAAATCAGAGACCAAAAATAATTATTATTTTCAAATTTATATGTAAAAAGTCGTTTTATGAAATGATGCCACTTTAAAACAAAGGGTAACATTCGATGAACATTTTTAATTTATGGACTTATTTTTATTATAGAACTGTTGAATTTTATTATTCTTTTTATAATTGAATTTGGGAAATATAAATAAGTGTTTAATTAATATTTATCAAAGTAAAAAATAATTATTTTTGATAAATATTTTCAAAATTCAAATATAATTTTTATTTCAGACAAATATTTATTTAAAAGTAAAAGTAATTATTATTTTTGATATGGAAAAAAGTCGTTTCTTATGCCAAAAAATCTCCAAACAAAAAAAATATTTGGCTGAACTTTACTTAACCGAAGTAAAATATTTTTTTCTTAAAACTATCCCCTCTGTTTGGGTCCCAGGCTAAATTAGGAAGCAGTCGGACGGTACCCTAATTAAATCGAAAACTCATACACCTACCTATATGAACATGTAGGTAGTGAAATGAAATGTAATGAAATGAATAACATATAGATACAATTGTGGGTACCCAAAGGAAATTTACTCAGTAGTCTATTATAGACTTTTGTATTTATGTTTTAAAAAATAAAAAAATTAAATATATTCTAGCCGCAGGCTAGCGCTTTCTCGATATAGCTTCCTTACGAAATATTATAATTAACTGTTTGACCACTTTTACAAAATTTAAAAAAGTATGTGATTTTTTTCATTTATAAATTTCGCCGTCATTTAGATAAATAATTAAATATTTTTCTCAACAATCAGCATTTCATTTTAATTTTTTTTTACATAATTACAAATACTAATCGCTACACGGATAGAAAAGATTTGTTTGAATATGTTTGAATGTAATTAAAAAATAATACGAAATCACCATACATGTATTACGAATGAAGTGTAATTAAATTATTGTAACATGTAATGTAGATCATGTTAAAATGAAATGCATACTATTGCAAACAACATTATAAGTTAAACATTGTCACTATATTTGAGATAGGTCAGTTCCACAATTTCATTGTCAAGGGCATTGTCAATCGAAACAAACGACAGAAAGAAGTTGTATTTTAAATATAGAAAGAGCACAAACTGAAGGGGAGCTTAGGTATAGTTATAAGTGATAAAATGCAATTCAGCGTTTTGCAGGTAGGAACCACTGCACTAATGGACTGAAAATGAAACGAGATAGGTTAATTCAGCAACAAAAACAAACGTTTTAAACAAGATCATTTAACGGTCATAAAAAAATAAATGTACATATTAAATGTACCAAAGTTGTTATGCATTAAGCAAAATTAAATTCATAAATTAGTGCAAGAATAAATAGCTAAGTATTTTTGAAAATGACTAGCATGGATTCATGTGCTAATGAAATATTAAGGACAAATTAAATATTTTTAAAGTACATTAAAACATATTATAAGTAATAAGTAAAATGTTAAATATAAACATACAATTAATATATAATTAAAACCGGCGTGAAGATAGCAACAAGCAGATTTTCGAACTTCGAAAGTGTTGCTGGCTTTTTGGTGCTAACTTCACATGTTGTGAAGTTAGCACCAAATTTTAAATTCTTTTTACCCATTTTTAATGATTTGATGTAATAGTTCAATTATTATAATATTTCTTAATAATATTTTATTTTCGAACATAATCACAGTTTCGAGAACAGATGAAAATAATACGAAATTAAATGGTTTTCTGTAATTTGTCTGTCAATACTATAAGTTTCCTTGAATTATTATTTACCAAAATATTGATTACATGGCATGAAAGATTGTGTTAACTTAAATAAAATTATAAATTGTTGTTTGTTTTTCGACCTAAAATAGAGTTATTGCAAAAATATTGTTTTTTGCATGCTCAAGGTCTTGCCAGATACAAAGTGATATGTACTGGGGAGTGAAACAAACCACAATTGACAAAAACAAAAAGTTGTTGGCCGACCGTACAGCTGTTTCGGAAGCTGCCATGGTTCCTCATCAGCGGTCTTCTGCACAACTTCTACATAGCAAAGCCTATAAGATCATTTTGTGCAATGAACTAAATGCGAATTTAGTACAAGCACAAAACAACCAGGCAAAACATGCAAAAATTGCACCAACTTTATGCTTGTCAATTGTTGTTGTCGCATTGCATCATATAGGCTGTAGTGTCACTACAGAATCAAATACGACCACTGCACGCTTATTAAAAATTAAAATCTCACGATTTTATGATATTTTTATGCGTTGTGCCCTGCGAATGTATAAATTGTTGTTTGTTTTTCGACCTAAAATTGAGTTATTGCAAAAATATTGTTTTTTGCGGGCTCAAGGTCTTGCCAGATACAACACTATAAGTTTCCTTGAATTATTATTTACCAAAATATTGATTACATGGCATGAAAGATTGTGTTAACTTAAATAAAATTATATTAGTAAAAAATAAATTCAAAAAATTACGAAAAAAACATTTATTATAATTTTCTATGTCACGAAAAAAGTAAAAGATTGATTTATTGAATTATTGAATATTTAGAAAATCTGATAGGTCTTCTGCGATTTCAACTACGATTTTCGAATATTAAAGTTGACCTGATCACTGCCACATTTGTAGCTATCGGTTGTGGCTATTGTAATCGATGTTCGAAATATAATAGTTTTGTGTACCTACTATAAGAATTTTGCATTTGAAAGAAATATGAAATAGAGAGTAAATTCATCGTTGGAGTTAAGACACTACCTTTATTGTTACAATAAACGATTATTATTGATATAATTAAATAGTATAAAACTTGAAGTTAATATTAATGTCTAATGCGCTAAACGGTTAATATGTAACGCGATTAATAACACTACACAACAGCCATTCTGCGCAGCAGTCAACGCTATTTTTGTATTATGTAAAATGTCGCCCTGATTCCGAAAATTTAGTTTGATAATGTTTCTTTGGATAGATTTACAAAATATGGTCCAATAAATTTTGAACCGAGTTTTCATTAAGGTGACATATATTTGTTCTAAATAACACATGTGATCAGTGTTATATCGAATGAAAGGTAATTAAATATCTAATAAACATTTTTCAAAACATTTTTAAATTGGTCCATTAGTTTAAGAGAACTCGATAGGAGAACTTAAAAAAAGCATTTGTTTCAACAAAAATTAAAAAAAAAATCGTTTTAAAAAATGGACAAAAATCGAGAAAGTAAGATGATACACAAATTTTAAGAATAAAAGTTTGGCACTACTCCTATAAGAACTTAGGCCGAGATCTCTCACCATTTTGAGCTGTGCGTGTTATATTTGTACTCAAAGTGGTGGAACCTACAGTTTATTGCCGAATCCGAACGGCGGTTGAGAGCTTTTCATAGGCAATGTTTTTACTCTCGTAGGTTTGCCATTTACTGCCGAAACGTAACTCGGTATAGAAAAATGTTTCTATAAAAATATGTTGTTAGCCCCAGTCCAGGCTTGAACCGGGGACCTTTCGGCTCGCAGTCCAACGCTCTAACCACTGAGCTACTCGAATTTTAATTTCCAAAAATTAGTTCACACTCTTTCGAAGAAATTGAGCTATCAATGACAAAAATATATGGGTAAAATCTGAGGTTAAAAAGAATTAAGTGAAAGCTATATAATTGAGTGCCATAAAAATATGCATAAAAATAAAAAATGTGAGCGGATCACGGTCATTTTTTGAGCACTTATTGATAGATGATTGCTTGTTATTAATTTTAAATTTTATAACTTTTTCTTTAATACTTAACGAGATATGTGATCCTAAAAAGTAAACCCAAATCTCGTAGTGGATGTAGTAGATTACGTTGACTAATTCGACTCATTTTCGGACTTTGAATTACTATTCTACTAAAATATTGTTACGAAAAGAGGTAATTTGGTCCACTGTGCAAGCAAGCAGCGCACTAATCAATGTGTTAGAAAGAGAGGGAAGATCATTCAGCGTCAGCCAACACGGAGATCCAACTAAACATTGATTATGACCAGAGCCCGAAAATTAAACAAGTTATCGCTCACGAAAATAGAAAAATACCACCTAATTCAGAAGCAATTGTTTGGGCGAAATTAAATGGAGATTGTGGGATAAGCAAGTTGTGGGTTGTTAAAGCAAACGAAGAGTTGTATAAAAGTAACATAGTGGTAGGAAGAACACTTGTTGAGGCGGAGAAAAACAGAATTGTCCCTATAAGAGTTCTCAATTTAGAAAACTCGTCAAAATTAATCAAAAAGGGAACAGTGATAGGCCAGTGTCAGCGATTATAAATTGTGAGTCAAATCTATCAAAGGACTACGGCACATCGCAAATAAACAAACAATCTACTCACAGGTTTATAAATGAGTGGACGAAGAATTTGGCTGCCAAAGAAAAGATTCAAGTGCAAAAGCTAATTGACAAATATCGGTGTATTTTTGCATGAAGTTCACCAGTAGTATTGGTGAAAAAGAAAGACGGTAGTACTCAGTTCTGCGTTGATTACGGAAAACTTAATGATGTCACAAAGAAAGATAGTTATCCATTTCCAAGAACCGATGACACCTTGGATACACTATCTAATGCTAAGTGGTTTTTCACGTTGGACTTGCAAAGCGGTTACTGGCAAGTAGAAATCTATAAGAAAGATCGAGAGAAGACCGCATTCAGTAGTGGAGATGGACTATGCCAATTTTTGGTAATGCCGTTTGGACTATGCAATGCCCCAGCAACATTCGAGCGGTTAATGGAGCACGTATTAAAAGGTTTATACTGGAAAACATGCCTAGTATACCTCGATGACATAATTGTTATGGGCAAGGATTTCAACGAACATCTAAGAAATCTAGAGAAAGTATTCCATCGATTGAAAAGTGCGGGTCTACAACTTAGCCCAAAGAAATGCTCACTTTTCAAGAAAGAAGTCAAGTATCTGGGTCACCGAGTTACCACGGAAGGACTGCATACCGATGAAGATAAAATAGCTGCATTAAAGGAGTGGCCTAGACCGCAAAACCTACATGACCTACGAAGTTTCTTGGGGCTCTGTACATACTACAGGTTTTGCCAATGTTGCTAGCAGTCTTCACGAGTTGACAAGAAAGAACCGCGCATTTCAATGGGGCAATGATCAAGAAAGGTCGTTTTTGAAATTGAAAGGTCTGCTGTGCTCGGCACCAATTCTTGCGTACCCAATTCCAGGTGAGAAATTTATTTTTGATACGGATGCAAGTAGATATGGAATAGGCGGAGTTATCTCTCAAGTGATTAATGGCCAAGAAAAATTGATCGCATACTTCAGTAAAATCTTGTCCAAGCCAGAGCGAAATTACTGTGTCACCAGGAGGGAGCTTCTTGCTGTAATCGAAAGTGTGAAAAATGTTCACAAATATCTGTACAGTTTCACTTGAGAACCGCCGCACTGGCATGGTTACTTCAGTTCAAAGACTCAGAAGGTCAAATTGCGTGTTAAAATTGCGCGAACGATTACAGAGCTACGATTTCACTATCGAACATCGTAAAGGAGGACATCATGGAAATTCAGATGCTCTATCATGGCGACCGTGTAAACTGGAATGCAGACATTGCTTAAGAGCTAAAGGAAAGGCTGACATACTGACATTCGCCTGCTGAATGTTTTACCTGAAGAAAAATGGTCAACGGAACAAATTCCAATCGATCAAAAGAGTGATCCTGAACCTACAAAAATCATGATGTTCAAGGAACAGCAAAGAAAGCCATCATGGGAAGAGATAGCTTCCGACAGCCCAATAACTAAGGCGTACTGGGCACAGTGGCAGAGCTTAAAACTACAAGATGGTTGCTTATATCGTGTATGGGAAAGTAAAGATGGCACATCCGCTCGAAATTTGATTATTGTTCCTAAGTCAAAAATAAAAGAGATATTAGCGGAATACCATGGTGGATCTAGTGGAGGTCATTTGGGCATGAATAAAACGGTACAAAAAGTAAAGAAACTTTTTTATTAGGTTGGATGCCAAGATTCAGTCGCCGATTGGATTCGCAGTTGTCCGCAATGTGTAAAGGATCAAAAGTCAGGAGTCACAGTAGGCTGCATCAGTACAACATGGGAGCACCATTCGAGCGTATTGCCATGGATATCGCCGGGACGTTTCCAATCAGTCCTTGTCGTCATTGACTACTTCAGCAAGTGGCCTGAAGTGTATCCCATGCCGAATCAAGAAGCCACAACAGTTGCGGATGCATTAGTTAACAACTGAGTAAGCCGTTTTGGAGTACCGTTGGAATTGCATTCAGATCAAGGATGAAATTTTGAGTCTGCCGTATTTAAAGATGTATGCAAAGTCCTCAACATACACAAAACACTAACAACGCCATTGCACCCGCAATCTGATGGCATGGTGGAGCGATTCAATCGGACTTTGGAAGAGTATCTCAGAAAAGTGGTTGATAAAAATCAAAAAGATTGGGATACACACATACCACTGTTTCTCATGGCATATCGAACGGCGGTTCATGACACCACAGTAGCTTCACCTGCGAGAATTGTTTTTGGAACAGACCTAAGATTACCTGCGGATTTAAAGTTTGGTGCGAATCCTTCAGTTGGAATTCCTGTACACGATTATGTTTCCAGAAAAAGTGAAGAAATGAACGAAGTGCATCTGTTTGTAAGGCAGCGTACACAATTTGCGAGTGATAAAATGAAGGCCAGACTTGCGTACAAATTCACAGGGATTTACGGAAGGACAACTTGTTTTGCTCTATAACCCACTAAGAAAGAAAGGCTTATCCCCTAAGCTACAAACACACTGGGAAGGACCATACAAGATAATTAAAAGGATTAACGATGTCGTGTATCGGATCCAGAATACTACAGGCGTTAGACGAAAAATGAAAGTAGTACATTTAGAGAGGTTGGCGCCATATAGACAAAGAGAGGATTTACATCTGTTTGGGACGAACATATTTAGGTGGAGGGCAGTGTTACGAAAAGAGGTAATTTGCTCCACAGTGCAAGCAAGCAGCGCACTAATCAATGTGTTAGAAAGAGAGGGAAGATCATTCCGCGCACTAAGCAAAGTGCGAGACAGAGATGGAACACATTAAAACACATGAGTGCGAATGAGATGTCAATAGCATGCGTCATTCACGAAACGAGTAGAAGATTCTCGAAACAAGTCGAAGCTTGTAGAAACGTGTCGAACTGATGCATGCAGTATATACGGGCACCGCATCTGAGGTACAGCACTTCAGCTATGATTTGATAGTCAACTAGTGCATCTCGTGAGCGAACGTTGTGTTGTATGTTATAAAGTCCTTCTACTATGACTTTAACTTGATCCTATTTATACTTACTGAGTCCTTTTTACTTTCTTTATATTATTTAAAAAAACCGGGTCCTTTTACTTTAAGACACTTTATTTCGCTTTAAAAGTTGGTTACACTTATACTTAACACTTATTTGTAGACAGTTCAGCTTATCGATTCAACTTATCTTATTTATAATTTCACAATAAATTGAGTACTTTCATCATTCTAAAATAACTAAGTCAGCATTTATTTATGTGATCTGAGCGACCTATTTAACGTGGGCGTGTATACCTGTGCTATGTTAAGCGGTGTGCGCCAAGACAATTAAATGCTGTTTGTGTTTAACATGCATAATGCTTAACCATAAAAGTATGCCATAAAGAAAAATATACTGGTTATGTTATGTTGTGGATCATAAGCACGCTGTAAGTTCCACGATTATGATACATAACAGTGGATCATATGTAAGTTGTGAACTCTACGATTATGATACACAACATACCTCCCCCCTTATTGAAAGAAAAGAAAATATTATTATTAAGAACAATAATAGTTTTTTTTCTTTTGTATTATTATAATTGTTTCTGAAGAGAAAATTATTATTAAAAAGAATAATAGTTTTTTCTTTTTACATTGTTTTATGTGGTATAAATAATCGTTAAGTTCTTTTAGTTATGGAGTTATGATCTTTACTTATATAATATTTAATGGATATTAGTAAATTAAGGGTTGTAATTTCCAGTTAAATATAATAAAAACCTTGTCCCGATGTTTTCGTTGCTGACTGCTGCTGTTCTGCGGTAGTAGTTCGATGCGTTTGATGTGTAAACTCTTATGGCAGTACCATTTCTTTGTTGTGTAAGTTGCAAGCTTCATTTATGGACATCCAAACCCAGGCCGGATAGTATCAATGTGGCTATATTTGACCCACAAACTGCTTCGAAAAAGGCTGGTGTATTGGATTTATACAACCATTTGTTTGGTGTCCATAGTTTAACTACTAGGTCAGAACTCCTTGTGATTGCAACATGTTCACAGGTATCTTTAATATCTGTTCTGTGTTGAATCAGCGAGACTTCACATAGTGTGTTGCTAGTTGTTAGTATGGTTCCTGGACGTTTGCATAGTGTAATTTCTTTGTCCGTATGTTGGCTAACCAAAATGCATTTGCTGTGATCTTTATTCGTTAGACCTATGTATTTACTCCGGTCTTCTGCTTCTGATATGTAGTCATATGTTGTTTTAACCAATTCATCCCATTCTTCATTAATATTTGTGGGTATTGAGCAAATTCTATATAATGTGAACAACAAATCATCTTGATGACTATTATTAGGCCGTCTGTGTCTGGGAAAACTCGTACTGTTGATGCACGATGCATTTCGAATGATTTTTTTATGAACCACTTCGCCTTTCCTTTTAACGTGAGGCTAGTCAGCATTTCATCTAGCTCGCTCTGGTCTATAATTGTCGGGTGTAATCGTTCCATGTATAGATCATCTATGATTGCCATTTTCATCAGCTGTTGTCTTGAATTTGAATTAGGTTTGCATTAATTGTAGATTGAATTTCCAAGGTATCCATCATGAATAGTAAATGACTAACTTGTTGGTTTATTTTTTCATTTATGTATTTTTGTGTTCGACTTCCTTCAAGGAATTCAGTAAGGGTTCTGCTATCTTGTTATAATTTGATGAAATCACCGTAATTTGTCTTTTCATAATTTCGTATGTTTTATGTTCATTATCTTCAATGTCATTGAGATGTTTATAGATAGTCTCTCTTTCTTTATTGTCCATCAGTCCAAAAGCACAGTTGAGTCCTTCGTCAATGAAATTGAATGATCTCTTTTGTCAGTTACTCTTTATTGTGCGCTTAATTAATTCTTCATTTTTCTGTAGTGTGGCTATTATTGCCGTGGTCTCCCGTGTTGCTGCTATACATGATCTTTTTATGCTGGGTCCGTTTACATTGGTGCTCATTTGTTTTCACATTGTATTTGCCGTAATTATGAATTTGTTTGTCAGCTTCAGGAAATCGTTCACTTGTAGCGGTTTAAATTTATCTGTTATGGTCCATTCATCATGGTAGAACAAATCATCAGTTGTCTTCTCAAAGAATAATCTTGTATCATTAATTGAAGTCTGCGTGACGTTGACTGCTTCCTTGGCTGCCAACATCAGGACCAGTGTGACAATTCTAATCATTATATTGGTTTCGCTTTTATTTCATATTGTAGAAAGACGAAATTCCATATTTTTTACATATATAAATGGAATCCTTTAATTTTATGTAGTTTTCTTATAAATATTTCTCATTTTACCCCTTAATACATATTGTTAAGGCGTTGGCCATAATTATACTTTAAATATTTATAGTAGTTAATATATGTGTTAACATGTACTATATGATTTAGTTTTGAAACATACATTTAGATGTTTCTGTATTGTTGTAATACAAAATGTTGTATATACAATCCCAGTAGTACATGGTTAAATGCTAGTCATATTCAATAATACTTAGCTATTTACTCATGCACTAACTAAGTATTTCCTATGTATTAGGAAATAAGCGCGCTGACCTCTTAGCATTACATAAATGTATTTGTAATATTAAGTTGTTAAATATTTAGTTTTGTACATCTCAATTGTACTTATTTATTTTCATTACCGTGTAATGATGAATGTAAAACGTTTGTTTGTTTGTTAGTTTGCTATATTAATGAATATTTGCATTAATATATTTAGTTTCATGAATGAAAATTCTGTTAATGATCAAAATATTATGCAGTTTTGTCGCTGCACTACCGCATCTCGTTTCAGTTCCAGTGCGTTAGTGGCTTCTGCCTGTAAAGTGCATTTAATCGGTTGGCATATGAATGTATTCAAGCCTTCTATATTAATATGAGCTGGGAGCATTGCGCTCTATGCACAATGAACATGTATGTTTAAAATGCCATTGAGGTAGGTACTGACCTATCGCAATTTTAATGACAACGTAATGTTTATACCTTGCAAATTCGTACCTCAAATAATAACTTGATTTTGTTATTTGTTTATATTCAATGCTAGTCATCTTCAATTAATACATAGCTATTTTCTCTGCGATTTGTATTTTGGCAATATTACATTAAATTTTTTGGATCTTATAAATTATTTAAAATTAATTTATTTAATATCTACATTTAAAATTAATTTATTTAATATCTACATTTAAAATAAAATTATAGTTTTTCTCTATTCTTTTCTTTTGTAGTTTCAAATTCGTTAGTACACGAAGCAATAACAGTCATTCTCAATTTGTAATACTTAGCTATTCTGTCCTGCACTAACTATTTGACTTTATTTCAATGATGTTAAAAATTATTGGTTCTTGTTGCAGACAGTGTTTATTTAATTCTACAGTGTTTATTTAAACTAAACTGTTGTATGCGTTTAACAAATTATTATGAAATTTTTTCGCTTTACCCTTGATACAAATCTCAGTCGTTACAGGGCTTTTTATTGAAAGAACCTCATAGGTATTTTAGTAAAATTTTATCGCCTACTTTGAATGTTATTGGGTGTAATGAGCTATCATAACTTTGCTTAGATTTTTCTTTGGCTCTGGCTTGATATTGTCGTACGATTTCGTGTGTGCGTTGAATTTGGTATTTTAATAGCTTGTTGCTATCATCGGTATTATATACTGGTGAGCATTTGCGTTTTAGATTGGTCGGCATTTCAAAATCGTAACCGTATAATGTACGGAAAGGCGTTTGCCCGGTGGACATATGCATTGTATTATTGTGTACATGCATTGCTGTATTTAACCACTGGTCCCAGTTTGATCCATCCTCTTTCGCAAAACTTCGTAAATACTCTGCTAATGGTCGGTGGCTTCGTTCCAAAGAGCCGTTGGCCTGTGGATGATATGGCGTAATATGTAACTTTTTAATTCCTAACAATTTAAACGTGTCCGAAAATAATTTTGAAACAAAATTCGAACCATTATCGGTTATCAATACTTTTGGTATGTTATGTCTTGTAATAATTTCGTCGTAAAATGCTTTTGCTACAGTGCTTGCTTCTGCGTCTGGGATAGCTACGCAGCACATATATTTTGAAAAATCATCTTGAAAAGTTAATATATATTTACTTCCAGATATAGTTTCTGGTAAAATACCTACAAGATCCATATATACTTTATCGAATGGTCGTACAGGCGTATCAGTTAAAACCATTGGCATTTTAGTAAGCCTAGAACTTTTATTTACTTGGCATTTTTGACAATTCTTAACGTAATCTTTTATTTGTTTCTGCATACCTTTCCTCTTAAATTGTTTTCTGATTCTAAAATATGTTTCCACTGCACCCTGGTGACCCCCTAATGCTGAGTCATGAAAGTCTTTTATAACAGTTTTAATTTCCTCTGGGTCAGTTAATAGTAGACTTGAGTTTAATTCGTTCTTGCTGTCTGTTGTTATTTCATCCAGTACTGGCGTGCTCACTTGTTTTTTGGTTTTTGAAATTTGATTATCTAATTAATTCTGTGTGGTCTTAGACCGTGTTTGGACCGCAGTAATATCTGCTTCTGGATGTGGAATTCTACTTAAAGCATCTGCGTTTAAATTCTGTTGACCTGGTTTGTAAGATATTTCGTAATCATATTCTGATAATTTATGCCTGAAACGGGCTAACCTTGATGTCTGATATTTGAGATTTGCTGTGCTACGTAATGGTTGATGATCTGTATAAATTTGAAAAAGTCGGCCTAAAAGATAAGGTCTCTTTTTCTTTGCCCAGACTACAGCTAAAAATTCCTTTTCAATGGTGGAGTAATTTTTTTCTGCTCCATTTAATGCTCTACTAGCAAATGCTATTGGTCGGTCTCTCCCTACTTTGCCTTGCGATAGTACCGCGCCTATTGCTTCATTACTTGCATCCGTTGTAAGTAAAAAAGGTTTTGTAAAATCTGGATATGCGAGAATGGGTGGTGAAATTATTGATTCTTTTAATTTAATAAATGAACTTTGACAATCGTCTGTCCAAGTGAATTTAACATCTTTTCTAAGTAATTTATTAATTGGTAATGATAATTTTGCCATATTGCTTATAAATTGTCTATAATAATTAATTAATCCCAAAAACTCTTATACTTCTTTTTTATTTCTTGGTACCGGAATATTTTTCACGCATTTAACCTTTGAGGGGTCTGGCAGAGCACCTAGTTCCGAACATTTATGTCCTAAATAGACAACTTCGCGACGCAAAAACTGACATTTTTCTGTATTTAATTTTAGATTGTGTTCCCTTAATTTCTGCAATACTCTACTCAGCCTAAGCTCATGTTCAGCTAAATTTTTTCCGCACACCACTATATCATCAAGATAAACAAAGCAATCTATACCCTGTAAACCTGTTAATATGTGGTTCATTATTCTTTGGAAGGTAGCTGGTGCACCTGTTAAGCCAAATAGCATTCTGTTAAATTCGAAATGACCCAGTCCTGTACTAAAAGCTGTTTTTTCCTTATCCCCTTCTTCAACTAGTACCTGATGATAACCACTTGCCAAGTCTAAAGTTGAAAAATAGCGACTGTGACCTAATTGGTCTAATATTTCGTCGATTCGAGGAATCGGAAATACTTGTTTTATTGTCACGTCGTTCAATTTACGGAAATCTATTACTAGCCTCCACTTTTTGTTACCGTCCTTGCCGCTCTTTTTAGGAACCAACAACATCGGTGAATTCCAGGGTGATATGCTTGGCGATATAATGCCGTCATCCAACATTTTATTAACCTGTCTGTTGATTTCATCTCTATGAGTGTGTGGCAATTTGTATTGCTTTTGGTTTATCGGTGGCTGGTTCCACTGTGTTGCTATTTCATGTTTAAGCGCTGGCGTGTATGTTAATTCATCGCCGTCTAAATGAAAAACATCATTATACGAAATACACATATTTTGTAAAGATGTGATTTCGTCTTTATTTAAAGTCTCATCAATTTTCATTTCTTCTAATAATTTATTAATTCTGTTTGTAATGTTTACTGAATTTATGCTATTTATTGTAGAATTATTGGTATCCGATTCTTTATACTGATTAAAATTCGAAATTTTTGGTTTAAAAGTACTGTCTATTATAATTTCTGTTTCCGTAGCATTTAAAACTGAAACATAAACTCTATTTTTGCTAACATTCGATATGCTTTCGCCCAAATATACTCCTGGAAAATTTTCTTGTTTATGTATTAACACTATTGGAATTTTTGTTTTTAAACGTAATGATACTATCTTTGCGGTTCTCGCTTGAATTTTAATTTGTTGATTGTAAAAAATATTTTGTATTTCTGTCTGCGATTTCATTGGTACTTTTATAATATGGTTTTTATGTTTATCAAAGAATATTATTGTTTTGTCTATCGCATTTATTACAGATCGATTCCATAAATTGTCACGTCCGATTATTCCAACAGCTGGTACACCTTGTTTAAGTGACACTACATGTAGCATTAAACTTAAGCGCCCTATGTTCCTATGCAGGACTTTGGTGGAACCTAATGTTCTAACACACCCTCTAAAAGCTCCTTTTAAATCCTTTTGTATATTTTCGTTAAAGTCTGGAAAATTTGTCATTGCATTTTCTTTTACTATACTGGTATCAGCTCCTGAGTCTACCAGTAAAATAAGTCTTCCATTTTTAGCTGCCTCGTAAGGTACTTCAATGAAAACGTCACTTACATTAGATAAATCCAAGCTATCTCCATGCCCACTGCATATTATGCGATCACCTTCTTCTTCCTTTAATTCATATTTTAATTCATTGGTCTCATCTGTTCTATGGAAATGCAATGGAGTAGTAAATTTGACCAAAGTCTCCTCCGACGTCTTATCTACAATTCCAAACTCTTTCTGTCCTATATTACTATTATTATTCGCACATCTCCAATTAGATTCGTGATCATAAGTTCCACATTCATAGCAGAAAGGCATATTTTTTCTAATAATACAATCATCCCTAGTATGCCCCAATTTACTTCAAAATGAACATGTTGGAACACTCCTTTTATAGTTGCTTTCATTATTTATTTGTTGCAATTTATTTTACGATTTTACGCTTGACTGTGTTTTTTCCATATAATTATATTCATCCTCTTCCGACCTTGCACTTTGCTGCATAACAGCCTGTATATTTAAAGCTTCATCCAACAATGCATCTAATGTTTCTGACTTACTACCCAACAATACAACCTTTATAGTTGGATCCTTCACCCCTACTTTAAAAGAGATCAACACTGAGCTCTGTAATTCTAATCTGAATACTTTATCCTCACTTATCTTTTTTCTGTATTTTTTACTTGCAATTTCCAAAGCCATGGATTGCAACTCGTCTAATCGTCTACCAAACATCCTCAAACTCTCGTTACTATTTTGATAAGCCTTTTTAATCTCTTCTAGTACTAATTCTAAAGAAATTTCATTTAAGTACGTATTTTTTAACAACTCGTATAATTCTTCTATTTTTTGAAACTGTTTTGTCCTCACTAATTTATAGGCATCGCTCTCCAAACGTAACCTAACGTATTTAATAAATTCTTCACTATCTGATTCCTTAATTTTAAGCTTAGCTGTTTCACAACATTCAATAAATTTATATAATTCTGTTTCTAATAATGGGGATTCCGCCCCAAAAAAGTAAGGAACAACGTAATGAACGCGTTTCAATACATTTTCAGTACCCATTATTAGTGTTTCTTATTTTTCCATTTACTTAATCATATAATTAACTATACCTTTCTTAAATAAATTATTTATTTTGTTTTTACTAGTTTCATATTAAATCAACTTTTAACCATTATTTAATTTATCTATTAAATTTTTTACTACCTTATTTATCACATTTTTATGTTTCATTATTTAAACTTATTAATCCATATTTCAAATCATATCAACATATTATTTATGAATCCTAAATTAACTTATTTGTTCAATTTATTTTTTTTTTAATTTTCCAGTTTTGTTCTTAAATTAATTTCGCGACAGTATAAAAACATTGCTGTATCAAAATTCTTATTTTATTCAAATTATTCAAATTTACAATTTTATTAATCATTATCATTAAATGTCTTAAATTATTTTATAATGTTTCACAATTACCTTAAAAATGTTCTTCAATATATCAATTAATCAATTTTATAAAACATTTAGTTTACTTATTTAATTTCCTGATTTATAAAATTTTATCATTTATGTAATTCATTTCACAATTTTATTTCACAGTTTTATTAAAAGATTATTTTATTCCACAATTTATTTCAAAATTTTCAATTGTTCTTTATTTTATTTTTACAAATGTCAATTTTCATAATTCCATTATTTTTTGCTTATTAAAATTCTCAAATATTTCTTTTGTTTTATAACACAAATTCACAATTTTATACCCTACACTAAGAGAACGCCGTTTGTAACACCCAGAAGGAAGCATCTCCGGTAAGGAAAAGTATATATATTCTTGATCAGCATGACCTCCTGAGTCGATTTAGCGATGTCCGTCTGTCCGTCTGTCTGTAAGTCTGTCCGTCTGTCTGTCCGTCTGTCCGTCTGTCCGTCTGTCTGTCTGTCTGTTGAAATCCCTACTACTTTTAAAATTGAAGAGCTAGATAAATGAAACTTATAACTTTGATTAATAATATACCTACACTGTATGTGCGAGATCGGTTCATTGTGACCTATGATCCGACCACTTATGTTCAAATACCTCATATAAAATGTACATATAAAGATCAATTTTTATGTATACGTGCTTAGGTAAACTTTTTTGGTCAAATATATATTGACATCATGCTCAAGTACGTGATAATAATGTTTTCCGTCGAAAAGACCTGTGGTTCATTAAAAAAAAAATCGAAATTCGGTACACCTACCCATTTGTAAATATGGGTATCAAATGAATGGAAATTCTTCAGCGATTGAATGTTTGTAGTTATTTTCAGGATTCGTATACCCTGGTGACCTATATATCACTTTGAATGGTAACCACACATATGTGTAGGGTATTTATAGTCGGCTTAGACCGACTATAATTTTGATATTCCTAACTATCATAATTAAACCTACTTTAAAATTTCCCATGTGATCTAACCTTCCCAACTGGTTTTTTTTTTTTTTTTTACCGCACATAATTTTTGTATCCACTATTTTTCACAATACTTACAAATACAAAAAATATTTTCCATGATCCAAAATAGTTATTTCTTCCAATATTAATCTCCATCCAGTCCTTCTCGTCCCATGGGAGTTGATGTATGGTCCGAAAACCGGCTGCGCCAAAATGTTGTATGTTATAAAGTCCTTCTACTAGGACTTTAACTTGATCCTATTTATACTTACTGAGTCCTTTTTACTTTCTTTATATTATTGAAAACAACCGGGTCTTTTTTACTTCAAGACACTTTATTTCGCTTTAAAAGTTGGTTACACTTATACTTAACACTTATTTGTAGACAGTTCAGCTTATCGAAAACAATTGATTCTTAGTCTATACATAACTTCTACTTAACACCTCGTATTCTTATAATTTCACAATAAATTGAGTAATTTCATCATGCTAAAATAACTTAGTCAACGTATTTATAATTTCACAATAAATTGAGTACTTTCATCATTCTAAAATAACTAAGTCAGCATTTATTTGTGTGATCTGAGTGACCTATTTAACGTGGGCGTGTATACCTGTGATATGTTAAGCGGTGTGCGCCAAGACAATTAAATGCTGTTTGTGTTTAACATTCATAATGCTTAACCCTTAAAGTATGCCAAAAAGAAAAATATACTGGTTATTTTATGTTGTGGATCATAAGCACGCTGTAAGTTCCACGATTATGATACATAACAGTGGATCATATCTAAGTTGTGAACTCTACGATATGATACACAACAGTTGTAAAGATAAATTATAGTAAGACAGCAGTTGAAATAAGTGATTGTTATTAAGTGGATATTTAAATAAGTAAAGTTAATTAATACTGGTTGAAACAATACTAGTTAAAACCAAATATTAGAGTGCTTTTAATTTTGTACACAATCCAGTGATACAAACTTGCAGAACAGTTTTCCGTAGACTTAATTTTCGTAACAATATATTGAAAATAAATTTTACATCATTCGGAATAGCAGCTTTAAAGTTATCAAGAATAGGCGGACAGACGGACGGCCATATCTAAATCGACTCGGAAAGTGATGTTGATCAAGAAAATAAATACTTTTTCATACCAGTCACGCCTACTAAGAGGCGCTAAAATATCCTTACATACATTTTATAACATGTAACCCATGGGAATGGGGTATAAACATAAAATGCATTTTTTTAAAGTCAATACTCAATTTTAATGCTTTCACATGATTTTTTCTGTTCCCAAAATGCATCCATAGATTTCTTTTATTTTTACAATATTTTCTTTAAAAATTTGCATGCTAATTTTGAAATATTACAAACTGTGCATCATCTTGCGTATTAAATTTTTCGCCATTTTTTCAATGCATTTTTGAATAAAATTTTGGTCGAAAAAATTTACATTTTTCGAGATCTTCTATAGAGTTCAATTAAACCAGTAAACCAATTCCAAATTGTGGTAAGAAATGTTTATTGGATATTTAATTACTTTTTATTCGATATAACGTTTTATAAAACGCGAAATATATACAAATATATGTGACCACCTTTTTGAAAGCTCAGTACAAAAGTTATTTCCCGAAATCTCGTAAGCCTATCCATAAAATTTTTTTTAATTCATATATTAAAATTCTACGGGTCATTTCCAATAATACAAAAATAATAGAATTTACTGCGCAAACTTTTTTCGCGTTTTGTTTTGTTGTGTAGTGTAATTTATAATTTATAATTTATAATTTATAATTTATAATTTATAATTTATAATTTATAATTTATAATTTATAATTTATAATTTATAATTTATAATTTATAATTTATAATTTATAATTTATAATTTATAATTTATAATTTATAATTTATAATTTATAATTTATAATTTATAATTTATAATTTATAATTTATAATTTATAATTTATAATTTATAATTTATAATTTATAATTTATAATTTATAATTTATAATTTATAATTTATAATTTATAATTTATAATTTATAATTTATAATTTATAATTTATAATTTATAATTTATAATTTATAATTTATAATTTATAATTTATAATTTATAATTTATAATTTATAATTTATAATTTATAATTTATAATTTATAATTTATAATTTATAATTTATAATTTATAATTTATAATTTATAATTTATAATTTATAATTTATAATTTATAATTTATAATTTATAATTTATAATTTATAATTTATAATTTATAATTTATAATTTATAATTTATAATTTATAATTTATAATTTATAATTTATAATTTATAATTTATAATTTATAATTTATAATTTATAATTTATAATTTATAATTTATAATTTATAATTTATAATTTATAATTTATAATTTATAATTTATAATTTATAATTTATAATTTATAATTTATAATTTATAATTTATAATTTATAATTTATAATTTATAATTTATAATTTATAATTTATAATTTATAATTTATAATTTATAATTTATAATTTATAATTTATAATTTATAATTTATAATTTATAATTTATAATTTATAATTTATAATTTATAATTTATAATTTATAATTTATAATTTATAATTTATAATTTATAATTTATAATTTATAATTTATAATTTATAATTTATAATTTATAATTTATAATTTATAATTTATAATTTATAATTTATAATTTATAATTTATAATTTATAATTTATAATTTATAATTTATAATTTATAATTTATAATTTATAATTTATAATTTATAATTTATAATTTATAATTTATAATTTATAATTTATAATTTATAATTTATAATTTATAATTTATAATTTATAATTTATAATTTATAATTTATAATTTATAATTTATAATTTATAATTTATAATTTATAATTTATAATTTATAATTTATAATTTATAATTTATAATTTATAATTTATAATTTATAATTTATAATTTATAATTTATAATTTATAATTTATAATTTATAATTTATAATTTATAATTTATAATTTATAATTTATAATTTATAATTTATAATTTATAATTTATAATTTATAATTTATAATTTATAATTTATAATTTATAATTTATAATTTATAATTTATAATTTATAATTTATAATTTATAATTTATAATTTATAATTTATAATTTATAATTTATAATTTATAATTTATAATTTATAATTTATAATTTATAATTTATAATTTATAATTTATAATTTATAATTTATAATTTATAATTTATAATTTATAATTTATAATTTATAATTTATAATTTATAATTTATAATTTATAATTTATAATTTATAATTTATAATTTATAATTTATAATTTATAATTTATAATTTATAATTTATAATTTATAATTTATAATTTATAATTTATAATTTATAATTTATAATTTATAATTTATAATTTATAATTTATAATTTATAATTTATAATTTATAATTTATAATTTATAATTTATAATTTATAATTTATAATTTATAATTTATAATTTATAATTTATAATTTATAATTTATAATTTATAATTTATAATTTATAATTTATAATTTATAATTTATAATTTATAATTTATAATTTATAATTTATAATTTATAATTTATAATTTATAATTTATAATTTATAATTTATAATTTATAATTTATAATTTATAATTTATAATTTATAATTTATAATTTATAATTTATAATTTATAATTTATAATTTATAATTTATAATTTATAATTTATAATTTATAATTTATAATTTATAATTTATAATTTATAATTTATAATTTATAATTTATAATTTATAATTTATAATTTATAATTTATAATTTATAATTTATAATTTATAATTTATAATTTATAATTTATAATTTATAATTTATAATTTATAATTTATAATTTATAATTTATAATTTATAATTTATAATTTATAATTTATAATTTATAATTTATAATTTATAATTTATAATTTATAATTTATAATTTATAATTTATAATTTATAATTTATAATTTATAATTTATAATTTATAATTTATAATTTATAATTTATAATTTATAATTTATAATTTATAATTTATAATTTATAATTTATAATTTATAATTTATAATTTATAATTTATAATTTATAATTTATAATTTATAATTTATAATTTATAATTTATAATTTATAATTTATAATTTATAATTTATAATTTATAATTTATAATTTATAATTTATAATTTATAATTTATAATTTATAATTTATAATTTATAATTTATAATTTATAATTTATAATTTATAATTTATAATTTATAATTTATAATTTATAATTTATAATTTATAATTTATAATTTATAATTTATAATTTATAATTTATAATTTATAATTTATAATTTATAATTTATAATTTATAATTTATAATTTATAATTTATAATTTATAATTTATAATTTATAATTTATAATTTATAATTTATAATTTATAATTTATAATTTATAATTTATAATTTATAATTTATAATTTATAATTTATAATTTATAATTTATAATTTATAATTTATAATTTATAATTTATAATTTATAATTTATAATTTATAATTTATAATTTATAATTTATAATTTATAATTTATAATTTATAATTTATAATTTATAATTTATAATTTATAATTTATAATTTATAATTTATAATTTATAATTTATAATTTATAATTTATAATTTATAATTTATAATTTATAATTTATAATTTATAATTTATAATTTATAATTTATAATTTATAATTTATAATTTATAATTTATAATTTATAATTTATAATTTATAATTTATAATTTATAATTTATAATTTATAATTTATAATTTATAATTTATAATTTATAATTTATAATTTATAATTTATAATTTATAATTTATAATTTATAATTTATAATTTATAATTTATAATTTATAATTTATAATTTATAATTTATAATTTATAATTTATAATTTATAATTTATAATTTATAATTTATAATTTATAATTTATAATTTATAATTTATAATTTATAATTTATAATTTATAATTTATAATTTATAATTTATAATTTATAATTTATAATTTATAATTTATAATTTATAATTTATAATTTATAATTTATAATTTATAATTTATAATTTATAATTTATAATTTATAATTTATAATTTATAATTTATAATTTATAATTTATAATTTATAATTTATAATTTATAATTTATAATTTATAATTTATAATTTATAATTTATAATTTATAATTTATAATTTATAATTTATAATTTATAATTTATAATTTATAATTTATAATTTATAATTTATAATTTATAATTTATAATTTATAATTTATAATTTATAATTTATAATTTATAATTTATAATTTATAATTTATAATTTATAATTTATAATTTATAATTTATAATTTATAATTTATAATTTATAATTTATAATTTATAATTTATAATTTATAATTTATAATTTATAATTTATAATTTATAATTTATAATTTATAATTTATAATTTATAATTTATAATTTATAATTTATAATTTATAATTTATAATTTATAATTTATAATTTATAATTTATAATTTATAATTTATAATTTATAATTTATAATTTATAATTTATAATTTATAATTTATAATTTATAATTTATAATTTATAATTTATAATTTATAATTTATAATTTATAATTTATAATTTATAATTTATAATTTATAATTTATAATTTATAATTTATAATTTATAATTTATAATTTATAATTTATAATTTATAATTTATAATTTATAATTTATAATTTATAATTTATAATTTATAATTTATAATTTATAATTTATAATTTATAATTTATAATTTATAATTTATAATTTATAATTTATAGTTTATAAATTTATTACAGAGAGATAATTATTATAGGTTTTATTTGATAACGTCTTATTATAATAATTATTTAAAACTTTTTCCATTTAAATTTTTCTAAAAAATTATTTTTGGGTAATAGTCAATGTCAATGTAGCCGCGGTAGCTCAGTGGTTAGTGCGTTGTACTGCGAGCCGAAAGGTCCCCGGTTCAAGCCTGGACTGGGGCTAACAACATCTTTTCATAGAAACATTTGTTCTATATCGCGCTACCTCTCGTCAGTAAATGGCAAACCTACGACAGTAAAACCATTGCCTATGAAAAGCTCTCACCCGCCGTTCGGATTCGGCAATAAACTGTAGGTCCCACCACTTTGAGTACAAATATAACAGCTCAAACAGCTCAAAATGATGAGAGAGCTCGGCCGAAGTTCTATATAGGACTGTAGCGCCAAACTATTATTATTATTATTATAATAGTCAATGTCACTAATAATTATTATTTCCGATAAATATTTATTAAAGTGTGTAATAATTATTATTTTTGATAAATATGTTTAAAATAATAAATTATTATTATATTTAATTTATATTTTTTAAAATAAAAAATAATTATTATTTATAATATTTGTAAAATTCAACAAATAGTTTTTGAGTAATATTTTTAAAAGTCAGAAATAGTTATTATATTTGATAAATATTTATTAAAGGTTTCAAAATGTTAGTCTCGAAGCTGCATTGATCTTGTGATTTTTTTTTTTTTTTGATATTTTGAGATTTGTTGGTATATTTTTTGTCTATATCTGTCATAAATAATATTTTTTTTTACTTTTATAAATATTTATATAGAACAATAATTATTTTTAATTTTTATATATATAATCAAAAATAATTATTATTTTTGAAATATATTTATAAAAGTTAAAAATAATAATTATTTTCGACTTTTATAAATATTTATCTAAAATAATAATTTTTAAACTTTTTTATATAAATATCAATCAAAAATAGTAATTATTTTGTACTTTAGTTTTAGTTTCGACGTAAAGATTGTAAATTTATTTTTTTTTAATTTTAAAAATATAAATCAAAAAAGTAACTACATTTTGAGCTGTGCGTGCATATATAGTTCGTTATAGTTCGACTGGCAAAAAATAAGTGAGGTTAAAAAATGTTAAGAACTAATTAGTATTTCAAATTGCATACCTAAATTATTACGTTGGGCTTTGAAAACTTTTCTGCAGGTGTACAAAATAAAAATAAAACCAGTGGGAAGGTTAGATCACATTGGGAAATTTTAAATTAGGTGTTATTATGATAGTTAGGATTTTCAAAATTATAGTCGGTCTAAGCCGACTATAAATCCCTACACATATGTGTGGTAACCATTCAAAGTGGTATATAGGTCACCAGGGTATACGAATCCTGAAAATAACTACAAACTTTCCATCCCTGTAGAATTTTTTTTTCATTTGATACCCATATTTACAAATGGGTAGGTGTACCGAATTTCTATTTTTTTTTTTGGGAACCACAAGTCGTTTCGTGGGAAAACATTATTTTCATGTATTTGAGCATAATGTCAATATATATTTAACTAAAAAAGTTTACCTAAGCACGTATACAGTAAAATTGATTTGCAGATGTAAATTTTATATGAAGTATTTGAACATAAGTGGTCAGTTCTCAGGTCACAATATCTCGATCATGATAATTTTCTTGTTCAGACAGCTTAGATATATAAGTAATCTAAATCTAAGTTTCATTGCTCTAGCTCTTCAACTTTTTCTGTAGTCGTGATTTAAACAGACAGACAGAAGGACAGACGGACATCGCTAAATCGACTCAGGAGGTCATGCTGATCAAGAATATATATACTTTTCCATACCGGAGATGCTTTTTTCAGGGTGTTACAAACGGCGTACCAAACTGAATATACCCTTTCACTCTTAGTGTAGGGTATAATTAAAAAATACGAAATTTTGATGAAACATGGATTTAATTAATATGTCATATTGCACACATATGTAAAGTAAATATATAAGTGTTTGGTATCATTGAAAAGAAGAAATTCCAAAGAATATATGTGGTGAATATAAAGACAATCTGAATATTGTTTCTGAGCAATTTTTTTTGAAAAAGAAGAAAAATGAAAAAAATAAAATTTGATTGAATATATATAAATAAGTTTTAATCGTATCATCATTTAACTTTTACGTAATATACTATAATTTTATTAAATTATGCTTTATTAAAACAGTTTTAGGAATATATATATATTATAAAGTGAGATATAACGGGTTTAATCTAAGTTCCATTAAAAAATGAGTATTTTTGGAAAAATGCTGCCCTGAACATATATTTCGCCGGGCAAAAAATAAGTTAGGTTCAAAAATACGTATAAAAAACTCGTCCATAAAACTACTTACTTAAAATTTTACTTTGTAATTTGAAAAATTTTCTGCAGGGGGTCAAAGTAAAAAAAAAAATTAAAACTTGAACTTTGACCAGTGTTACCAGATTGGTTAAAAATATTTTGGATAATTTTTATAATTAAAAACATTTTTAGTAATATTATCTATCAAAAATATATAAAAAAAGAACAAGTTAATAATAATAGTTAGGCGCTACAGTCCTGTATAGAACTTCGGCCGAGCTCTCTCACAATTTTGAGCTGTGCGTGTTATATTTGTACTCAAAGTGGTGGGACCTACAGTTTATTGCCGAGTCCGAACGGCGGGTGAGAGCTTTTTCATAGGCAATGGTTTTACTCTCGTAGGTTTGCCATTTACTGACGAGAGGTAGCGCGGTATAGAAAAATGTTTCTATGAAAAGATGTTGTTAGCCCCAGTCCAGGCTTGAACCGGGGACCTTTCGGCTCGCAGTCCAACGCACTAACCACTGAGCTACCGCGGCTACCAAGAACAAGTTACCGAAGAAAAAAAATGCTTACGGAGATTTGCATCAAAGTCCAATTTTCAAAAAAAAAAAAAATGAAAAAATGGAAAATAAAAAATAAAAATCAACTTTACAATTGTATATTTATTAAACCACTTGAGATATTTTCTGGTTATTGTTTATGTGTTAATTTTGTATAAAAGTTCCATACAAATATTTTGATTTTATTATAATATGTACAATCTATGTATAAATATATAAAGTAAAGTCTTCAAAAATTAAAATAAAAAAAAATAATGTTCCAGTCTATATCTTTAAAACTATTAAAGATATTTTCTTATGTAAGCACATTTTCTTTAGATCTCAATGTAAGCTTTTCATAAACAGAAGAATTTTAAAAATCGGCTAACTTTTGCATTTTTTACAATTTTTGAAAAATTGTTCATGGTAATAATCTCAACTTTACTGATTTGTATCTCTATAACCATTAAAGATACTAACTCCAGTTTAAAAGGTTAAGTTCTCTTAAGTTTTCTCTGTACAACGCTTTTAAATTTTTAAAATTGGTTGAGTGGTTCCGAAAATACTGAATTTCACCCGATTTAAGAGCGTTTGGGCACACCGTGCGCTGGTAAAAAGTCGTTTTATGAAATGATGCCACTTTAAAACAAAGGGTAACATTCGATGAACATTTTTAATTTATGGACTTATTTTTATAGAACTGTTAAATTTTATTATTCTTTTTATAATTGTATTTGGGAAATATAAATAAGTGTTTAATTAATATTTATTTTTAAAAAATAATTATTTTTGATAATTATTTTCAAAATTCAAATATAATTTTTATTTCAGACAAATATTTATTTAAAAGAAAAATTAATTATTATTTTTGATATGGTAAAAAGTCGTTTCTTAAGCCAAAAAATCACCAAACAAAAAAAAATATTTGGCTGAACTTTACTTAACCGAAGTAAAATATTTTTTTCTTAAAACTATTCCCTCTTTTTGGGTCTCAAGCTAAATTAGGAAGCAGTCGGACGGTACCCTAGTTAAATCGAAAACTCATACACCTACCTATATGAACATGTAGGTAGTGAAATGAAATGTAATGAAATGAATAACATATAGATACAATTGTGGGTACCCAAAGGAAATTTACTCAGTAGTCTATTATAGACTTTTGTATTTATGTTTTAAAAATAAAAAAATTAAATATATTCTAGCCGCAGGCTAGCGCTTTCTCGATATAGCTTCCTTGCGAAATATTATAATTAACTGTTTGGCCACTTTTACAAAATTTAAAAAAGTATGTGATTTTTTTCATTTATAAATTTCGCCGTCATTTAGATAAATAATTAAATATTTTTCTCAACAATCAGCATTTCATTTTAATTTTTTTTTTACATAATTACAAATACTAATCGCTACCCTAGTAAAAATTTGGGTAGGGCCATGCTCATAAACTGATCATGCCATTATTTGAGATGATCGGGTTATGACAAGGCCCCAACGAGGTACAAAGAATGGGTACGATGTCCTTGTAACGCAGTGCCCTGATCATGTACTCACCTCAGGCCATGATCATGCACTGATCGGGTAATTCCCCATTTCATTATTTACCCGACAATTTCCTTGTCAGAACATGAGCAAAAAAGTGTTCTCAACCAAAACCCTACGAACAAACGATGAAAAAAATACAATATTAAATTTAATATAGTATATTTAATAAACCATATAAAGAGTAATGTACTTACATATTACATTATCATAAGAACATCACATATTTGTATAAAATATTTATAAAATTAAATTACCGGGCATGTTACAGCTTTCGATTGAATTTTATATAACCATTAGTAAACAAACGGTTTTAAATTCGAAGTCCGAATACAAAAAAAGTTTTACAAGCGAATTTAAATAGTTCAAATCAAAGCAAGAGGATTGAATTTATTTGAAAAATAAATTGTCATCGAATTTAAAAACGCTTGTTTGCAAATGCACATATGAATTCTGATCGTAAACATGCCCGTACAATAAAGAACATTTATTTGATGGATGATACCGCTCGCATTGCTTGCTAAACTGTGAGAAAGTTTAGCAACTCTCGAAGAGTTTGAAATACGATTTTTTTTTTTATATTTCTATTTTAAAAGCTTCAAACGATTTGGAATTTGTCTGCCACCATATGAATGTAAATACAGGCATGTTCCAGCATTTCGATCGAATTAAACATAAAAATATCTAAAACAAAATTTTGTATTCCAAGGCAAACCGATTGAATTCAACATGCCCGATCTAAAGAAAGTCTTTTAGAGCCACCTGCTTTACCGCTGATCGTCTTCTTCAGAAGCAGCGGCCGTATCTCCTCAAAGGGTATCGTGTGTTCCGTGTGCCCGTGTGATTATTGACGGCATAAACTGTGACGACGCATCTTGTTGCTGCATAATGAATTTTTTTTTATTATTTATATTAAGATTATTATTTTACTTCCTTTAATTAATACCTTTAACCAACGTCGGAGATTTGTTTAACGGTCCGAATATGGTTCACATATTTTAAAAGTTTGATGAAGGTTATTGATGCGTGTAATGGATTGTGGTTGCGCAGATCGAATTTTGATATATGCTAGAATCTAATTTCAAAAAAGATATTGTCGGAAAATAATTATATAAACGCATTTCAAGCTCGTTGAATGTTGGAATGTGCTTGGCCTATTCATCCAGCTTGAGCAGGGCTGGCATATTTATTTGAATTACATCCACTTAAAAAAAATCCGCCAATTTGGATTTTATTGATTTCCGTACTTTTTTCAGCAATACATATTTATTTTTTGAAAATTTAAGAATTTGATATAAACCACTTAATCGAAAATCCTATCGAATAAATCCTATTGAAATTATGTTATTTAAATAAAAAAATCTAATAAAAACCAAAAAAAAATCTGATGGAGTGTTTTTTTTTAAATTCGTATTTTTTTCCAGACTTCAGCTTAAGCAACAATAACTGGAGCAATAAAAACTGGCAGACGTCATTAATGCTGGCGAATTGATTTCTCGATCTCGATTCGCATGAGTGTTTGTTTTCATGGCGGCACCTGACTTCGACTGGCGACACAATTTTAGATAGAACCGTCAACATCTTTATATAGAAAATGTCTTTCTATACCGCGCTATAACAGACAATGGACGATGGCTAGTAAAATCCTCTAACCCCGTCACTCAGCATTAAAATGTTGGTTCAACGGACAAATATAATATTGTTACGAAAGAAACTGTTCTACGAGTTCGCATGCTATTGGCATCTCCTTCGCACTCATGTGTTTTAATGTGCTGATCTTCCATCTCTTTCTCGCACATTGCATAGTGCGCTGAATAATCTTCCGTCTCTTTCTAACACATTGCTTAGTGCGCTGAATTGTCTTGCGTCTCATTTATTATTGTTGATTGCTTGCACAGTGGAGCAAATTACCTCTTTTCGTAACACTGCCCTCCACCTAAATCTGTGCGTCCCGAACAGATATTAATCCTCTCTCTCTCTATACGGCGCCAACCTTTCTAAATGTACCACTCTCATTTTTCGTCTAACGCCTGCAGTATTCTGAATCCGATACACGACATCGTTAATTCTTTTAATTATCTTGTATGGTCCTTCCCAGTGTGTTTGTAGCTTAGGGGATAAGCCTTTCTTCCTTTGTGGGTTATAGAGCAAAACAAGTTGTCCTTCCGTAAATCCTTCTGAATTTGTGCGCAAGTCGTATCTGGCCTTCATCTTATCACTAGCAAATTGTGTACGCTGTCTTACAAACTGATGCACTTCGTTCATTTCTTCACTTTTTCTGAAAACATAATTGTGCACAGGAATTCCAGCTGAAGGACTCGCACCAAACTTTAAATCCGCAGGTAATCTTAAGTCTGTTCCAAAAACAATTTTAGATGGTGAAGCTGCTGTGGTATCATGAACCGCCGTTCGATAAGCCATGAGAAATAATGGTATGTGTGTCCCAATCTTTTTGATTTTTATCAACCACTTTTCTGAGATACTCTTCCAAAGTCCGATTGAATCTCTCCACCATGCCGTCTGATTGCGGGTGCATAGGCGTTGTTCGTGTATGTTGAGGACTTTGCATACTTCTTTAAATACAGCAGACTCAAAATTTCATCCTTGATCTGAATGCAGTTCCAACGGTACGACAAAACGGCTTACCCAGTTGTTAACTAATGCATCCGCAACTGTTGTGGCTTCTTGATTCGGCATGGGATACACTTCATGCCACTTGCTGAAGTAGTCAATGACGACAAGGACATACTTATTACCCACATCACTGATTGGAAACGGCCCGGCGACATCCATGGCAATACGCTCGAATGGTGCTGCCACGTTGTACTGATGCATCCTACCGCGACTCCTGACTGTTGGTGCTTTTGCTGGTACACATTGCGGACAACTGCGAATCCAATCGGCGACTGACTCCTGGCATCCAATCCAATAAAAACGTTTCTTCACCTTCTCGACCGTTTTATTAATGCCCAGATGACCACCACTAGATCAACCATGGTATTCCGCTAATATCTCTTTTATTTTTGACTTGGGAACAACAATCAAATTTCGAGCGGATGTGCCATCTTCATTTTCCCATACACGATATAAGCAACCATCTTGTAGCTTTAAGCTCTGCCAATGTGCCCAGTAAGCTTTAGTTATGGCACTGTCAGCAACTATATCTTCCCATGATGGTTTTCTGTGCTGTTCCTTGAACATCAGGATTTTTGTGAGGTCGGGATCACTCTTTTGATCAATTTGAATTTGTCCCGGAGTCCATTTTTCATCGGGCAAACCATTTAGCAAACGAATGTCAATTATGTTTTCTTTTCTTTCCGCTCTTGAACAATGTCTGCATTCTAGTTTACATGGGCTTCGTGACAGAGCATCTGCATTTCCATGATTTTCTCCTTTACGATGTTCGATTGAGAAATCGTAGCTCTGTAATCGTTCTATCCATCGCGCAATTTGGCCTTCCGGATATTTGAACTGAAGTAACCATCGTAGTGCTGCGTGATCGGTTCTCAAGTGAAAATGTTGTCCGTAGAGATACTTATGGAAATTTTTCACACTTTCAATTACAGCAAGACGTTCCTTCCTGGTGACACAGTAATTTCGCTCGGGCTTGGACAATGTTTTACTGTAGTATGCGATCACTTTTTCTTGCATATTGATCACTTGAGAGAGAACTCCGCCTATTCCGTATCCACTTGCATCCGTATCAACTATAAATTTCGCACCTGGAATTGGATACGCAAGAATTGGTGCTGAGCACAGTAGATCTTTTAATTTCAAAAATGCCCTTTCTTGATCATCGCTCCATTGAAATGCGCGGTTCTTTCTTGTCAACTCGTGAAAACTGCTAGCAACATTGGCAAAACCGGGAACAAATGGCCTGTAGTATGTACATAGCCCCAAGAAACTTCGTAGGTCATGTAGATTTTTCGGTCTGGGCCACTCTTTTACTGCAACTATTTTATCTTCATCGGTATGCACTCCTTCCGTGGTAACTCGATCACCCAGATACTTGACTTCTTTCTTGAAAAGTGAGCATTTCTTTGGGCTAAGTTGTAGACCCGCACTTTTCAATCGATGGAATACTTCCTCTAGATTTCTTAGATGTTTGTTGAAATTATGTCATCAAGGTATACTAGGCATGTTTTCCAGTGTAAACCTTTTAATACGTGCTCCATTAACCGCTCGAATGTTGCTGGGGCATTGCATAGTCCAAACGGCATTACCAAAAATTGCCATAGTCCATCTCCAGTACTGAATGCAGTCTTCTCTCGATCTTTCTTATCGATTTCCACTTGCCAGTAACCGCTTTGCAAGTCCAACGTTGAAAACCACTTAGCATTAGATAGTGTATCCAAGGTGTCATTGATTCTAGGCAGCGGATAACTATCTTTCTTGGTGACATCATTAAGTTTTCGGTAATCAACGCAAAACCAAGTACTACCGCCCTTCTTTTTCACCAATACTACTGGTGAAATCCATGGACTCTCAGATGGTTCCACCACGCCATTTGTGTGCATTTCTTCAACCAAATGTGATACTTCGTCTCTTTTTGCAAGTGGTACCTTTCTTGGTGCTTGGCGAATTGGGTTAGAATCACCAGTTTCTATTCGATGTTTTACAATGGCAGTTCTGCCATCCTTTTGGCCCTTTTCACCAAATATACACCGATATTTGTCAATTAGCTGTTGCACTTGACTCTTTTCTTTGCCACCCAAATCCTTCGTCCACTCATTTATAAACCTGTGAGTAGATTGTTTGTTTATTTGCGATGTGCCTATCACTGTGCCCTTTTTAATTAATTTGGACGAGTTTTCCATGTTGAGAACTCTTATTGGAACAACTTTGTCTTTTGTCGCTTCCACTAATGTTCTTCCGACAACAATATTACTTCTGCTCATCATTTGCTTCTATAACCCACAACTTGCTTATCCCACAATCTCCATTTAATTTCGCCCAAACAATTGCTTCTGAATTAGGTGGTATTTTTCTATTTTTATGAGCAATAACTTGTTTAATTTTCGGGCTCTGGTCACAATCAATGTTTAGTTGGATCTCCGTGTTGGCATAACTCAAAATTTTTCTTGTTAAATCTAGTGTGAAACCGTTTCTTATCATGAAGTCCATGCCAAGTATTATTTCGTCTACTATTTCCGCCACTATAAAATCATGCTTAACTGTCGTAGTGCCAATAGTGATTTCCTTGGTAATTTTTCCTCAGATTGGAGCCTCTTCACCTGTCGCTGTTTGCAATCTTATTCCGATAAGCGGCTTTATATCGTCCCTAACAAGGTTACTTCTTATAATTGAGTGTGAAGCTCCTGTATCCAACGTTACCATATATGCTGTACAATCAATGAGTCCTTCGACAGTTAAACTATTTGGCTTTCGAGCAATTTGTGAAATGGAGATGCAGGGGCAATCGGTTATGGGAGTCAGATCGTGCCCCGCAGAACTGACTCGTTTTAGTTTAAAGATTGATTAAAATTTACGTTATTTTGGACATGATCCTGGGTTTCTTCATGTCGGGGTTCATTTGCAAATGGATTCATTGAGAGCTTGCGTTTTTTACGACAATCACGTGCCATATGCCCATATGTATCACAGTTGTAGCATTTACCTTTAAATTGGGTATCTCGGTTGGCAGCAATGTAATCTGGTTTAGCTCCACTTTTTAACGCTTGGCAAATTACCTGAAGTAGGTCTTCATTCTCCACATCGAGTTTACGGACCTTTGGCGCTGGGCGGCACAACGTAGTTGATGACTCCTGTGTTAGCGCTGTGGTTACAGTTTCCGTAAATGTCACTTTCGGCATTGTCACTGTGGCACGTCTTGTTTCCGGATCACGTATGCCGTCAGCGAAGGCTTCGATCTTGCACTTTTCTATGAAATCACTCGTTGAATCTGCATACGACAAATGCGAAAGCCTCTCGACTTCCGCTGCATACGCCTGCGAAGTTTAGCCATTTCGTTGCAATCTGCCCTTCAGCTCCATTCGGTATATCTGTTTCATGTGATCACTGCCATATTTTCGCTGCAGTGCAGCCATAACCGCTAAATAACTGTTTCGATCACTTTCTGGAATAGTCTGCAATACTTCGGCTGCGCCTCCTTTAAGCGCCACGATAAGTGCGGCTACGCTGTCCTCATTAGTCCATCGATTACTTACAGCTGTGGTCTCAAATTGCAGCTTGAAAATGTTGAACGCTATGGTTCCATCGTAAATCGGCGATTTTAGCCTCGTACCGCTAAAAACATGCTGTGTAGGTCCATTTATCTGCAACACGTGCAAATCTTTTTTATTTCCTGGATTTCTTTGTCTATACCGTTTTCTAATCTTTGAATTTTTTCATAAATGTTCACTTCCATGTCATTTACATGAGTTTCTTGCTCAGTCACTTTGCTATGGAGTGTATTAGAAACTTCCAAAAGCTGATTAGAATGCTCCTGCATCTGCTGCTTAATTTCAGTTTGCAGTTGATTAGAACTTTCTAGTTGCTGTTTCGAATTTTCTTGAAGTTTCTGTTCCATTTTGTTGGAATTTTCTAGAAACTGTCTGGAATTTTCTTGAGCCATTATATGAAATTGTTGTTGCATAGCTCCGATCAACTGGCTCATACCAAAAACTTGGGTCTGTACTTTCTCCTCTGTGTCCAGATTTTTCGATGACGGCGCTGCAACTTCCACTTCAAAATTGTGCATCGTAAGATCAATTCCCTGCGCCTCTAATTCGTCCATTAGGCGCTTTTGAAGCTCTACTTTCGTACCAGCAGTTGGAAGATTACGAATCGACAGCTCCTTCTTTAGCTGGTCGACTTTAAGTTGTTCAAATTTAACCATTTTGTATCACAATCCCACTTCTGACACCAATGTTACGAAAATTCAGTCTACGGAAAACTGTTCTACGAGTTCGTATCGCTGGATTGTGTACAAAATAAAAACGCACTTATATTTGGTTTTAACTAGTATTATTTTAACTAGTATTAATTAACTTTATTAATTTAAATAACAACTTAAAGAATAATCACTTATATCAACTGCTGAATTACTACAATTTATCTTTACAATGTTCACTCACGAGACGCACTAGTTCACTATTAAATCACAACTGAAGTACAGTGCCTCAGATACGCGGCCTTATATACTTCAGGCATCAGTTCAACACGTTTCGAAAAGCTTCGACTTGCTTCGAGAACCTTCTACTCGTTTCGTGAATGACGCATGCTATTGGCATCTCCTTCGCACTCATGTGTTTTAATGTGCTGATCTTCCATCTCTTTCTCGCACATTGCATAGTGCGCTGAATGATCTTCCGTCTCTTTCTAACACATTGCTTAGTGCGCTGAATTGTCTTGCGTCTCATTTATTATTGTTGATTGCTTGCACAGTGCTGCACATTACCTCTTTTCATAACAATATATATATAACACGCACTGCACATATAGTCAAGCTCGGCCAAAATATTATTATTTTATAATTTAATCTGCGTTTTAAAATTATATTTAAGAAAACACACGTGTTATCGAAATGTGAACAACTAAATCCAAATGCGAAACTTCAAAATCATCTGTTTTTTCTGTTGTGATCCGATAGGACAGGGTTTACTGCAATTTCAGAAAGTACTTTGAATACCACTTTTTAAGTACTTTTTTTATTAATAACTATTGTAATTGAATATTAATCCGTGATTTTTAAGGTTTGATTCTTCACTGTTAATTTACTCTGTTTGATCAGTTTATATTTTGTTACACTTTGAGTAGCTGCAGCTTACAAATGAAATTTTTTATGTTTTTGCAAAAGTTTATAAATAAACGAATTTAACTCCAATTATTAGTACCTAACTAAATAACGAACTTTCCTCTTATTTTCCATTTTATTTCGTCCATTGGCTCTATTTAATAAATTTATCACTTTTTAGTTTCAGTTTTGTAAAATTTTTACTGTCATTTGCGTGAAAAAAAAAAGAAATGGCAGGGATGCATTTTTTGCTTGAGCTTAGTCTGCTCGAATAATAAATTGAGAGCAGGAGGAGCTCGTTCAGCGAGCGCTCTGTGGCAATAAAAAACACGAATTTAAAGCACTGACTGATCCGACCATATAAAAAAAAAACACGAAGCACAAAGTTTTACAGTTTGTGCTGTACTCCATTTGCTCTGAACTAATAAATAAATGCCTTATGTTTTAAATTCAGGAGTTTAAAACGGAAAATTTTAAGCATTAATGTTTAAAAAGGTACTATAAGTAGTGCAAAAGAATGTACTTATGCAACACTGTAACCTAGGTGACAAAAGTATCATATGATTATGATGTTAACAAACAAAAAGATTTGTTGGTAAGTGTAAGTATTTCAACGGACACGCCTACCTCCCATACAAGTCACTTTTATATAACTCTTTAGGAACTAATAACTCGAAAAGTATTCAAGATATAGTTATAAAATTTAAAACATATTGTTATATTTCATACAAAAATATGTGGTCCAAAAAAGGGCTTAATCCGCCCACCTTTTTTTCATTATTTCCCGGGTTTTCATAGTGGAAATTTGAACCGTAAATTATTAAAATCAAGTCTATGAAATATTAGCCCTACAAAATTTTAAATATAGGCGTGTTCCGCCCAATTATATTTTTCTAATTTTTTTTTAGTTTTATTAGTTTTTTTATACCTTTATATACATTTTTTTTTTAAATTAAATTTCTGATATGTGAATAATATTCTGAGGGTGGTGAGGTTCAGCATTATTAAAAACTTTAAAATTAAGGTATACAATTAAATATCCCACAATAATATTCCCACCAATTTGTAGGGTATTCCATAGTCGGGCCCGACCGACTATAAAAGTCCGCTCCATGTGACCTAACTTTCCCAACTCGTTTTTAATTAAGATGATAATTTTAATAATTGCATATTTCATATCTTTTGAAAAACAAACGGGTTTTGCAAAACATTTAACATTGGTGAAATGATGTTAAGTTATGTTGAAATTGCGATATTGGGAAGCATTTAGGTAAAAATGTTTTCCTCATTAAATCCCGGCAATTGCCAGATTCAAATTACATTATGAGGAACAACTAATGTAGTTATGATCGGGACCATTGACTGTTTAGATAATGGAAACCCTGCTATGGTGAGCATCATAAGGGCATGGCAAGGCACTGATCATGTTTGCTCTAATAGGGCTTACCCGTTGAAAAACTGATCATTTCCCGATATCGCATCGGGCAAATTTCTACTAGGGTACACGGATATTTGTTTGAATATGTTTGAATGTAATTAAAAAATAATACGAAATCACCATACGTGTATTACGAATGAAGTGTAATTAAATTATTGTTCAGATGGTTATAACATTTTATAACAGCTTACTTGGATATAACTATCCCTGCAGTGTAACGGACTAGTTCAATACTAGTATTTGGTCTAGTTCTCCGTAGAAACTCAACTAGCCCGAATTCGACCCCATTTTCATACAATGAACTGTAATTTTTTCAATGCTCATGTCCTACGATGTGTCAATTGTCCCCTCTTGCATTACAACAAACAAATTTTTAAACTGTTTTTCTCTGCATCCATTTTAACCAGCTACCGAACTAGAAATATGGTTACTAATATGAATACTACATATTTATGCTACTAGTTTAGATTTCACTGCAGGGATATCTCATAAAAAAAAAAAACAGAAAATGCTATTCAAATATAATTATAACGTATGTTCGCAACGCTCGTTTTCATTCGATTAGTTATCGACAGACGAAGTTGGCAACGTTTCGCAGCATTTTCTACCTACACCATTTTTTGCCATCGTTTGAACATATTGATGTTTAAAAACAAACAAAAAAGATTTTGGATTTAAATAAATGTATTCTTCCAACATTCTTCTTGTATACGAAGTTGGCACTCGTTGAGCAGAATTTTCTATCTACGTCTCTTTTGCCATCGTTTGAAGTATGTATTGGTCCTTTTAAACATACTGATGTTTGAAAAGAAACAAAAAATGAAATTAGATGTAAATAAAAGTATTCTTGCAATATTCTTCTTGTATACGAAGTTGACACTCGGTGACCGCCATTTTCTGCATACGTGTCTTTTGATGTTTGTTGAGAAAACGTATTCGTATCGGTAATACGATGTCATTTGTAAATTTTAAAAATATACAAATTGTGGTACAAAAAGTACAAATAGTAAAAAATAATATCATTTAATAGTGCAGTATATAACTTAATTGTTCCTGAATGTTTTTCTAAAAATATTGTGAAAAGCCGACACGGATATTTCATCAAAAAAAAACCACAACTGAAAAATCAGTGCTTCTATTTTCAAACAGAATTCGGCATGGTATTTTACAACATGAAACTTGTACTTGCAGTTTTAATTCAATTAATTATTTATGCATTTAAAAATTTGTATATGAATTCAAATATTATTAATTCCTCCTGTGCATGTTTAATGATTTTTAATAAAAATTAATAAAAAAACAATGTTTTATTTTTATTTTATTTTCAGGATTCCTTTCCAAAAATATTTAGATATGTTTTTATGCAAACATAATACTTTTTGAACTGACACATATTTATATTCAATTCGTTCCAAATCATGTTATATTTTAAACATATTTATGTTTCGGTTCAAATATTTATTTGGTTTGGATGTAGTAATTATTATGGTTCTATTTGAACATACACCATTTTAAGGGGCAACATCAAAATGTTTCCGTGATATCATAATGTAAATCAGAGCTCATTACAATACTGTTCAAGTCTCAAGACAGCCCTGTTTACAAATGATTTAACAGGCAATTATACATTATGTTTACATAAAATTCCGTACATACATGTTAATGCCAGCAAAATTATGTTTGGGAGACCCATTTTTTTGCAGCGTGTATTGTTATAAGATCATGAAAATAAGCATATAATATAATGCCATAAATGAAACATTTTCATCGAATGTTTTCTTATGGTACCCTAAGTTTTGTTGTACATCATTCCTTTACAATTTTATTTTTAAATATGTAAATGTTTGAAAATAATAATTATTTTCGGTCACTGATTACTCATTATCAGCGATGGCGATATTTTTATAAAATTTGATTGTTTCCGATTGACTTCAGTAAGTACAAAAACTTCGAAGTTCTTCTAGTCTTATCTTCGAAAATATGTTCTGTAGATTCGAACTTCGAAAGTGTGGCTGGCACTTGTGTTCCTAACTTCACCACGGTCAATAATAATTCATTTTGTGTTATCGCTGTTCCCGTCTATCTTCGAAATTTTGGCTCCAAACAAATATTATAAAAAAATATTATTATAATTTCATTAAACTATTACTATTAAACTACTACCGACTACTTTCAAAACTGGAGCTAAGTTCGAAAACAAATATTATGATTATTACTTTAACCATTATAATAATAATAGTTTGGCGCTACAGTTCTATAAGAACTTAGGCCGAGCTCTCTCACCATTTTGAGCAGTGCGTATTATATTTGTACTCAAAGTGGTGTGACCTACAGTATATTGCCGAATCCGAACGGCGGGTGAGAGCTTTTCATAGGCAAGGTTTTACTCTTGTAGGTTTGCCATTTACTGCCGAGAGGTAGCGCGGTATAGAAAAATGTTTCAATGAAAAGATGTTGTTAGCACCAGTCCAGGCTTGAATCGGGGGACTTTCGGATCGCAGTCCAATGCACTAACCACTGAGCTACCACGACTTTAACCAGTAAAAATGGTTAAAAATAAGTAATTTTGTTAATTTTAGACTATGGTCGAAAATCTTCGAAACAGTTGCTGAGTTTCTAAAAAATATTAAATATTTTAATTATTAAACCAGCGAAGGGAAAATGCACACATTAACAAAATGCCTAAGTGTTTGTGCTTTTATGTGGCAACATTGAAATACCTACTTTGTGTTCATTTTGTTGTGTTTTGTTTGTTATACCACATATATGCACAGTATATGCATTGGTCCAATTGAAATTTACAATTTTCTTTAATTGGCGCGCATTCATCTATTCTAAAAAAGATTGTTTTAATTGTTAAAATCTCAGTAAATAAAAATTTGTATTCCCACTCCCATTTTATTTAAATTTTACTTAAAATATAAACATAAAATAA
Organism: Dryomyza anilis; assembly: GCA_951804985.1. Taxonomy (NCBI): domain Eukaryota; kingdom Metazoa; phylum Arthropoda; class Insecta; order Diptera; family Dryomyzidae; genus Dryomyza; species Dryomyza anilis. Next base: position 63,462,177 of record OX638130.1, read on the forward strand.
ATAAATAATTATGAAATATAATTATAAAATAACAACAATACTTTATTAAATATTTATATAGTGTGCAAAAATAATGCAAATAATAGAGCAGCGATGCGTGGCCTTGCTTGCATGACAGCTCAACAGAGACTTACGCGCTTTCGTTGTGAAAGCTCTATGTATACGTATACAACACAAAAAAGCTCAAATGCTCGCGTGCATTTGCCCTTTGCTGCATTAAACCATTAAAAATGGCTAAAAATAATTAATTTTGTTTCATTTTCGACTGTGGCCGACAACCTTCGAAACTGTGGCTGAGTTCGAAAAAATTTGGTGATAACTTCACAACATGTGAAGTTAGCACCAAAAAGTCAGCAACACTTTCGAAGTTCGAAAATCTTCTTGTTGCTATCTTCATGTCGGTGGTTTTTTTTAATTGTTGAAGACTTTACTTTACATATTTATACATAGATTGTACCTTTTATCATGAAATCAAAATATTTGTATGAGACTTTTATAAAAAAAATATGTGTTAATGTTTTATAAACCGAAACCCGTTTTTTTAATATCTCAAGTGGTTTATTAAATATAAAATTGTAAACTTGAAATTCTTTTTATTTTCCATTTTTTTTTTTTTTGGAAAAATGGACTTTGACGCAAATCTCCGTAAGTATTTTTTTCTTCTTTAACATGTACTTTTGTTATATATTTTTGATAGATAATATTATTAAGAATCTTTTAAATTATAAAAATTATCCAAAATATATTTAACCAATGTGGCAACTCTGGTCAAAGTTCAAGTTTACATTTTTTTTACTTTGACCCCCCGAAGAAAAGTTTTCAAAGTACAAAGTCAAATTTCAAGTAAGTAGTTCTATGGACTAGTTTTTTTATACATATTTTTTAAACCTTACATATTTTTGCCCGGCGAAGTATATGTGCAGGGCAGCATATTTTCCAAAAAAACTCATTTTTTAATGAAACTTAGATTAAAACCGTTATATCTCACTTCATAATAAACACATTCCTAAACATATTTTAATAAAGCATAATTAAATAAAATTATTTAACATTAGGTAAAAGTTAAATGATGATACGATTCATTATTTAGATATATTCAATCAAATTTTAAGTTTTTTTTTCCAAATTTATTTTATTGTTTTTCTTCTTTAAAAAAAAAAAGCAAAACTACCACTGAATACCTAAATTATTACGTTGGGCTTTGAAAACTTTTCTGCAGGTGTGCAAAATAAAAATAAAACCAGTTAGGAACGTTAGATCACATGGGATATTTTAAAGTAGGTGTTATTATGATAGTTAGGATTTTCAAAATTATAGTCGGTCTAAATCGACTATAAATACCCTAGACATATGTGTGGTAACCATTCAAAGTGGTATATGGGTCACCAGGGTATACGAATCCTAAAAATAACTACAAACTTTCCATCCCTGTAGATTTTTTTTTTCATTTGATACCCATATTTACAAATGGGTAGGTGTACCGAATTTCGATTTTTTTTTTTTGGGAACCACAAGTCGTTTCGTGGGAAAACATTATTTTTATGTATTTGAGCATAATGCCAATATATATTTGACCAAAAAAGTTTACCTAAGCACGTATACAGTAAAATTGATTTGCAGATGTAAATTTGATATGAGGTATTTGAACATAAGTGGTCAGTTCTCAGGTCACAATAGACCGATCATGATAATTTTCTTCTTCAGACAGCTTAGATATATAAGTAATCTAAATCTAAGTTTCAATGCTCTAGCTCTTCCACTTTTTTGTAATCGTGATTTCAACAGACAGACAGAAGGACAGACGGACATCGCTAAATCGACTCAGGAGGTCATGCTGATCAAGAATATATATACTTTTCCATACCGGAGATGCTTTTTTAAGGGTTTTACAAACGGCGTACCAAACTGAATATACCCTTTCACTCTTAGTGTAGGGTATAACTAAAAAATACGAAATTTTGATGAAACATGGCTTTAATTAATATGTTATATTGCACACATATGTAAAGTAAATATATAAGTGTTTGGTATCATTGAAAAGAAGAAATTCCAAAGAATCTATGTGAATATAAAGACAATCTGAATATTGTTCCTGAGCACTTTTATTTGAAAAAAAGAAAAATGAAAAAAAAATAAAATTTGATATAAATAAGTTTTAATCGTATCATCTTTTAACTTTTACCTACTATACTATATTTAATTATGCTTTATTAAAACAGTTTTAGAAAAATATATATATATATATATATATATATATATTATGAAGTGAGAAGTTTTAATGTAAGTTCCATTAAAAAATGAGTATTTTTGGAAAAAATGCTGCCCTGAACATATACTTCGCCGGCAAAAAATATACGTATAAAAAACTCGTCCATAAAACTACTTACTTAAAATTTTACTTTGTAATTTGAAAACTTTTCTGCAGGGGGTCATATTAAAAAAAAAATTAAAACTTGAACTTTGACCAGTGTTACCAGATTGGTTAAAAAAAATTGGATAATTTTTATAATTTAAAATATTTTTAGTAATATTATCTATCAAAAATATATAACAAAAGAACAAGTTACCGAAGAAAAAAATACTTACGGAGATTTGCATCAAAGTCAAATTTTCAAAAAAAAAAAAATAAAAAAAAATCAACTTTACAATTTTACATTTATTAAACCACTTGAGATATTTAAAAACGGTTTTCTGGTTATTGTTTATGTATTAATTTTGTATAAAAGTTCCATTCAAATATTTTGATTTTATTATAAAATGTACAATCTATGTATAAATATATAAAGTAAAGTCTTCAAAAATGTTGCAGTCTATATCTTTAAAACTAATAAAGATATTTTCTCATGTAAGCACATTTTCTTTAGATCTCAATGTAAGCTTTTCATAAACAAAAGAATAGGCTAACTTTTGGATTTTTTACAATTTTTGTAAAATTGTTCATGGTAATAATCTCAACTTTACTGATTTGTATCTCCATAACCATTAAAGATACAAACTCCAGTTTAAAAGGTTGAGTTCTCTTAAGTTCTCTCTGTACAACACTTTTAAATTTTTAAATTTGGTTGAGTGGTTCCTGAATTTCACCCGATTTAAGAGCGTTTGGGCACACTGTGCGCTGGTTGATTTGGTGTGGAATGGCCCATATACCTTCCTGAAATCAGAGAACAAAAATAATTATTATTTTCAAATTTATATGTAAAAAGTCGTTTTATGAAATGATGCCACTTTAAAACAAAGGGTAACATTCGATGAACATTTTTAATTTATGGACTTATTTTTATTATAGAACTGTTAAATTTTATTATTATTTTTATAATTGTATTTGGGAAATATAAATAAGTGTTTAATTAATATTTATCAAAGTAAAAAATAATTATTTTCAAAATTCAAATATAATTTTTATTTCAGACAAATATTTATTTAAAAGTAAAATTATTTATTATTTTTGATATGGAAAAAAGTCGTTTCTTATGCCAAAAAATCTCCAAGCAAAAAAAATATTTGGCTGAACTTTACTTAACCGAAGTAAAATATTTTTTTCTTAAAACTATCCCCTCTGTTTGGGTCCCAGGCTAAATTAGGAAGCAGTCGGACGGTACCCTAATTAAATCGAAAACTCATACACCTACCTATATGAACATGTAGGTAGTGAAATGAAATGTAATCAAATGAATAACATATAGATACAATTGTGGGTACCCAAAGGAATTTTACTCAGTAGTCTATTATACACTTTTGTATTTATGTTTTAAAAAATAAAAAAATTAAATATATTCTAGCCGCAGGCTCTCGCTTTCTCGATATAGCTTCCTTACGAAATATTATAATTAACTGTTTGGCCACTTTTACAAAATTTAAAAAAGTATGTGATTTTTTTCATTTATAAATTTCGCCGTCATTTAGATAAATAATTAAATATATTTCTCAACAATCAGCATTTTATTTAAATTTTTTTTTTACATTATTACAAATACTAATCGCTACACGTATAGAAAAGATTTGTTTGAATATGTTTGAATGTAATTAAAAAATAATACGAAATCACCATACATGTATTACGAATGAAGTGTAATTAAATTATTGTTCAGATGGTTATAACATATTACTATGTATAAACATTTTATATATTCCCCAGCAGTATCTGTCAAACTTTTCAAAAATATGTTACAATACAAACATAAAATTTTAATTGTATTTGAATATACTATTTCTTGGCAGTTTACTTGGTTATAACTATCCCTGCAGTGTAACGGACTAGTTGAATACTAGTATTTGGTCTAGTTCTCCGTAAATACTCAACTAGCCCGAATTCGACCCCATGTTCATACAATGAACTGTAATTTTTTCAATGCTCATGTCCTATGATGTGTCAATTGTCCCCTCTTGCATTACAACAAACAAATTTTTGAACTGTTTTTCTCTGCATCCATTTTAACCAGCTACCGAACTAGAAACTTGGTTACTAATATGAATACTACATATTTATGCTACTAGTTTAGATTTCACTGCAGGGATATTTCATAAAAAAAAACCAGAAAATGCTATTCAAATATAATTATAACGTATGTTCGCAACGCTCGTCTTCATTCGATTAGTTATCGACAGACGAAGTTGGCAACGTTTCGCAGCATTTTCTACCTACACCATTTTTTGCCATCATTTGAACATATTGATGTTTAAAAACAAACAAAAAAAGATTTTGGATTTAAATAAATGTATTCTTCCAACATTCTTCTTGTATACGAAGTTGGCACTCGTTGAGCAGAATTTTCTATCTACGTCTCTTTTGTCATCGTTTGAAGTATGTATTGGTCCTTTTAAACATACTGATGTTTGAAAAGAAACAAAAAATGAAATTAGATGTAAATAAAAGTATTCTTGCAATATTCTTCTTGTATACGAAGTTGACACTCGGTGACCGCCATTTTCTGCATACGTGTCTTTTGATGTTTGTTGAGAAAACGTATTCGTATCGGTAATACGATGTCATTTGTAAATTTTAAAAATATATAAATTGTGGTAAAAAATAATATAATTTAATAGTGCAGTATACAATTTAATTGTTCCTGAATGTTTTTCTAAAAATATTGTGAAAAGCCAACACGGATATTTCATCAAAAAAACCACAACTGAAAAATCAGTGTTTCTATTTTCAAACAGAATTCGGCATGGTATTTTACAACATGAAACTTGTACTTGCAGTTTTAATTCAATTAATTATTTATGCATTTAAAAATTTGTATATGAATTCAAATATTATTAATTCCTACTGTGCATGTTTAATGATTTTTAATAAAAATTAATAAAAAAAACAATGTTTTTTTTTATTTTATTTTCAGGATTCCTTTCCAAAAATATTTAGATATGTTTTTATGCAAACATAATACTTTTTGAACTGACACATATTTATATTCAATTCGTTCCAAATCAAGTTATATTTTAAACATATTTATGTTTCGGTTCAAATATTGATTTTGTTTGGATGTAGTAATTATTATGTTTCTGTTTGAACATACACCATTTTAAGGGGCAACATCAAAATGTTTCCGTGATATCATAATGTAAATCAGAGCTCATTACAATACTGTTCAAGTCTCAAGACAGCCCTATTTACAAATGATTTAACAGGCAATTATACATTATGTTTACATAAAATTCCAAACATACATGTTAATTCCAGCAAAATTATGTTTGGGAGACCCATTTTTTTGCAGCGTGTATTGTTATCAGATCATGAAAATAAGCATATAATTGCAAATGTTTTATTTTTTTTTTACATAATTATAAATCCTAATCGCTATGGTTATCCGATTAGGAAAATAAGCATATAATTGCAAATGTGGCATTTGAGTACCTATATGACCAAATAGGTCGGTGCACCGGTTTTCGATTTTTCTAGGGTACCACAGATCCGATCGCACCCTATTTGCTTTCTTTTTAACCCAAATAAAACTGGTGGTTTAAAGAAAAATATGTTAAAGAAGTAAAGTTGTGCATAATTCATGGATCCGCCTCTGGATATAACGGTTTAATTACAAGTCCTTTTAAAAAATTTATATTTTCGGAAATAATGTTGTGCTGCTTCGACGGGTAAGGTTAAAAAATGTTTAGAACAAATTTATCTTTAAAATTGCATACGTTGGGCTATGAAAACATTTCTGCAGGTGTGCAAAATTAAATTAAAATTAAAGAAAATACAAAATTTTGATGAAACATGATGTTAATTAATATGACATATTGCACAAATATGGGCATTTCCAGAATAACGACAACCACGACAGAAAAATTCAATAGTCTCAAATCTTTGAAATAGCGATGGATTTGGAATCTTAAATGTCTTAATCTAAATATCTGAAAAGAAATTCTATTCCGTTAACGGTAACGTATAAAAAAGTACTCATAAAAATACGTTAGTATGAAATATGCAAATATAAAATTGTTCATGTATTTTGAGTAACCAAATAATAAACTTTAAAGAAGGATAAAAATTATTTTCTGTTTTTTCTGGTAACATTAATAATTATTTCAAAACCTTAAAATAATGATACTAATTAATATAACGAAAAAATTTTGATTTTTGTATAAGGGTTTTCGATGTCCCGTCCGAAACCAAAAAGATACATTTATTACCATAGTGAACTGAAAAGTTTTTTTAAAGAGTTGAATCCACTATTTTGAAAGCAGAATTTCCTTGGAATTTCAAAAATGTAAACATAATTTTCCTAGTAATTCTAGAACATTTTTGACAACTTTGAGTACCAAAAGTGTAAAACTACAGTACAAAAAATATCAAAAAAAAAAAATTTAAACTTAAAAAACATCTGGAAATTTGAATAGTACATTACTTTTCATTTCGTAATAATGATTATTGATATTGTCATATACACAATTATTTTTATCAAAAAATCGTAGTTCAAATTTCTATACGGAACGTCCGGAATTATTCTGCGATTTATTATGAAATAACTGTAAGATTTAGGAACAAAGTTCAATTATACAAAAATAAAGTAAATTGTCTGAGCTATGTTCAGAGATAATTAAAAAAAATATATTGTATGTAAAAAGTATTTTTAGAATAAAAATCGTACTGATAATTTCTATACGGAATTTTTTGTCCTGTACGGAATGACCCGTCCGGGATAATTCTGTGATTTATTATGAAAAAACTATAAACTTTAGGAACAAAGTGTAAATATACAAAGAAAGCACGTTATTTTAACTAATTTTTAAAATATTCCGAAAAAATCATTATATCTTTTGATCTACTGTATAGAATTCTATAATTTTTTGCAGATTTTTAGTCATATTTAAATTCTATTTGCACAAAAATCAAGTAAATTCATTAGTTTTCCTTCGAGATATTAAAGTTTTAAGCGTACGAATGTCTCTTCCGGAATCCCAGGAAATGCCCATATCTTCGTTGTAGAACGATAAGTCACCAAATACATTTTTATGAAAATCTTAATTTTCGAGTTTGTGGATAAATATTATAAAAAGTAATTGACACATTTTTAAAGTTCAAAAATCAACTAATAGATTTACATTTTCTTATCATGTGATAAAAAAAAGAGATCATCGATTAAAAATTGGCATTTTGAAAATGTATTTGGTCACTTGTGGGCGAATATAAGGACAATCTGTATATAAATCCTGAACACTTTTTAGAAAAAGAAGAAAAATATATACAGGGGGTTTAGTTCATTGATGTTAATAATTCAGGGGGTTATTCCATGACTCAAAAAAAAAATTTAAATAAAAAAAATGTGCAATTCTGCACCCAGTTTAAGATACAACATGTTTAAAAGATGCATATTACTAGCATAAATTAGTCAAGTATATTTGTTATAAAGTATAATATTTTTAAGAATGAATAACAATTTTTAAGTTATGTTTTAGAAAATTATGAGAAAAAAAAACGCATGGTCATGTCTATATCTTTAAAACTAAACAACATATTTTCTTAACTGAGCATATATTCTTTAGATCTTATTGAAAGCTTTTCATAAACAAAAGAATATAAAAGAGCGGATAACTCAAGTCTACTGATTTTTATCCCCATAACCATTAAAGATACAATCTCTCTTAAAGATACAATCTTTATTTAAAAATCCAAACATTTATTTGTAAATCTAAGTACATATCTTCAAGGTATAAATTATCTTATTGGACGCCTCCATCGACAGGGCCCTTATTGCATCTGCACTCGGAGAAAAATTCCATAAAATCTCTTTGTAATGGTGCCGTGACATAACCCCCAACTGACATAACCCCCAACTGACATAACCCCCAATTCGAATTTGGTTCCTATGCGGACATAATCCCCAAAGTTTTCAACCGAGATAAAATACCGTATTGCTGGGCGATTTTCTAGTACAATTAGAGGAAGAAAAGTTTGTGTTTTGGTTTTTTTTTCGAAACTAACTTGTAATAAGTTTTACTATTTATATATATTTTATATTTTAAACATATTTATGTTTCGGTTCAAATATTGATTTTGTTTGGATGTAGTAATTATTATGTTTCTGTTTGAACATACACCATTTTAAGGGGCAACATCAAAATGTTTCCGTGATATCATAATGTAAATCAGAGCTCATTACAATACTGTTCAAGTCTCAAGACAGCCCTATTTACAAATGATTTAACAGGCAATTATACATTATGTTTACATAAAATTCCAAACATACATGTTAATTCCAGCAAAATTATGTTTGGGAGACCCATTTTTTTGCAGCGTGTATTGTTATCAGATCATGAAAATAAGCATATAATTGCAAATGTTTTATTTTTTTTTTACATAATTATAAATCCTAATCGCTATGGTTATCCGATTAGGAAAATAAGCATATAATTGCAAATGTGGCATTTGAGTACCTATATGACCAAATAGGTCGGTGCACCGGTTTTCGATTTTTCTAGGGTACCACAGATCCGATCGCACCCTATTTGCTTTCTTTTTAACCCAAATAAAACTGGTGGTTTAAAGAAAAATATGTTAAAGAAGTAAAGTTGTGCATAATTCATGGATCCGCCTCTGGATATAACGGTTTAATTACAAGTCCTTTTAAAAAATTTATATTTTCGGAAATAATGTTGTGCTGCTTCGACGGGTAAGGTTAAAAAATGTTTAGAACAAATTTATCTTTAAAATTGCATACGTTGGGCTATGAAAACATTTCTGCAGGTGTGCAAAATTAAATTAAAATTAAAGAAAATACAAAATTTTGATGAAACATGATGTTAATTAATATGACATATTGCACAAATATGGGCATTTCCAGAATAACGACAACCACGACAGAAAAATTCAATAGTCTCAAATCTTTGAAATAGCGATGGATTTGGAATCTTAAATGTCTTAATCTAAATATCTGAAAAGAAATTCTATTCCGTTAACGGTAACGTATAAAAAAGTACTCATAAAAATACGTTAGTATGAAATATGCAAATATAAAATTGTTCATGTATTTTGAGTAACCAAATAATAAACTTTAAAGAAGGATAAAAATTATTTTCTGTTTTTTCTGGTAACATTAATAATTATTTCAAAACCTTAAAATAATGATACTAATTAATATAACGAAAAAATTTTGATTTTTGTATAAGGGTTTTCGATGTCCCGTCCGAAACCAAAAAGATACATTTATTACCATAGTGAACTGAAAAGTTTTTTTAAAGAGTTGAATCCACTATTTTGAAAGCAGAATTTCCTTGGAATTTCAAAAATGTAAACATAATTTTCCTAGTAATTCTAGAACATTTTTGACAACTTTGAGTACCAAAAGTGTAAAACTACAGTACAAAAAATATCAAAAAAAAAAAATTTAAACTTAAAAAACATCTGGAAATTTGAATAGTACATTACTTTTCATTTCGTAATAATGATTATTGATATTGTCATATACACAATTATTTTTATCAAAAAATCGTAGTTCAAATTTCTATACGGAACGTCCGGAATTATTCTGCGATTTATTATGAAATAACTGTAAGATTTAGGAACAAAGTTCAATTATACAAAAATAAAGTAAATTGTCTGAGCTATGTTCAGAGATAATTAAAAAAAATATATTGTATGTAAAAAGTATTTTTAGAATAAAAATCGTACTGATAATTTCTATACGGAATTTTTTGTCCTGTACGGAATGACCCGTCCGGGATAATTCTGTGATTTATTATGAAAAAACTATAAACTTTAGGAACAAAGTGTAAATATACAAAGAAAGCACGTTATTTTAACTAATTTTTAAAATATTCCGAAAAAATCATTATATCTTTTGATCTACTGTATAGAATTCTATAATTTTTTGCAGATTTTTAGTCATATTTAAATTCTATTTGCACAAAAATCAAGTAAATTCATTAGTTTTCCTTCGAGATATTAAAGTTTTAAGCGTACGAATGTCTCTTCCGGAATCCCAGGAAATGCCCATATCTTCGTTGTAGAACGATAAGTCACCAAATACATTTTTATGAAAATCTTAATTTTCGAGTTTGTGGATAAATATTATAAAAAGTAATTGACACATTTTTAAAGTTCAAAAATCAACTAATAGATTTACATTTTCTTATCATGTGATAAAAAAAAGAGATCATCGATTAAAAATTGGCATTTTGAAAATGTATTTGGTCACTTGTGGGCGAATATAAGGACAATCTGTATATAAATCCTGAACACTTTTTAGAAAAAGAAGAAAAATATATACAGGGGGTTTAGTTCATTGATGTTAATAATTCAGGGGGTTATTCCATGACTCAAAAAAAAAATTTAAATAAAAAAAATGTGCAATTCTGCACCCAGTTTAAGATACAACATGTTTAAAAGATGCATATTACTAGCATAAATTAGTCAAGTATATTTGTTATAAAGTATAATATTTTTAAGAATGAATAACAATTTTTAAGTTATGTTTTAGAAAATTATGAGAAAAAAAAACGCATGGTCATGTCTATATCTTTAAAACTAAACAACATATTTTCTTAACTGAGCATATATTCTTTAGATCTTATTGAAAGCTTTTCATAAACAAAAGAATATAAAAGAGCGGATAACTCAAGTCTACTGATTTTTATCCCCATAACCATTAAAGATACAATCTCTCTTAAAGATACAATCTTTATTTAAAAATCCAAACATTTATTTGTAAATCTAAGTACATATCTTCAAGGTATAAATTATCTTATTGGACGCCTCCATCGACAGGGCCCTTATTGCATCTGCACTCGGAGAAAAATTCCATAAAATCTCTTTGTAATGGTGCCGTGACATAACCCCCAACTGACATAACCCCCAACTGACATAACCCCCAATTCGAATTTGGTTCCTATGCGGACATAATCCCCAAAGTTTTCAACCGAGATAAAATACCGTATTGCTGGGCGATTTTCTAGTACAATTAGAGGAAGAAAAGTTTGTGTTTTGGTTTTTTTTTCGAAACTAACTTGTAATAAGTTTTACTAATTGAAAAATTTGTAATGGGTTGCTATGCCATCGCACAGTCTAGGGGGGCCTATGGATCGGGTACCCGAGCACAATGAGACCATGCGAAATACGGCCCTGTCCGTCGTAAGTCAAATTTTAGCACCAACAAAAAATCGTCTCTAAATTTCAAAATTGTTAAGTAATTATGGCTAGTAATACAAAGCTAAAAAAAATGTCAGAATCGAATTTTTATATACATTTTTTTTATTTTTAGATAAATTAAATGTCAAATTGTTTTTCGTGCATTCTAAAATTTTTAAATTTAGCGCAGCAAAATAAGCGTTAACATTTTTTCTGAATCGTTATTAATGCTAAAATGTATTTGTTGGAGTTGGAGTTGTAGCTTTAGAAACTATTAGAATCCAGCCCCGGGTCCCTTTAATTTATTAAGTAGTTGAAAAATCTGTATTTGTAGTTTTTAGATAAAGACAAACAAATTTAGGTGGATCTATATCAAAAAATCCACTTAAAATGGTCCATACATATAACGGCAGTCTTACTGTCCATAAGATTTCGTCTCATGTTGATTTTTTAAATCACATAACAATCTCATGCCTAAGAAGTCAATGTCACAAAATGAGTCCAAACTAGTGCAAAAATATGGAACGAAAATAAACCATGTAATATTATTGTTTTTGTTGCCAAAATTTTTGAATGCATAGATTTAAACTCTGTAAAGGAAATAGTGATATACATAATAATTACTTTTACATACAGCCTTGATTCCGAAGCAATGAAATAATAACTAGAAAATTGCAAACAACGGCAATTCATGTGAAATCTTCACAGAAGAGTAACTACAACAACCACATACAACACGAACATTTATGACGTGCAACCATGGAACTGGTACAAAATACAAACTAAGTCTGAATAAAATCACTTTCATTACGTTCGCTTTCATCAAAAATAGTGGCCACACCATCAACAAGTTACAATTGCACATCAACGATTAAATGCGGAATTTAAAATATATTTGAAGAAGATCAGAATGTGGTCAGGGCCGGATCCACGGCTTGGAGGAAACGGTTGACCTTTTTGGTCTTTTTTCTAAATTGCACACCAAAATTCATTTTACGACCTTTTATATTTTTATATCATCGTTAAATCCTGGTATTTTCGGGATTACAAAAAATCTAGTAGATCAATTTTTAATAGTTTATTCAAAAAATTGCATATTACGCCATATCATCCACAAGCTAATGGGTCTTTGGAAAGAAGCCATCGACCATTAGCGGAATATTTACGGAGTTTTGCAAAAGAAGATGGGTCGAACTGGGACCAATGGTTAAATTCCGCAATGCATGTGCACAATAACACATTGCATGTGTCCACTGGCCAAACGTCTTTCCGTACTTTATACGGATACGACTTCGATATGCCAACAAATCTTAACCGAAAATGCTCACCCGTATATAATACCGATGATTACAACAAGTTATTAAAATACAAAATTCAACGCACACACGAAATCGTTAGAGAGAATCAGGAAAAAGCAAAAGAAAAATCTAAACAAATCTATGGTAGCACATTACACCCAAAAATATTTAGCGTAGGTATAGAATAGAAAGGATAAATTTTCACCCATTTGGGTAGAACCGTACGAGGTACTTTCGACAGTAAGTCCTGTAACGACAATGATTTCTATCAAATGAAAAGGGAAAAAATTCCATAACAACTTATTAAAACCATATAATTTTGAAGTCAATATAACGAAACAAACGGTTCATAATGATCATAACACATAATGTAGATCAAGCTAAAAGCATTATATTGCAAATAAAGTTGAAGGTATTACGCGTAAATAAGATTATTTTTTTTAGGAATAGGTTTTAATGAAATAGATTAGTGCATGAAAAATAACTAAGTATCCATTTCAAAGGTGACTGGCATTAAATGATGTACTAACAAATGTTTAATAGGGAGATAAAGGAGTAAAGCATTTTAAAGATTATGATTAAGAAAACATCAAATATTAATAACAGTTAATGATGAAATAAGGTAATAAACATGATTATATTAGATGAACTATAAAATATCAAAAATAAAATTTAAATTGTCGCTACAGTTGAGATAGGTCAGTACCTTAATAACATTGAACCAAACGATAGGAACCACTGCACCAATGCAAATGAAATGAGATACGTTAATACAAATAAATAAGAAAAAAAGTCGAAAATGAATATGAAAAATAATAATAAATGAATAGGCGGTGTGGAGAGAAGTCAAGGAAAAGTGCATAGTAGCCAAAATTTGTTAAAATATAAATGCATCCCAAGAGTAATGCGGAGTAGGGAGTAAAAATTAAATTATATTAATATAATAAATATAAAGTATTACTTATTGAAAATGACTAGCATTGATTCCTGTGCTAATGAATTTGTATATAGAATAATTGGTTTATAATAACAGTAAGAAACAAAAGATTTTAGAAGTACAATAAAACATGTAGTAAATAGTAGTAGCTTAATACACACACATATGTAAAATATACACGTAATTCATTATTCGGATATATGATAACATAAATAGAAATAAGTTAAAGAGGAGGTTAAAACTAAATTATATGTACAATTAATAATGTTAAGTAATAAGAGTATTTAATTAATTGATCCTGGTTCTGGCAAGATGCACACGAAGAGATGAAGAAGTAACAAATAGACGAAGGGACACAGCTAACCGAAGAATTACAAAGTAAAGAAGTACAATTAATGCACGCCAAGGCAGATCGTTTATTGGGAAAAGTTCTGAAATGGTAATGTTAAGTAATGACGTATGAAACAACATGTGAGAGTTATGGCGCGGACGTCAATCAGAAGATTTATTAAGAGAAAGAAGGAGATACACTATACATATGGATGTAGAAATTTGACATATATGCAAAGTTGCGACTATTGTACCATAATAACAACGTTTTACATCTTTACGTTTTACATCTTTACATACATACGTTTTACTTCTTTACATACAAATAATTAAAAAAGGCTCACGACAACATCTAGGTATTATTAAAAGATGGTAATTCCTGATCGATAGAAGAACTCGCTAGAGGAAGACAAGTTATAATAAGATCCAGAAATATACGCTTACAAAATTATCCATTTTAGTATCCGCTCTCAACAAATTACGATTTACTTGGCAGAAATACTAAGCAACATCGAAGACGGGGAAAAAAAATTAATTAACGAAATTAATTAACATCGACGACGAAAATTTTTCAAGCAGTTAACATCAAAACGAAGGACCTCAGCTATTGTCCATTCTATTCAGGGAAGGGGAAAAGAAATCGAGAGTTGAAATGCAGCCAACATAATATACATGAGTACAGAACCAGCGATCACAGAAGTTTATGTCATGTTAATGTTGTTAAAATATTATAACTACGTAAAAATTAAAGTTAATGTAGATGGAAGTTGAAATATAGTAAAATTAAAGTAAAACGAAGAAAATAATGAATTACATTATTAATAAAATTAATTATTAATAATGTTAATAAAAGTAAACTAGGTGAAAATTAAAAGAAAATGTAAGTGAAAGTAAACTGGACGAAAATTAAAGTAAAATAAGGAAAATTGAAGTAGAATATAGTAATAGGGGCATTCCATTGTGACGGGCGTTACATTCGTACGATCAAAAACCTTCTCATTTGATAAATAAAAAAGGATAGATATATTTTTAAAATGCAGATGATAGATCTTATGGTCCTCTATGCATGTATAAAAAAACTTTTGCAATAGATCCTATATCTTTCTACAAATTTGAAGTTAAATGCTGAGACGGGCGTTACACGTACTTTCTCAAAAAACAGAGTTTACTCCACAAAGTATTAAATTTTAGCTAAAATAGTCGGACTATGGAGATGAAATATATCTCAAATACTTCATTTATAATTGGAGTTTTTTACTCTATAACAAAATTCTGCAATGGTTACTTTGATGACTTACTTATAAAGTATCAAAACTTGTGACGGGTGTTACACATTTTGTGACGGGCGGTACCTGTACGAATTCTATACAAATATACATGAACATTCAAGTTATGAATTGCAATTTTTTGATGAAAAGGAGCAAATTTTAGTGGTATGAATGGTAAACCGTTATTTTAAGGCACACCGTCCACATATAATTTATGTTGAAAACTAAACATTTCGTTTTGAAAAAAATATGTATTATATTATACTTTTAAATAACTACTCTGTCTGGATCATTTGTAGTCAGTTTCCTTTGCAAGCTTTGCAATATTTTTCGCATTTCGAAAATAATGATTTTTTGGGATTTTTATGATTTCTTGGTAAGGTTTGGATTTCCCTTATTTATCTTTGCTTATTGAATATTTTGGAATATTTACTACTTTTTCTATGGTTAAATAATAATATAATTGATTATTGATGCATATATTAACAAATATATAATTTTCCAGTTTTTTTGTTTTGCGACGATTGTTAATTATGATGGGCGTTACAATATTTTGGATGGATATAGCAACCATCTATACGATAAAAATCTTTTCTTTTACAAAGTTTCCCAGTTGTATGTTTGCAAAATAGTTCGCACAATAACTTTTACTATTTAACTTTGTGACGGGCGTTACATCTCAAAAAAGTAAAACTGTTTGGTTAATTGTCAGTACTTTGAACCACTTATCACCAATGCAATGTGTGGCATACTTTCGCCAACAAATTGCCTTTCATATTGTACTATTCAATTTTCAATCGGATTTAAATCAACGAAACTACAGTGTTTCATATAATGCCCCAATTTTCTACTATAATAAATTTAAAAAAAAATATTTGACTTTAATTGAGAAAAAAACACATTTGGCACGAATATTGGTAAATTCTGATCACAGAATATGAAATTAGAAGTATTTATTATCCCTAAAATCATTAAACGGAATCAAAAGGTTAATTTAATATAAATTTAATATATCACACCTTGGTAACGTTTTCTGTGGAATGCCCCAAAGTCTTTCAATATTTTTATACATATTTCGTGAAAAAGTAAATCTAACATTTAATTGACTGTTATATTAAAACACTGACGTCAATAATAACGAATTACATGCTTTTTGACTTTTAACAAATTCACAGTTATTAAAAATTACGACATTTTCGACTAATAATTATTATAATCTTTCGATTCGAAATACAGAAAGTACTTAAAAATAGTAAATAATTAAAATATCATGACGGTCTCTTTCGAATTAAATCCGGGTTTCGAATAGCGATAAAACTGAAACTTCTCTATGCATGTAACCTTTATTAACAACAAAATACATAAATAAATATAATTTATCAACCTAACATTTTTTCATTTGGGCCTAAAACTAAAATTGTTCACAATTTTCACATTTATTACAATAAAATTGTGCGTACTGCAAATTTCAATCATATAACATACATTTGACCGAGAATAAATCTTTTTACAAAATCTAAATTCGACTAAACTAACAGTATAAAATCCACACAAACGATTGAATTTACATAAATAAATTCACGTTCTTAAATTGCATTAATTTTTAAAATTGTTATTAATTAAAAATCACACGCGTCTACTATAAACTAATTTTTAATAAGTTTTTATAAAATACGGTTTTCCACCAAAAACCAAGATCCCAATACAAGTTTGATTGTTCATTCAAAATAAAAATTATTTATATGGAAGCATTTGAATATATGAGTTTTGTTTGAGCCTTAAGCAATATAATTGTTTATTATTCAAACATAGATATGGTTATTTTATGCCTTTGCTATAATTTTTTTTAAAATCCCGGGACTAATCCCGGGATTCAAAATTTCTGGATTGAAAAATAGTCCGGGATTGACATCCCTTGTCCTGTGATACTCTAGACAAATCGAAAACCGGTACAGCTACCTATTTGGTCATGTATGTACACTAGACTGACAATGACTTTGTATGAAAAAAAAATCATCGAGTTTGATTTTGAAGGTCACCCCCTAGAAATTATCTATTGAATGAGAAAATCGATGTGGAGAATTTTCAGCGAAAGTAAAACGAAGAAAAATTAAAGTAATAATGAAAAATTAAAGTAAAAATATAATTTTTTTTAAAATCCCGGGACTAATCCCGGAATTCAAAATTTCTGGATTGAAAAATAGTCCGGGATTGACATCCCTTGTCCTGTGATACTCTAGACAAATCGAAAACCGGTGCAGCTACCTATTTGGTCATGTATGTACACTAGACTGACAATGACTTTGTATGAAAAAAAATCATCGAGTTTGATTTTGAAGGTCACCCCCTAGAAATTATCTATTGAATGAGAAAATCGATGTGGAGAATTATCAGCGAAATCCGAATATGGGAAATGGACCCGCCGGGACCTCAAAGTAGGCGGTACTTAAATCAACAATTTAAAAATTAAATTGAAATGATGTCTCTCCTACCGTGGGATCAGCCTACTCAATATCGCATACAAGGTTCTATCGAGCGTATTATGTGAAAGACTGAAGCCCATCGTCAACAGACTGATTGGACCTTATCAGTGCGGCTTCAGACCTGGAAAGTCCACCATAGACCAGATTTTCACATTGCGCCTAATCCAGGAAAAGACCCTAGAAAAACAGATCGACACCTACCACCTATTAGTCGACTATAAAGCCGCCTTCGACACTCCGATAAGGGAACGATTATTCGCCGCAATTTCTGAGTTCGGTATACCTGCGAAACTTATAAGGCTTTGCAGGATGACCCTGAGCAAAACACGTTGCTCAGTGAGAATAGGAAAAGACCTCTCCGAGCCATTTCATACCGAACGAGGTTTCAGACAGGGTGACTCCCTATCGTGCGACTTTTTTAACTTATTGATGGAGAAAATAGTTCGAGCTGCCGAACTCCGTCAAAGCGGCACTATCCTCAACAAAAGTGTCATGCTGCTCGCATATGCCGACGATATTGATATCATTGGCAGGAGCACACGAGCAGTCAGCGCAGCATTCTCCAGACTGGAGAAAGAGTCGCGTCGAATGGGTCTAGCGGTGAACGAGGACAAGACGAAGTTCCTTGTGTCAACAATCAAAAAAGAGTCCGTGCGTCTTGGACAAAAAGCTGATTTTGACACCCACAAGTTCGACATTGTGAAGGACTTCGTCTATCTGGGATCCAGTGTAAACAGCAACAACGACGTCAGCCTGGAGATCAAACGGAGAATAACTCTTGCCAACAGGTGCTACTTTGGGCTCAGTAGGCAATTGAGAAGCAGAGCCCTCTCTCGCCGGACAAAAATAACGCTCTACAAGTCACTCATCATGCCCGTCCTACTTTATGGTGCAGAAACATGGACGCTGGCCACCACCGATGAGAGAGTACTGGGAGCGTTCGAGAGAAAGATTCTCCGTAAAATCTTTGGCCCTATCTGCTTTGCTAACGAGTATCGAATCAGGATGAACCACGAGCTGTATGAGTTATTCGACGACATTGACATAGTCAAGCGCATCAAGATCCAGCGGCTTCGCTGGCTAGGTCATGTCGAACGAATGGATGAAAACACTCCAGCCAAGAAGGTGCTTGAATCGAAACTCGAAGGTGGACAGCGTAGAAGAGGGCGTCCAAATCTGCGTTGGAAAGACCAAGTTGAGGACAACCTGGCAACGCTTGGTATTTCTAACTGGCGTCAGCGCGCGCAAAGCAGATCCGACTGGCGCGGCTTCATCTCAGCGGCCAAAACCGATCCACGGTTGTAAGGGCCATTTAAGTAAGTAAGTATGTCTCTCAAACGCAATTAACTGTGGGTGTGTCATTTGTTGAATAATTTTATTAGCTTTTCAAGGAACTATAAATGAAAAAAATCGGATAAAAAATTCAGAAGCAGTGTTTATTTAAACAGGCATCCTTTGTTTTATATTTTCATCATCGATTTAGCGATGTCCGTCTGTCTGTTGAAATCCCTACTACTTTTAGAATTGAAGAGCTAGATAAATGAAACTTACAACTTAGATTACTAATATACCTACGCTGTATGTGCGAAAATTGTCGAGATCGGTCCATTGTGACCTATGATACGACCACTTATGTTCAAATACCTCATATAAAATGTATATATAAAGATCAATTTTTATGTATACATGCTTAGGTAAACTTTTTTGGTCAAATATATATTGACATCATGCTCAAATACATGATAAAAATGTTTTCCGGCGAAAAGACTTGTGGTTCACCAAAAAAAAAATCGAAATTCGGTACACCTACCCATATGTAAATATGGGAATCAAATGAATGGAAATTCTTCAGCGATTGAATGTTTGTAGTTATTTTCAGGATTCGTATACCCTGGTGACCTATATATCACTTTGAATGGTAACCACACATATGTTTAGGGTATTTATAGTCGGCTTAGACCGACCATAATTTTGATAATCCTAACTATCATAATTACACCTACTTTAAAATTTCTCATGTGATCTAACCTTCCCAACTGGTTTGTTTTACTTTTGTTTTTACTATTCATTATTTTGTTTGATTTTACGCTATTCTGTTTCTGTTTTTGCTTTTGATTTTGTTTTTTATATTTTATATTTATGATTTTGTTCTGGTTTTGTGTTTTTTATTTTGCTTATGTGTTCTTTTATTGTGTTTTTGCTTTTTTGTTTTTCATTTAGCGTTTTTGTTTTAGTTATTGTTTATGCTTTTGTATTTTTGATTTAGTGTTTTTCTTTCGTTTTTATATTTGGGATTTTGTTGTTGTGTGTGTCATGTTTTAAACGTCAAGTTTCAACATACGCGCTTTTCGACGAGGGATCGTCGATCACGGTAATGGACAAGTCATTATCTGATGAGTTGGACTGGATCTACAGTGGATAGGAGATAGAGCCGCTGAAGGACCTACAACAATTGTTTGATGTCTACATAAATGGTTTAGGCAACAACAAAAAATATGTTTTGCGACACGTACACGCAGTGTATAATCTCAGCCTACCAGTTCAGAGTCTGGATGAGTTCGATTTGGAAGCGTGTGGCTCAATTCGTATCTGCTCAAAGGGCTGCAGGAGTATCAGCCACTACCAACAATTATGTTTAATTTTCGTATTGGTTCCGTGGCAGTGTGTTGTAACTAAAGGTCGGTTGCCTTGGCGTGTAGCCAAATGTCACAACGTTCCTTTTATACTTACCCATGATGTCCTACCCAAATGTCCAACGTTGTAGTTCTGTTTCTATTAATCAAAATAATTTAAACAAGTCTTTTCTTCTAAGAAATACTTTTATTTAAACTAAAGTTATTTTTTAATATTAACATTATTAAGTAACACGTCTTCAACGTTCAACTTATATCTCTAACTCACAACTAACAACTGACTTAAAATCTAACTTAAACTATTATATGGAGGTATGTTCCAAATCTTACATGTTCCTGCAGAGTGCCGTGCGCAAATTTCACTCTAGCCAATCACGAGACCGCTGGCATGACCCAACTTCGCCAATACTGAACTTTGATACGTAAGCCCTACATCACACCTTACACCAACTTCACGATAACTGCATAAGGTAGTCATCGAGGAAGTGGTCACGATACGTTTATAATATCAACGTATAGTGACTTACCAAAACACACTATGTTGACTTACAACATACCTCCACCCTTATTTTAAGAAAAAATTATTATTAAAATGAATAATTGTTTTTTCTTTTACATCATTAATATCATCATATAAAGCATTACATACTATAAAAAAATATAAATAAATAAACTTAATTATAGTTTTTACTTGTTCATCAATATTATTAAAATGGGCATCGACATACTCTATTGTTTGAAAATATAATGTATATGTAGTTTAATAACCTAATTACTAAATAACAGTTACAATGCACAGAACTTTGCAGTTGACAAAACGGTAGTTGATCAGGTTACCGCTTTACACTTGCTGTGCTTTGTGTTGTTCTGTTGCTATTTTTTATTATATATATCAGACATTATACTTAATTTTTTGCAACGATTTGTTTACTTTAACTTGGAAATATTTTGCGATATTTTATTTAAATTTATTTTTGTTTCTTTAGCTTAGTAATATACTATTTTACTTTACTTTAAATAATATTTCTTTGACTTTTTTTTTCTTTTTTATATTGTTGAAATTTTGTAATGTTTGTTAACATTTTTTACTTTTGGGGCATTCTACAGAAAACGTTACCAAGGTGTGATAAATTAAATTTAAACCTTTTCCGTTAAATGATTTTAAGGATAAGAATTACTTCTAATTTCATATTCTGTGATCAGAATTTACCAATATTCGTGCCAAATGTGTTCTTTCTCAATTAAAGTCAAATATTTTTTTTTAATTTATTATAGTAGAAAATTATATGAAACACTGTAGTTTCGTTGATTTAAATCCGATTGAAAATTGAATAGTACAGTTTGAAAGGCAATTTGTTTGCGAAGGTATGCCATACATTGCATTGGTGATAAGTGGTTCAAAGTACTGACAATTAACCAAACAGTTTTACTTTTTTGAGATGTAACGCCCGTCACAAAATAAATAGTAAAAGTTATTTTGGGAACTATTTTCAAACCTACAACTGGGAAACTTTGTAAAAGTAAAGATTTTTATCGTATCTTCCATTCCAGATGGTTGCTATATCCATCCAAAATATTGTAACGCCCGTCACAATTAACAATCGTCGCAAAACAAAAAAACTGGAAAGTTATATATTTGTTAATATATGCATCAATAATCAATTATATTATTATTTAACCATCGAAAAAGTAGTAAATATTCCAAAATATTCAATAAGCAAAGATAAATAAGGGAAATTCCAAACCTTACAAAAAAATCATAAAAAATCCCAAAAAATCATTATTTTCGAAATGCGAAAAATATTTATGTAAGCTTGCAAAGGAAACGGACTACAAATGATCCAGAAAGAGTAGTTATTTAAAAGAATGGTAATATAATATAATACATATTTTTTTCAAAACGAAATGTTTAGTTTTCAACATAAATTATATGTGGACGGTGTGCCTTAAAATAACGGTTTACCATTCATACCACTAAAATTTGCTCTTTTTCATCAAACAATTGCAATTCATAATTTGAATTTTCATGTATATTTGTATAGAATTCGTACAGGTACCGCCCGTCACAAAATGTGTAACACCCGTCACAAGTTTTGATACTTTATAAGTAAGTCATCAAAGTAACCATTGCAGAATTTTGTTATAGAGTAAAGAACTCCAATTATTAATGAAGTATTTGAGATATATTTCATCTCCATAGTCCGACTATTTTAGCTAAAATTTAATACTTTGTGGAGTAAACTCTGTTTTTTGAGAAAGTACGTGTAACGCCCGTCTCAGCTTTAACTTCAAATTTATAGAAAGATATAGGATCTATTGCAAAAGTTTTTTATACATGCATAGAGGACCATAAGATCTATCATCTGCATTTCAAAAATATATCTATCCTTTTTTATTTATCAAATGAGAAGGTTTTTGATCGTACGAATGTAACGCCCGTCACAATGGAATGCCCCTTTTACTATATTCTACTTCAATTTTCCTAATTTAATTTTAATTTTCGTCCAGTTTACTTTCACTTACATTTTCTTTTAAATTTTCACCTAGTTTACTTTTATTAACTCTAATTCATTATTACTTTAATTTTTCTTCGATTTACTTTAATTTTACTATATTTCAACTTCCATCTACATTAACTTTAATTTTTACGTAGTTATAATATTTTAACAACATTAACATGACATAAACTTCTGTGATCGCTGGTTCTGTTACTCGTGTATATTATGTTGGCTGCATTTCAACTCTCGATTTCTTTTCCCCTTCCATGAATAGAATGGACAATAGCTGAGGTCCTTCGTTTTGATGTTAACTGCTTAAAAAATTTTCGTCGAAGATGTTAATTAATTTCGTTAATTAATTTTTTTTTCCCCGTCTTCGATGTTGCTTAGTATTTCTGCCAAGTAAATCGTAATTTGTTGAGAGCGGATACTAAAATGGATAATTTTGTAAGCGTATATTTCTGGATCTTATTATAACTTGTCTTCCTCTAGCGAGTTCTTCTATCGATCAGGAATTACCATCTTTTAATTATACCTAGATGTTGTCGTGAGCCTTTTTTAATTATTTGTATGTAAAGAAGTAAAACGTATGTATGTAAAGATGTAAAGCGTAAAGATGTAAAACGTCGTTATTATGGTACAATAGTCACAACTTTGCATATATGTCAAATTTCTACATCCATATGTATAGTGTATCTCCTTCTTTCTCTTAATAAATCTTCTGATTGACGTCCGCGCCATAACTCTCACATGTTGTTTCATACGTCATTACTTAACATTACCATTTCAGAACTTTTCCCAACAAACGATCTTCCTTGACGTGCATTAATTGTACTTCTTTACTTTGTAATTCTTCGGTTAGCTGTGTCCCTTCGTCTATTTGTTACTTCTCTTTCTTTTCGTGTGCATCACGTGTGCAGGACCAGGATCAATTAATTAAATACTCTTATTACTTAACATTTTTAATTGTACATATAATTTAGTTTTAACCTCCTCTTTAACTTATTTCTATTTATGTTATCATATATCCGAATAATGAATTACGTGTATAATTTACATATGTGTGTGTATTAAGCTACTACTATTTTACTACATGTTTTATTGTACTTCTAAAATCTTTTGTTTCTTACTATTATTATAAACCAATTATTCTATATACAAATTCATTAGCACAGGAATCAATGCTAGTCATTTTCAATAAGTAATACTTAGCTATTTTTTCGTGAACTAATTTCCGAATTTAATTATATTCATATAATTCAATTTTTACTCCCTACTCCGCATTACTCTTGGTATGCATTTATATTTTAACAAATTTTGGCTACTATGCACTTTTTCTTGATTTCTCTCCACACCGCCTATCCATTTATTATTATTTTTCATATTCATTTTCGACTTTTTTTTTATTTATTTGTATTAACGTATCTCATTTCATTTGCATTGGTGCAGTGGTTTCTATCGTTTGGTTCAATGTCATTAAGGTACTGACCTATCTCAACTGTAGCGACAATTTAAATTTTATTTTTGATATTTTATAGTTCATCTAATATAATCATGTTTATTACCTTATTTCATCATTAACTGTTATTAATATTTGATGTTTTCTTAATCATAATCTTTAAAATGCTTTACTCCTTTATCTCCCTATTAAACATTTGTTAGTACATCATTTAATGCCAGTCACCTTTGAAATGGATACTTAGTTATTTTTCATGCACTAATCTATTTCATTAAAACCTATTCCTAAAAAAAAATAATCTTATTTACGCGTAATACCTTCAACTTTATTTGCAATATAATGCTTTTAGCATGATCTACATTATGTGTTATGATCATTATGAACCGTTTGTTTCGTTATATTTACTTCAAAATTATATGGTTTTAATAAGTTGTTATGGAATTTTTTCCCTTTTCATTTGATAGAAATCATTGTCGTTACAGGACTTACTATCGAAAGTACCTCGTACGGTCCTACCCAAATGGGTAGAACAATTGTTTGATGTCTACATAAATGGTTTAGGCAACAACAAAAAATATGTTTTGCGACACGTACACGCAGTGTATAATTTCAGCCTACCAGTTCAGAGTCTGGATGAGTTCGATTTGGAAGCGTGTGGCTCAATTCGTATCTGCTCAAAGGGCTGCAGGAGTATCAGCCACTACCAACAATTATGTTTAATTTCCGTATTGGTTCCGTGGCAGTGTGTTGTAACTAAAGGTCGGTTGCCTTGGCGTGTAGCCAAATGCCACAACGTTCCTTTTATACTTACCCATGATGTCCTACCCAAATGTCCAACGTTGTAGTTCTGTTTCTATTAATCAAAATAATTTAAACAAGTCTTTTCTTCTAAGAAATACTTTTATTTAAACTAAAGTTATATTTTAATATTAACATTATTAAGTAACACGTCTTCAACGTTCAACTTATATCTCTAACTCACAACTAACAACTGACTTAATATCTAACTTAAACTATTATATGGAGGTATGTTCCAAATCTAACATGTTCCTGCAGAGTGCCGTGCGCAAATTTCACTCTAGCCAATCACGAGACCGCTGGCATGACACAACTTCGCCAATACTGAACTTTGATACGTAAGCCCTACATCACACCTTACACCAACTTCACGATAACTGCAAAAGGTAGTCATCGGAGAAGTAGGTCACGATACGTTTATAATATCAACGTATAGTGACTTACCAAAACACACTATGTTGACTTACATAAAAAATTATCATTAAAACGAGTTGGGAAAGTTTGGTCACATGGGTAAGTTCGGTCACATTGGACGGACTTTATAGTCGGTCGGGCCCGACTATGGAATACCCTACACTCTTGGTAGATATGTTAGAGCTATAATTTTGTGGGATAATAACATGATTTTGGAAATCTTATTAAAAAAAAAGATTTTTATTTCGATATACTTAAGCCTCCCCGCCACGTCACGGCTTATCCAATGGATAGGTAATATATTTAATTCCATTCAATATATATTACAACATTAAATAGGAGTTAAATATATCTTCACGTAATGCCATTGTTTACGTATTAAATATAAGAATAGTTGCTATTATAATAATTATTCGTATTAAAATAATTAATTAATGACAAAATATTGTACTGAAAATATTATAAATAGTGAATAACGTGTCAAATTATTAGATACATAATTATTATGAAAGCTATTACTTGTATTTTTATTGAATTATTTAAATAAAATAAAGAAATAGTATTGTTTAAATTATAATAAACAATTTAAATATTTTCAAAACTTAATTAAAAGTTTAGAATATTCAATTTTTTATCGTCGTATATCAAATTGTTTTCATCGTCAATTTGTAAAAATCGTCAAAATTTTAAAAATTATAAAAAATATACATATTAAAATAAAAATAATAAATTAGTTGTTTGATATGTTAACACATATCGCGTCATGATAACTATATACAGTTTCATAGGTTTTAGCTGTGATACACATATTGTCAATATTAGAAAAAGCCCAATCAATTTGCGTATTGCCTAATGTTGTACTAATTTGAGGATCTAGTAGCGTTGTTAAACCTTTTCTTTGCAAGAGACCACTAACCGCATTATTCTGCACTCGAATACAAATATTAAAGTCACCCAATACTACAATTTTACCATCAAAATAATTTGCCTCATCTATAATAGACTTCAGTTCAGATGTAAGCCTACCTGTTGGATATGAATTGTTCCTATAAACTATCATATAGTGAATAAACTTATGAATGTATATAATACATTCATAAGTTTTATTGCACATGTGATACTGTTTACTGAAACAATATTGCACCGCATCCTTCATCCTTAACGTACACTAGAATATCACGTTTAGTTTGTCTACTTCCGTCATTACTATTGAGGCGCATTCCATTCAAAATAGTAAAACCTGGAATGTCATAGTTCTCATTTTCAAGTGTCCAAGTTTCAACAAAACACAACATATCCGATGTAAGCATGAGTTTGTCATTTCGAACACTTTCAATATGGGCATGTAAACTTTGCACATTTTGATAAATGACTTGTAAAGAGCTATTATTGAGCATGTGGTTGTAGTGAGTGTGGAGACTTTTTTCAGTTTGCAGTTTGATCATTTCCATTTGCACCACATCGGTTTCTGAAAATGGTTTAGGAGGCACAAAATTACCAATTATGTACAATCCGGATGCAGCAGTGGCTCTGCTGCAAGCAACGTACAATGAAGCACGGTTCATTCTTTGTCGGATGTGTACTGCCACTTGCGTGTATGTTGCACCCTGGCTCTTGTGGATAGTAATCCCTTCAGCAGGTACTACTGGAAATTGCTTTCGATCCACGTTAACTTGCTCATTTCTTTTGTATTGGAACGATCTGATTTTTTTTCAATAGGAGTCCATAGAGCTTCTTGTGGATGGCGTTTTTTCGATCTCGCTATTTCTTCAACTGTAAAATCTGGAAATTTTATCCACAAAGTTGATGGTTGACGTGAAGACTCAAAATCAATTTGCATTAACTGTCCGCTAGCGCCATTGACTAAACCATCCCCAGTATTGATATTAACTGTAACCATGTATTTCGCTGTTGTTTTTAACTGCAAGCTACTACACAGTACCTGAGTTTCGGATGTTTTAAATCTTTTAACTGTGTCTAAAATACGCACCTTATTTTCCGTAGATAGTCCTGTCGCTTTAACTAAATCCACAGCATTGGAAATAAATTGTTCCGTAGGTATTTGGGCCAACTTCAATGTGTTGTAATTATTTGTTTCCTCATTGGACCAAAACAAATGAATAGCTTCATCAGGAACATCATTGGGTGATGCCACAATGCGAGCTCGTATTAACGATATGTCGTCCGGCGTCATTTTTCCCGTAGCCATATTATTAAGAGCTATAGCAAAAGATTGATCTTCACGTTGTCTCATGACCTCCGTAAGTTCAAAATATTTAAACTGATCCCAAAGAGATGAACCTGAAATCGCATTGTATGGATCACTTGAGTTTTGTGCAAATATCCATCTATCGCCAACAGGGGATAATTGTTTGAGATCGCCGAAAACAATTAATGAGATGCCACCAAAAGCTGAATTATTCTTAAAAATTTGCTTGAGTCGAGCATCGAGATAAGCAAACATTTTAGCTCCAACCATTGAGATTTCGTCAATAATCAAAACTTTCAACTCGATAAGTTTTGAGAATAGGGTATTAGCAACATCATGACTGAGGGGTCTAATATTTGAACTCGACTGGTTTACGGGAAGAGAGAACATCGAATGCAACGTAGATCCTCCAATTCCAAATGCTGCTTTTCCAGTAGGTGCACAAAGTAACACTTTTATTAAATTTGGATCACTGCCTGCAATGGAATTGAATCTTTTAGTTAGTGATTGATAAATTGCTGAAATCAGTCTGCTCTTACCTACTCCAGCACCACCACCAACATATTCGCAAAATACTGCTTTATTTTTTACATTATGCAGTACATGTGTTAAATATGTTTTCTGTCTAATGTTAAGAGAGGCAATCATCGGCAATAACTCCGCCTCGGAAATAATTGGAGGAAGCTTAATAAGACGAATAGAACCTCCAGGAGTATCTTCATTAATATCGTTATCGTCAAGATTAAGGACATTAATTCCAGAGTTTATTTCAGGTGCAGCTAAAACTCTGAACTCATCATCTATAACTGGAGCATTTTCATTCTCCTCCTGAATTATTTCATCTGTTTCTCGCTCTTCTTGCAATCGAGCCAAAACATTTTCAAGTTCTCTCTCTTCAAAGATATCGTATTTCTTCCGGTTAGCTTCTATCAAATCTTTGTGTGTCATACATGTGGCTTCATTATCCATATCCAGCAATTCAGTTGTCTCATTGCGCCAAGGATAATACAACATAACCATTTCTCTAAAATAGTCATCACGAGCAGTATCAACATTGCATCGACGGTATCTAATAATGCATGGCTTGGTTCATTTCTTCATGTAACCACTGTTATCCTTAAGTATATAATTCCGCATTGGTATTTCAGAGACTCTCACTTCTTCGTCATTATTTTCCTCATAATCATTTGATTCTTCGGACGACGAAATAGATTTCGTAAATCTGTAATACGCTGCAAAATCGGCAAGACATAGATCATCTAATTCATTAGGCCGCTGAATGTAATGTTCAAGTAGACCTGCTAAATATATATTTGTTGAATTCGTAGCTAATCTTTGTAATTGATCCTTTGATTTTAACATTCTAACCCTTTGTTCTGGTCTAGATGTATTGATATATATTTCGGCAGACAAATGCATTTCCAAGCAGCAGTACACAGCTTCTTGTGCTGAGATTTCTGTACCCGATATGAATTTATGACCGATGTGTTGTAGTTTTTGCTTGATGGTGAAATTACCTGTGTTTATTTCATCCATTGCTTCACGTAAGAGCCTCGAAACTCCGCGGTTCGACTTGTTTATATAACTAATAATATAACTGCAGCAAGCGTAAGCATCTAAAATGAACTGAATATCCATATTTGCACGATATAGGGCCAGAATTGTGGGGTTGTATGCATTTACCAATTTGTCCTCAAACCGCCTACGTAAATATATGTGTGGCTTTTTCAAATTTGATCGCAATGCTAATATATATTGATCGTATGTCATTGTGCATGTTAACATTTACATCGTCATCCGGCAGAGGCTTTAAAATTTCAGTTTTTGGCATTGGGGGGTATGGCATACCAAATCGGCAAAATTGATTTCCCCTAACTTCACGAGTACAGGATCTACCATGATTATGTTTTTGGTAGCTTATAAATTGCTGTAAATTGGGATCGGAACCATCTGTAGAGATAAATTGATCAATGAATGCAACAACAGGTGGAATGGATGTATCGTCATGGTGGTCTATACGAGGGGAGTCTTTTAGCCAATACATTCCATGGACATGAGGGGATCCTCTCTGCTGAAACTCGACACGAAAATAATATTTATGAACATAATGACTATTGAAGACACCACCATCCATTTTAAACAAACTAAAAAGCTGCCTGAACCTAAACCTAAAATATCTTGCGCAAGTAACGGAGTCAGTACGAATAAGACGAGCTTTCTCAAGGAATGTTAAATTGCCAGCTTCTTCTTCGGAAATTATTAAATTGTCAACTGTTTTAGACAAAATCACCAACAACTCTGTCCATTTTGTTTCTGCGGCCGAAAGGGTAATGAAAAACATAGGAAGACCAAATTGTCTTATCATGGCAACAACCTTCTTTTTATCCGCTTCCCAATGCGCAGGTGAAGATCTAATACCTTTTAAAACACGGTACCCGTCATCATGTTGTATTAAATTATTTATATATGCATCATTTAATGCGTTTGCTGCAGTTAGGTTTTGTGGACCTGAGTGCTTGCGAAGACAAATAGAGGTACTGTTTTTTACGTTAATTAATTCCAACTTTTTGTAGTTGTATAAAAGTTTATCCACACGGCAACCCCAGCGGCCAAATTTCTGAGTTCAGATCGCACTATTTTGCTAAATGTTTCCGGACAAACTCTTTTGTTACCACCATAAATGGTTACAAATGATTATTCTTCGGAATCTTCATCAGTAATCATATCCATGGGACGCTGGCCTTCACCTGGAGCAATGACTATACGTTGCAATGGAATATTTTCAACTGGAATATTTTGTAGAAGAGTTTCTTGGCCACCAGGATTTAAAATATCGGGATGAAAATCGTCTTGAATACCATCATCTTGTTGAATGGATGATAAAACTAATTGATTCTCAAAAAGTTGTTGAATAATTGGTGTATCTTCCGTGTCAGCAACAAAGGGAACTTCAATTTGATTTGGAAAAGTGGATATCCATTCCTCATCAATATGTATTCCATGTTTCTGATAAAGCTCTGTGCTCACCAAATATCTGTCGGCTTGCAGAACCTTTGCTGGTCTAATCGTTTCAGTCATGTAATCATGAGTATATTGCAGACGACGTCTTAAATGCAATTGAATTACATGACTTTGGTCGAATGTCCTAGGTAAAGCTGTAACTGTTTCATTTACTGAAATTGGTACATTGACTACTGCCCCTCTAATAGCACTCTGTCTTTCATTTATCTTCTACTGTTGTCAAACCCTTTAAACATTCGGGCAGTACTGGAAATTCTAAGCCATTTGCTAAACAAATATTTGGTTTCCTATTTAACTTAATTGTTCTGCTACATGTCTTACAAAATGGATACTTGTTTTTGGGGGATGGGAAGTTCGATGATAGGTAAAATACGTCTTCAAAGAATTCATTTGTTCGAGCAATTTTTGAAATATCGAGTGTATCTGTTTGATGAAGTACAAAGTACAAACAATAGTAGGTCCTTGTTTAATGGTGTTATTATATTGATTAAATATGGAGATATGCCGTCTATTAAGATCTAAACTCCTGTCGTGTTCTCGATCCTCATCGTCCAATTCATCTATAGCTATTCTATTTCTAATAGTATGTCTTGCATTTTTCCTAAGTCGGTTTGAATCGTTTGTTCTGTGCAATACAACTCTACTACTGCTCCTTCGGTGCATATCGTGTTCTTGTTGCCTGGCTTGAACGCGTGATGTACGACGGTTGACCGTATTTGTAATTCGTTCCGATATTCTACGTTCGATATTCTGTCTTGACGTTGCTCGTCGTAGTCTATCGCTAATTCTCTCCGAATTTCTAAAATAAGAATCATCCCGACGTTCTGCACGACGAACAGTATCGGGTTGTTGCTCTTGTTTGCGAAGCTCCGGATTTTGTCTACGATTTGAACGACGAACCGTATTGCTCTGCTGTTCTCGTTCCCGAATTTCTTGATTTTGTCTGCGGTTTGCACGACGAACGGTATCGTGCTGTTGATATTCGGCACGAGTTTCCGGATTAAGTCGAAGAGTTGCTCGTCGAACATTATCGCGTTGTTGCTCCTTCTCACGAATTTCCTGATTTTGCCTGTGGTTTGCACGCCGAACGGTATCGTGTCGTTGACGTTCTTCACGAACTTCAGGAATAAGTCGAAGATTTGCTCGACGAACATTATCACGTTGTTGCTCCTCCTCACGAATTTCCTGATTTTGTCTGCGGTTTGCCCGCCGAACGGTATCGTGTCGTTGATGTTCTTCACGAACTTCAGGAATAAGTCGAAGAGTTGCTCGACGAACATTATCGCGTTGTTGCTCCTCTTCACGAATTTCACGATTTTGTCTTTGTAAAGCTCGAGCTTGTGAATTTATAATTTGCATCTCTTCGCGATTAATGGGATTTGATCTTATTGTTCTTAGTCTATTACTTAAATTTGTACGACGCTGAGCAGCGGATTGCTTCCTTAGTCTCGGCATTCTATAAAAGATTTATGAATAATATATTTTGTACTTAGCACTTAAATTAGTAAAGAAATTTACTAATGAAAATAACACTTTTTAACACTTGAAGATATACAATTCTGGAAATCACTTAACGATTTGTCAATCAGCACGCCCGTTCACTTATAGAGTTAATTCTACAATGAAGAGATTATCACTTTGAATGAATAATATATGATCTTAGTCTAGGTATAATCTATAAAAAGAGGTAGACAAAACTAGAGACAAAAGGAGGGGTACAGGTGCATAACTTTATCGATAATAAAAAGGGGTAAATACTGGTGACCGATTAATTGGCATTAGTACATAATTTCATGACGGACAAATAGTCTAAATATTGAAAATAAAAGTGGGCGGATCACGCCCATTTTAAAATAGGCATACAGTTTTAATGATAATATTTAATACATTTGTTTTCAATAATTTACAACTGTAAAAAACCTAAAAATAAAGAAAATACGTGGGCGGATCACACACATTTTTGGAAAATTTTAACAATAAGTTTTAAATGTTATGATTATATTTTGAATACGTTTCGAGTTATTGGTGCACAAACTTAATATAACCTGTAACTCATAGGTTTAGGATATAAACAATTTTTTGTTCGGACAGCAAGACGGACAGACAGACAGACGGACATGGCTAAACGGACTCGGTTAGTGGTGCTGATCAAGAATATATATACTTTTCCATATCGCACACGCCTCCTAAGGGGCGTTAAAATATCTGCACAATCTTAATATACCCTGTACATCATAGGTGTAGGATATAATTAAAAACTAATAAAAAGAATTAGATAAATATAATTGGGCGGACCACGCCTATATATAAAATTTTGTGAGGCTAATATATCATAGATTTGATTTTAATAATTTACTGTTCCAATTTACACTATGAAAACTCGAGATATAATGAAAAAAAAAAAAGTGGGCGGATCAAGTCCATTTTTTGACCACATATTTTTGTATGATTTATAACAATATGTTTTAAATTTTATAACTATATCTTGAATACTTTTCCAGTTATTAGTTCCTAAAGAGTTATATAAAAGTGACTTGTATGGGAGGTGGGCGTGTCCGTTGACCGATTTAGCTCATTTTCAAACTCAGTTCCTACTTTTGGCTAAAATATATGGTGACCAAATTTCATCGCATTCTGATCAGTATTTCTCAAGTTTTTCTGTATTCGGACAGCAAGACAGCAAGACGGACAGACAGACAGACAGACAGACAGACAGACAGACAGACAGACAGACGGACATGGCTAAACGGACTCGGTTAGTGGTGCTGATCAAGAATATATATACTTTTCCATACCGGACACGCCTCGTAATGGGCGTTACAATATCTGCACAAACTTAATATACCCTGTACCTCATAGGTGTAGGGTATAATGAATAATAGTTTTTACTTTTACATCATTAATATCATCATATAAAGCATTACATACTATAAAAAAATATAAATAAATAAACTTAATTATAGTTTTTACTTGTTCATCAATATTATTAAAATGGGCATCGACATACTCTATTGTTTGAAAATATAATGTATATGTAGTTTAATAATCTAATTACTAAATAACAGTTACAATGCACAGAACTTTGCAGTTGACAAAACGGTAGTTGATCAGGTTACCGCTTTACACTTGCTGTGCTTTGTGTTGTTCTGTTGCAATTTTTTATTATATATATCAGACATTATACTTAATTTTTTGCAACGATTTGTTTACTTTAACTTGGAAATATTTTGCGATATTTTATTTAAATTTATTTTTGTTGACTATTCTTTAGCTTAGTAATATACTATTTTACTTTACTTTAAATAATATTTCTTTGACTTTTTTTTTCTTATTTATATTGTTGAAATTTTGTAATGTTTGTTAACATTTTTTACTTTTGGGGCATTCTACAGAAAACGTTACCAAGGTGTGATAAATTAAATTTAAACCTTTTCCGTTTAATGATTTTAAGGATAAGAAATACTTCTAATTTCATATTCTGTGATCAAAATTTACCAATATTCGTGCCAAATGTGTTTTTTCTCAATTAAAGTCAAATATTTTTTTTAAATTTATTATAGTAGAAAATTAAGGCATTATATGAAACACTGTAGTTTCGATGATTTAAATCCGATTGAAAATTGAATAGTACAGTTTGAAAGGCAATTTGTTTGCCAAAGTATGCCATACATTGCATTGGTGATAAGTGGTTCAAAGTACTGACAATTTACCAAACAGTTTTACTTTTTTGAGATGTAACGCCCGTCACAAAATAAATAGTAAAAGTTATTTTGCGAACTATTTTCAAACCTACAACTGGGAAACTTTGTAAAAGTAAAGATTTTTATCGTATCTTCCATTCCAGATGGTTGCTATATCCATCCAAAATATTGTAACGCCCGTCACAATTAACAATCGTCGCAAAACAAAAAAACTAGAAAGTTATATATTTGTTAATATATGCATCAATAATCAATTATATTATTATTTAACCATCGAAAAAGTAGTAAATATTCCAAATATTCAATAAGCAAAGATAAATAAGGGAAATTCCAAACCTTACAAAAAAATCATAAAAAATCCCAAAAAATCATTATTTTCGAAATGCGAAAAATATTTATGTAAGCTTGCAAAGGAAACGCACTACAAATGATCCAGAAAGAGTAGTTATTTAAAAGAATGGTAATATAATATAATACATATTTTTTTCAAAACGAAATGTTTAGTTTTCAACATAAATTATATGTGGACGGTGTGCCTTAAAATAACGGTTTACCATTCATACCACTAAAATTTGCTCTTTTTCATCAAAAAATTGCAATTAATAATTTGAATTTTCATGTATATTTGTATAGAATTCGTACAGGTACCGCCCGTCACAAAATGTGTAACACCCGTCACAAGTTTTGATACTTTATAAGTAAGTCATCAAAGTAACCATTGCAGAATTTTGTTATAGAGTAAAGAACTCCAATTATTAATGAAGTATTTGAGATATATTTCATCTCCATAGTCCGACTATTTTAGCTAAAATTTAATACTTTGTGGAGTAAACTCTATTTTTTGAGAAAGTACGTGTAACGCCCGTCTCAGCATTTAACTTCAAATTTGTAGAAAGATATAGGATCTATTGCAAAAGTTTTTTTTATACATGCATAGAGGACCATAAAATCTATCATCTGCATTTTAAAAATATATCTATCCTTTTTTATTTATCAAATGAGAAGGTTTTTGATCGTACGAATGTAACGCCCGTCACAATGGAATGCCCCTTTTACTATATTCTACTTCAATTTTCTTTATTTTACTTTAATTTTCGTCCTGTTTACTTTCACTTACATTTTCTTTTAATTTTCACCTAGTTTACTTTTATTAACTCTAATTCATTATTACTTTAATTTTTCTTCGATTTACTTTAATTTTACTATATTTCAACTTCCATTTACATTAACTTTAATTTTTACGTAGTTATAATATTTTAACAACATTAACATGACATAAACTTCTGTGATCGCTGGTTCTGTTACTCGTGTATATTATGTTGGCTGCATTTCAACTCTCGATTTCTTTTCCCCTTCCATGAATAGAATGGACAATAGCTGAGGTCCTTCGTTTTGATGTTAACTGCTTGAAAAATTTTCGTCGTCGATGTTAATTAATTTTTTTTTTCCCCGTCTTCGATGTTGCTTAGTATTTCTGCCAAGTAAATCGTAATTTGTTGAGAGCGGATACTAAAATGGATAATTTTGTAAGCGTATATTTCTGGATCTTATTATAACTTGTCTTCCTCTAGCGAGTTCTTCTATCGATCAGGAATTACCATCTTTTAATTAAACCTAGATGCCTTTTTTAATTATTTGTATGTAAAGAAGTAAAACGTATGTATGTAAAGATGTAAAACGTTGTTATTATGGTACAATAGTCGCAACTTTGCATATATGTCAAATTTCTACATCCATATGTATAGTGTATCTCCTTCTTTCTCTTAATAAATCTTCTGATTGACGTCCGCGCCATAACTCTCACATGTTGTTTCATACGTCATTACTTAACATTACCATTTCAGAACTTTTTCCAACAAACGATCTTCCTTGACGTGCATTAATTGTACTTCTTTACTTTGTAATTCTTCGGTTAGCTGTGTCCCTTCATCTATTTGTTACTTCTTCATCTCTTCGTGTGCATCACGTGTGCAGGACCAGGATCAATTAATTAAATACTCTTACTACTTTACATTATTAATTGTACATATAATTTAGTTTTAACCTTCTCTTTAACTTATTTCTATTTATGTTATCATATATCCTAATAATGAATTACGTGTATATTTTACATATGTGTGTGTATTAAGCTACTACTATTTTACATGTTTTATTGTACTTCTAAAATCTTTTGTTTCTTACTATTATTATAAACCAATTATTCTATATACAAATTCATTAGCACAGGAATCAATGCTAGTCATTTTCAATAAGTAATACTTAGCTATTTTTTCGTGAACTAATTTCCGAATTTAATTATATTCATATAATTCAATTTTTACTCCCTACTCCGCATTACTCTTGGTATGCATTTATATTTTAACAAATTTTGGCTACTATGCACTTTTCCTTGACTTCTCTCCACACCGCCTATCCATTTATTATTATTTTTCATATTCATTTTCGACTTTTTTTTATTTATTTGTATTAACGTATCTCATTTCATTTGCATTGGTGCAGTGGTTCCTATCGTTTGGTTCAATGTCATTAAGGTACTGACCTATCTCAACTGTAGCGACAATTTAAATTTTATTTTTGATATTTTATAGTTCATCTAATATAATCATGTTTATTACCTTATTTCATCATTAACTGTTATTAATATTTGATGTTTTCTTAATCATAATCTTTAAAATGCTTTACTCCATTATCTCCCTTTTAAACATTTGTTAGTACATCATTTAATGCCAGTCACCTTTGAAATGGATACTTAGTTATTTTTCATGCACTAATCTATTTCATTAAAACCTATTCCTAAAAAAATAATCTTATTTACGCGTAATACCTTCAAATTTATTTGCAATATAATGCTTTTAGCATGATCTACATTATGTTTTATGATCATTATGAACCGTTTGTTTCGTTATATTTACTTCAAAATTATATGGTTTTAATAAGTTGTTATGGAATTTTTTCCCTTTTCATTTGATAGAAATCATTGTCGTTACAGGACTTACTGTCGAAAGTACCTCGTACGGTCCTACCCAAATGGGTGAAAATTTATCCTTTCTATTCTATACCTACGCTAAATATTTTTGGGTGTAATGTGCTACCATAGATTTGTTTAGATTTTTCTTTTGCTTTTTCCTGATTCTCTCTAACGATTTCGTGTGTGCGTTGAATTTGGTATTTTAATAACTTGTTGTAATCATCGGTATTATATACGGGTGAGCATTTTCCGTATAAAGTACGGAAAGACGTTTGGCCAGTGGACACATGCAATGTGTTATTGTGCACATACATTGCGGAATTTAACCATTGGTCCCAGTTCGACCCATCTTCTTTTGCAAAACTCCGTAAATATTCCGCTAATGGTCGATGGCTTCTTTCCAAAGACACATTAGCTTGTGAATGATATGGCGTAATATGCAATTTTTTAATTTCTATTTGTGTTTTTCTTTCGTTTTTGTTTTTGGGATTTTGTTGTTGTGTATGTCATGTTTTAAACGTCAAGTTTCAACATACGCGCTTCTCGACGAGGGATCGTCGATCGCGGTAATGGACAAGTCATTATCTGATGAGTTGGACTGGATCTACAGTGGATAGGAGATAGAGCCGCTGAAGGACCTACAACAATTGTTTGATGTCTACATAAATGGTTTAGGCAACAACAAAAAATATGTTTTGCGACACGTACACGCAGTGTATAATCTCAGCCTACCAGTTCAGAGTCTGGATGAGTTCGATTTGGAAGCGTGTGGCTCAATTCGTATCTGCTCAAAGGGCTGCAGGAGTATCAGCCACTACCAACAATTATGTTTAATTTTCGTATTGGTTCCGTCGCAGTGTGTTGTAACTAAAGGTCGGTTGCCTTGGCGTGTAGCCAAATGTCACAACGTTCCTTTTATACTTACCCATGATGTCCTACCGAAATGTCCAACGTTGTAGTTCTGTTTCTATTAATCAAAATAATTTAAACAAGTCTTTTCTTCTAAGAAATACTTTTATTTAAACTAAAGTTATATTTTAATATTAACATTATTAAGTAACACGTCTTCAACGTTCAACTTATATCTCTAACTCACAACTAACAACTGACTTAAAATCTAACTTAAACTATTATATGGAGGTATGTTCCAAATCTAACATGTTCTGGCAGAGAGCCGTGCACAAATTTCACTCTAGCCAATCACGCCACCGCTGGCATGACCCAACTCGCCAATACTGAACTTTGATACGTAATCCCTACATCACACCTTACACCAACTTCACGAT
The DNA here is from genome assembly GCA_951804985.1 of Dryomyza anilis. NCBI lineage: Eukaryota > Metazoa > Arthropoda > Insecta > Diptera > Dryomyzidae > Dryomyza > Dryomyza anilis. Next base: position 63,501,043 of record OX638130.1, read on the forward strand.
AACTGCATAAGGTAGTCATCGAGGAAGTGGTCACGATACGTTTATAATATCAACGTATAGTGACTTACCAAAACACACTATGTTGACTTACAACATACCTCCACCCTTATTTTAAGAAAAAATTATTATTAAAATGAATAATAGTTTTTTCTTTTACATCATTAATATCATCATATAAAGCATTACATACTATAAAAAAATATAAATAAATAAACTTAATTATAGTTTTTACTTGTTCATCAATATTATTAAAATGGGCATCGACATACTCTATTGTTTGAAAATATAATGTATATGTAGTTTAATAACCTAATTACTAAAGTTACAATGCACAGAACTTTGCAGTTGACAAAACGGTAGTTGATCAGGTTACCGCTTTACACTTGCTGTGCTTTGTGTTGTTCTGTTGCTATTTTTTATTATATATATCAGACATTATACTTAATTTTTTGCAACGATTTGTTTACTTTAACTTGGAAATATTTTGCGATATTTTATTTAAATTTATTTTTGTTTCTTTAGCTTAGTAATATACTATTTTACTTTACTTTAAATAATATTTCTTTGACTTTTTTTTTCTTTTTTATATTGTTGAAATTTTGTAATGTTTGTTAACATTTTTTACTTTTGGGGCATTCACAGAAAACGTTACCAAGGTGTGATAAATTAAATTTTAACCTTTTCCGTTTAATGATTTTAAGGATAAGAAATACTTCTAATTTCATATTCTGTGATCAGAATTTACCAATATTCGTGCCAAATGTGTTCTTTCTCAATTAAAGTCAAATATTTTTTTTAAATTTATTATAGTAGAAAATTAAGGCATTATATGAAACACTGTAGTTTCGTTGATTTAAATCCGATTGAAAATTGAATAGTACAATTTGAAAGGCAATTTGTTTGCGAAGGTATGCCATACATTGCATTGGTGATAAGTGGTTCAAAGTACTGACATTTAACCAAACAGTTTTACTTTTTTGAGATGTAACGCCAGTCACAAAATAAATAGTAAAAGTTATTTTGCGAACTATTTTCAAACCTACAACTGGGAAACTTTGTAAAAGTAAAGATTTTTATCGTATCTTCCATATCCATCCAAAATATTGTAACGCCCGTCACAATTAACAATCGTCGCAAAACAAAAAAACTGGAAAGTTATATATTTGTTAATATATGCATCAATAATCAATTATATTATTATTTAACCATCGAAAAAGTAGTAAATATTCCAAAATATTCAATAAGCAAAGATAAATAAGGGAAATTCCAAACCTTACAAAAAAATCATAAAAAATCCCAAAAAATCATTATTTTCGAAATGCGAAAAATATTTATGTAAGCTTGCAAAGGAAACGGACTACAAATGATCCACACAGAGTAGTTATTTAAAAGAATGGTAATATAATATAATACTTATTTTTTCAAAACGAAATGTTTAGTTTTCAACATAAATTATATGTGGACGGTGTGCCTTAAAATAACGGTTTACCATTCATACCACTAAAATTTGCTCTTTTTCATCAAAAAATTGCAATTCATAATTTGAATTTTCATGTATATTTGTATAGAATTCGTACAGGTACCGCCCGTCACAAAATGTGTAACTCCCGTCACAAGTTTTGATACTTTATAAGTAAGTCATCAAAGTAACCATTGCAGAATTTTGTTATAGAGTAAAGAACTCCAATTATTAATGAAGTATTTGAGATATATTTCATCTCCATAGTCCGACTATTTTAGCTAAAATTTAATACTTTGTGGAGTAAACTCTATTTTTTGAGAAAGTACGTGTAACGCCCGTCTCAGCATTTAACTTCAAATTTGTAGAAAGATATAGGATCTATTGCAAAAGTTTTTTTTATACATGCATAGAAGACCATAAGATTTATCATCTGCATTTTAAAAATATATCTATCCTTTTTTATTTATCAAATGAGAAGGTTTTTGATCGTACGAATGTAACGCCCGTCACAATGGAATGCCCCTTTTACTATATTCTACTTCAATTTTATTTATTTTACTTTAATTTTCGTCCAGTTTACTTACACTTACATTTTCTTTTAATTTTCACCTAGTTTACTTTTATTAACTCTAATTCATTATTACTTTAATTTTTCTTCGTTTTACTTTAATTTTACTATATTTCAACTTCCATCTACATTAACTTTAATTTTTACGTAGTTATAATATTTTAACAACATTAACATGACATAAACTTCTGTGATCGCCGGTTCTGTTACTCGTGTATATTATGTTGGCTGCATTTCAACTCTCGATTTCTTTTCCCCTTCCCTGAATAGAATGGACAATAGCTGAGGTCCTTCGTTTTGATGTTAACTGCTTGAAAAATTTTCGTCGTCGATGTTAATTAATTTTTTTTTTCCCCGTCTTCGATGTTGCTTAGTATTTCTGCCAAGTAAATCGTAATTTGTTGAGAGCGGATACAAAAATGGATAATTTTGTAAGCGTATATTTCTGGATTTTATTATAACTTGTCTTCCTCTAGCGAGTTCTTCTATCGATCAGAAATTACCATCTTTTAATTATACCTAGATGTTGTCGTTTTCATTTAACGTTGTTGTTTTCGTACAGATTTGCATTCACAGCTAATTAAGTGTATATGGAATAGATCCCTCAACTTATAATATTAGCGTGTTATTTGAGCCTTTTTTAATTATTTGTATGTATAGAAGTAAACGTATGTATGTAAAGATGTAAAACGTAAAGATGTAAAACGTTGTTATTATGGTACAATAGTCGCAACTTTGCATATATGTCAAATTTCTACATCCATATGTATAGTGTATCTCCTTCTTTCTCTTAATAAATCTTCTGATTGACGTCCGCGCCATAACTCTTACATGTTGTTTCATACGTCATTACTTAACATTACCATTTCAGAACTTTTCCCAACAAACGATCTTCCTTGACGTGCATTAATTGTACTTCTTTACTTTGTAATTCTTCGGTTAGCTGTGTCCCTTCGTCTATTTGTTACTTCTTCATCTCTTCGTGTGCATCACGTGTGCAGGACCAGGATCAATTAATTAAATACTCTTATTACTTTACATTTTTAATTGTACATATAATTTAGTTTTAACCTCCTCTTTAACTTATTTCTATTTATGTTATCATATATCCGAATAATGAATTACGTGTATATTTTACATATGTGTGTGTATTAAGCTACTACTATTTTACTACATGTTTTATTGTACTTCTAAAATCTTTTGTTTCTTACTATTATTATAAACCAATTATTCTATATACAAATTCATTAGCACAGGAATCAATGCTAGTCATTTTCAATAAGTAATACTTAGCTATTTTTTCGTGAACTAATTTCCGAATTTAATTATATTCATATAATTCAATTTTTACTCCCTACTCCGCATTACTCTTGGTATGCATTTATATTTTAACAAATTTTGGCTACTATGCACTTTTCCTTGACTTCTCTCCACACCGCCTATCCATTTATTATTATTTTTCATATTCATTTTCGACTTTTTTTCTTATTTATTTGTATTAACGTATCTCATTTCATTTGCATTGGTGCAGTGGTTCCTATCGTTTGGTTCAATGTCATTAAGGTACTGACCTATCTCAACTGTAGCGACAATTTAAATTTTATTTTTGATATTTTATAGTTCATCTAATATAATCATGTTTATTACCTTATTTCATCATTAACTGTTATTAATATTTGATGTTTTCTTACTCATAATCTTTAAAATGCTTTACTCCTTTATCTCCCTATTAAACATTTGTTAGTACATCATTTAATGCCAGTCACCTTTGAAATGGATACTTAGTTATTTTTCATGCACTAATCTATTTCATTAAAACCTATTACTAAAAAAAATAATCTTATTTACGCGTAATACCTTCAACTTTATTTGCAATATAATGCTTTTAGCATGATCTACATTATGTGTTATGATCATTATGAACCGTTTGTTTCGTTATATTTACTTCAAAATTATATGGTTTTAATAAGTTGTTATGGAATTTTTTCCCTTTTCATTTGATAGAAATCATTGTCGTTACAGGACTTACTATCGAAAGTACCTCGTACGGTCCTACCCAAATGGGTGAAAATTTATTCTTTCTATTCTGATTCTTTAACAAAATTTTATCACCTACGCTAAATATTTTTGGGTGTAATGTGCTATCATAGATTTGTTTAGATTTTTCTTTTGCTTTTTCCTGATTCTCTCTAACGATTGCGTGTGTGCGTTGAATTTGGTATTTTAATAACTTGTTGTAATCATCGGTATTATATACGGGTGAGCATTTTCGGTTAAGATTTGTTGGCATATCGAAGTCGTATCCGTATAAAGTACGGAAAGACGTTTGGCTAGTGTTATTTGGCTATATATTGGCTAGTGTTATTGTGTACATACATTGCGGAATTTAACCATTGGTCCCAGTTCGACCCATCTTCTTTTGCAAAACTCCGTAAATATTCCGCTAATGGTCGATGGCTTCTTTCAAAAGACCCATTAGCTTGTGGATGATATGGCGTAATATACAATTTTTTAATTCCTAACAATCTACATCTATCTGAAAACAATTTTCCTACTTTAGGTATATTATGTGTAATTATTTCGTCGTAAAATGCTTTTGCTACTGTGTTTGCTTCTGCATCTGGTATGGCTACGCAGCACTTTGAGAAATCATCTTGAAAAGTTAGAATATATTTATTTCCTGATATAGTTTCCGGTAAAATTCCTACCAGATCCATGTATGCTTTATGAAATGGTCTCACTGGCGTATCAGTTAGAACCATTGGCATTTCTGTAAGCCTAGAACTTTTATTTACTTGACATTTTAAACAATTTTTAACGTAATCTTTTATTTTTTTCTGCATCCCTTTCCATTTAAATTGTTTTCTGATTCGAAAGTATGTTTTTACAGCGCCCTTGTGGCCTCCTAATGCTGAGTCATGAAAATCCTTTATTACCGTTTTAATCTCTGGGTCAGTTAATAATTCAGCATTATTAGCTTGATTATTTGGTTCTATTATCGTTTCATCTACGACCGGTGTACTGGCTTGAGGATTTGTTGTTGGAATTTGCTGATCTAATTTACTTTGTGATGTTTTGGACCGTGTTTGAACTGATATAATTTTAGTATCTGAATATGGAATTCTACTTAAAGCATCTGCGTTTAAATTCTTTTTACCCGGTTTATAGATTATTTCAAAATCATACTCAGACAATTTGTGCCTGAAACGCGCTAACCTAGATGTCTGATCTTTGAGATTTGCTATATTACGTAATGGCTGATGATCCGTGAAAATTGTAAATGGTTTTCCTAATAAATATGCTCTAAAATTATTTGTTGCCCAGACCATGGCTAAAAATTCCCTTTCAATGGTGGAGTAATTTTTTTTCTGCTACATTTAATGCCCTACTAGCAAATGCTATTGGTCGGTCGCTCCCTACTTTGCCTTGCGATAGTACCGCACCTATTGCTTCGTTACTTGCATCTGTTGTCAGTAAAAATGGTTTTGTAAAATCTGGATATGCGAGAATGCGTGGTGAAATTATTGATTCTTTTAATTTAATAAATGAACTTTGACAATCGTCTGTCCAAGTGAATTTAACATATTTTCTAAATAATTTATTAATTGGTAATAAATTTTCTGTAATAAGTAATTAATCCCAAAAACGCTTGCACTTCTTTTTTATTTCTCGGCATCGTAATATATTTTACGCATTCATCCTTAGAGAGATCTGGCTGGGCTCCGAACATTTATGTCCTAAATAGAGAACTTAGCGACGCAAAAACTGACATTTTTCTGTATTTAATTTTAGATTGGGTTCCCTTAATTTCTGTATTACCCTACTCAACCTAAGCTCATGTTCAGCTAAATTTTTCCCGTACACCACTATATCATCAAGATAAAAAAACCAATCTATACCCTGTAAACCTGTTAATATGTGGTTCATTATTCTTTGGAAGGTAGTTGGTGCACCTGTTAAGCCAAATGTCATTCTGCTAAATTCGAAATGACCCAGTCCTGTACTAAAAGCTGTTTTTCCTTTATCTCTTTCTTCTACTAGTACCTGATGATAACCACTTGCCAAGTCTAAAGTTGAAAAATAGCGACTGTGACCTAATTGGTCTAATATTTCGTCTATTCGAAGAATCGGAAATACTTGTTTTATTGTCACGTCGTTCAATTTACGGAAATCTATTACTAGCCTCCACTTTTTGTTACCGTCCTTGCCGATCTTTTAGTAACCAGCAACATCGGTGAATTCCAGGGTGATATACTTGGCGATATAATGCCGTCATCTATCATTTTATTAACTTGTCTGTTGATTTCATCTCTATGAGTGTGTGGCAATTTGTATTGCTTTTGGTTTATCGGTGGCTGGTTCCACTGTGTAGTTATTTCATGTTTAAGCGCTGACGTGTATGTTAATTCATCGCCATCTAAATGAAAAACATCATGATACGAAATACACAGATTTTGTAAAGATGTAATTTCGTCTTTATTTAAAGTTTCATCAATTTTCATTTCCTCTAATAATTTGTTAATTCTGTTTGTAATGTTTACTGAATTTGTGCTATTTATTGTAGAATTACACAGTGCAGCACTAAAATCTTGAACACATAGAGACCTCCAAAATCTGAAAGCTTATGATGGTAGAAGAAAAACCCTAGCTGGGTTTTGAATTATTAGCTAAGGTTTTTTTTTAATTAATTTTTGATGTTTTCGACTGGGGGTGGATTTTAGTACAATTTTCAAAAAACATGTACTGATTCTTAAGTCTATATCTCGTGAACTGTTCGAAACATTGCTTGTCTTTCTTCGGCAAACTTTTAGCTCTTAATCAGATCAAAAAATTTTACCTTGAGATAAAATCAAAAAAACAACAATATCTTACTCAAAACAACAAAACTTAGAAAAATTTATGATTTTGAACATAAGGAATGAAAAATAAGGACACTCCAAATCTTTTTAAATATATATTAAACTTAAGTCGTCGCTTTCGGAGCTAGTCTCATCATCTAAAAACATGTTTCCGACCGTTTCGCTAGCTTTATTTTCATATGAAAATATTTTATGGCTAGACCTCTGCCAAATGATTATTTAAAAAGTGAAGTTTTTATGTCATGGTCACACCGATTGCTTGGAATGACTTAAGCAAATTTTTTACTACAGCTTTCCATTCGTCGTCTCGATTTTTTCCTAAGACTCTTCCTATAACTGCCTTGAGTGCGTTTCAAGCAATTAAGTCGTTTCCGTTCAAAACCATATTGAAATCTTCACTTTTTAGCAACTTTCAACTGGTCCATTAAGTACACCTGTTTAAGCAACAAAAAAAATGCACAAAAAATAAATAATAATTTGAAGAGATTAGTTAAGATGTACATTACCGGCTTTAATTTTTTGATCACTGAGTCTTGGAAAAATTTTCTTAAGGCAGTGAAATACGTTGTCCTTATTTTTCATTACCGTCTCTATAAATTTCTTCGTTATGCCCAACTTATTATGCAGCGGTGGCAACAATATGTCACTTATATTTTTTATTAGTGGCTCTGCTGTTATGTCTAAAGTGGTATCTTTCACTCCCGACTTTCGTTTTACCCAAGTGTGCGAGTAGTGATCGACTTTTGCTCGTGTGTCCCAACGGCACAAAAAGCAATAATACTTTCGCCATCCACCCTTTATGCCTTGCAAAATATTGACAACTTTAAGGTCGCAACAGATTTTCGTATTTAAGGTCTCTTAACAAAATTTCCATTGTTGCATAGCATTCCTTTAAGTCTGTGCTAAATGCTAAAGGTATTGAGGGCTTCAGGTTCGTTTTATGCAGTAACACTGCTTTTAAGCTAGTGACTGAGCTATCGATGAACAGTCGCCAGTCTGCAGCGATATATTCCAATCACATTTCATTGGTTAATCCTTTTATGTTGTTGCATTAGGTGTAAGAGTTTTCGTCGTTAACGCTATAAAACTTTTGAAATTCCGCTTGACGGTTACGGTGTATCGTGGTCTTAACATCAACGTCCGTTAGCTTTTTTCGTTTAAGAAATGCAGACAAAAATTCTGATTTGCGCTTTGACAAACCTAACTTGGCGTTAACATAGCTCATTTCGCATTGTGTTACGAGCTCAGTCTTGTTGATTGTTTCTTCGGGCTCGAACGGTGGATCAGCCAGCACATTGTCAAACGTTTGCGCAGTCCATACAGTTGCTCTATCTGGAGTCGGTGGTCTTGGTGGTGGGTTGGCTTCAGAATGTTCTTGCGGGAGGGACGCATGAGAGTGGGCTTGGTTTTCAGTTTATCCAGTTGAATATGTAACAAAAACAACGTCTGCATACCACAAACAATCGAATAAGTCCAACTGGTCAGAACAATATAAGAGGTATCCATTTCTAAATTCAGCAGTAAATTTTGTTTTTTGCGTTTTCATTGAACGTTTGGGCACATAAATACCACAAACGTAGCAAAACAAGTTCAGCTTCCAACACTTTTCCATATCAACTTTTATTTAAATTCTTTATATAAATTTAATATTTAAATGCAAATTGTTTGACATTTGAAATATGCCGTTATTTTACATCAAACAATCATTCAAACGGAAAAATATGACGAAATTTTACGATTTTTTGACAGTTTTGTTGTTTTGAGTAAGATGTTGTTGTTTTTTTGATTTTATCTCAAGGTAAAATTTTTAGATCTGATTAAGTGCTAAAAGTTTACCAAAGGGAGATAAGCAATATTTCGAATAGTTCACGAGATATAGATTTAAGAATAAGTACATGTTTTTTGAAAATTGTACTAAAATCCAACCCCAGTCGAAAACTTCAAAAATTAATTTAAAAAAAAACCTTAGCTAATAATTCAAAACCCAGCTAGGGTTTTTCTTCTACCATCATAAGCTTATAGATTTTGGAGGTCTCAATTGGTTCAAGATTTAAAGTTGAAAAATGTGCTACTGTGTCATTGGTATCTATCTTTGCGGTTCTCGCTTGAATTTTAATTTGTTGATTGTAAAATATTTTTTGTATTTCTGTCTGCGATTTCATTGGTACTTTTATAATATGGTTTTTATGTTTATCAAAGAACGTTATTGCTTTGTCTATCGCATTTATTACAGATCGATTCCATAAATTGTCACGTCCGATTATACCATCAGCTGGTACGCCTTGTTCAAGTGACACTACGTGTAGCATTAAACTTAAGCGCCCTATGTTCCTATGATGGACTTTGATGGAATCTAATGTTCTAACACATCCACCAAAGCTCCCTTTAAATCCTTTTGTATATTTTCGTTAAAGTCTGGTAAATTTCTCATTGCATTTTCTTTTACTATACTGGCATCAGCTCCTGAGTCTACTTGCCTCGCAAGGTACTTCAATGAAAACGTCACTTACATTAGGTAAATCCAAGCTATCTCCATGCCCACTGCATATTATGCGATCACCTTCTTCTTCCTGTAATTCATATTTTAATTCATTGGTCTCCTCTGTTCTATGAAAATTCCATGGAGTAGTAAATTTGACCACAGTCTCCTCCGATGTCTGATCTACAATTTCTAACTGTTTCGGCCCTATATTACTATTATTTTGGGGTCCCCAATTTCTGGCCTAAACTGAGCCCCTATTAGTTTCCCTGATTATAACTATTATTTAATGCTGATTTCAAATTTCTTTTCTATTTTATGCCCTTGTGTATCCCTCCATGAGTCTTTCATCTTACTTATATTATTTTCCATGTTATCCATCATATTACCATTATTAACAAAAGGTAGTATACATTTGCTCACATTATTATTAGCACATCTCCAATTAGATTCGTGACCATAAGTTCCACATTCGTAGCAGAAAGGTGTATTTTTCCTAATAATACAATTGTCCGTAGTATACCCCAATTTACTACAAAATGAACATGTTGGAACACTCCTTTTATAGTCACTTTCATTATTTATTTGTTGCAAATCATTTTCCGATTTTCCGCTTGACTGTGTGTGTCTTAATTCAGTTTTTTCCATATAATTATATTCATCCTCTTCTGACCTTAGACTTCGCTGCATAACAGCATGTACATTTAAAGCTTCTTCCAGCAATGTATCTAATGTTTCTGACTTACTACCCAACAGTACAACATTTATCGTTGGATCCTTCACCCCTACTTTAAAAGAGATCAACACTGATTTCTGTAATTCCAATCTGCATATGTCATCCTCACTAATCTTTTTACTGTATTTTTTACTTGCAATTTCCAAAGCCATGGATTGTAACTCATCTAATCGTCTTCCAAATGCTCACAAACTCTCTTTACTATTTTGATAAGCCTTTTTAATCTCTTCTAGTACTGAATCTAAAGAAATTTCATTTAAGTACGTATTTTTAACAACTCGTATAATTCTTCTATTTTTTGAAAATGTTTTGTCCCCACTAATTTATAGGCATCGCCCTCCAAACGTAACCTAACGCATTTAATAAATTCCTCACTATCTGATTCTTTAATTTTAAACTTTGCTGTTTCACAACATTCAATAAATGTATATAATTCTGTTTCTAATAATAGAGATTCCGCTCCAAAAATGTAAGGAACAATGTAATGAACGCGTTTCAATACATTTTCAGTACCCATTATAAGTGTTTCTTATTTTTCCATTTAACTAATCATATAGCTATACCTCTCTTATTTAAATAATTTATTTTGTTTTTACTAGTTTCATATTAAATAAACTTTTAACCATTATTTAATTTATCTATCAAATTTTTTGCTACATTATTTATCTCATTTTTCTGTTTCATAATTTAAATTTTTAATGTATATTTCAAAATCATATCAACATACTTATTATTAATTAATACTAAATTAATTTATTTATTTCATTTAATTTTGTTGAAATTTACCAGTTTTGTTATTTAGTTAATATCGCAACATTATGAAAACATTGCTGTATCAAAATTCTTACGTTATTTAATTTATTTAAATTCACAATTTTATTAATCATTATCACTTAATGTCTCAAACTATTATATATTGTGTCACAATTTTTTTTTTAAAATGGTCTTCAATATATCAATTAATCAATTTTATAAAACATTTAATAAACAATTTCCTGATTTATCAAATTTTATCATTTATGTAATTAATTTCACAATTTTATTTCACAGTTTTATTAAAAGTTTATTTTATTCCACAATTTATTTCAAAATTTATTTCAAAATAGTTTTTTTTTGTCCATTTTCATAATTCCATGATTGTTTTGCTTATTTAAAATTCTCAAATATTTCTTTTGTTTTATATCACAATTTTTTACTTTTTACCGCTCACATTTTTTCCACTATTTTTCACAATACTCACAAGTACAAAAAATATTTTCCTTGATCCAAAATAGTTATTTCTTTTAATATTAATCTCCATCCAGTCCTTCTCGTCCCTTGGGAGTTGATGTTCGGTTCAAACACCGGCTGCGCCAAATGTTGTAACTAAAGGTCGGTTGCCTCGGCGTGTAGCCAAATGTCACAGCGTTCCTTTTATACTTACCCATGATGTCCTACCCAAATGTCCAACGTTGTAGTTCTGTTTCTATTAACCAAAATAATTTAAACAAGTCTTTTCTTCTAAGACATACTTTTATTTAAACTAAAGTTATATTTTAATATTAACATTATTAAGTAACACGTCTTCAACGTTCAACTTATATCTCTAACTCACAACTAACAACTGACTTAAAATCTAACTTAAACTATTATATGGAGGTATGTTCCAAATCTAACATGTTCTGGCAGAGAGCCGTGCACAAATTTCACTCTAGCCAATCACGCCACCGCTGGCATGACCCAACTTCGCCAATATTGAACTTTGATACGTCAGTCCTACATCACACCTTACACCAACTTCACGATAACTGCATAAGGTAGTCATCGAGGAAGTAGGTCACGATACGGTTATAATATCAACGTATAGTGACTTACCAAAACACACTATGTTGACTTACAACAAGTGTGTGGCGATATTAAGGTGATGTTCCGCCAGATAGATACCATCCGAAGGACAGGTGGTCAAAGGGATTCATATGGCGTAATGTAGATCGCGCTCCTGTTGTATTTCAAATGTTTCACGCCACTAGTAACCACTACGTTGACGATTTTGCATCAGTAGAGCAGCCATTCACATTTCTACGCAATTCAAGGACATTCGCGTTTGACTTACGAGGATTTTCATCAATCGTCAAAGAAGTGGCCAACGTTCTTAATAGTCATCAGGAGAATTCTGTCGTCGATAAACGTGAGGTCCTATCCACTGAAAAAAATTTGGGCATATTTTGGCACCCACAAAGTGACACATTTCGTTATCACATTAAATTTCATCGCGTTAATAACGAAGTTGTTTCTGGAAACAGATTTCCGACGAAAAGAGAATTGCTCAGCATAACAATGTCAGTTTTTGACCCACTGGGGCTTACGAGCCATATGATGATAACCGCTAAATTAATTATGCGCGAGGTATGGTGAAACGACGTGTTGTGGGATGACCCGATACCAGACCACATCAATGCTTTATGGATAGACGACCTGAGGAACGTAATACAGATTGAAATTACGCGTCATTATTTTGTGAACGCACTGCCGAGTGAATTGCAACTTCATATATTTGTAGAAGGAAGTTAAGTAGCATTCGCAGCCGCGGCCTACTGGAGAGCCTTAAATACTCAAGGAGTCACAGACGTTACGTTAGAGAGAACTGGCCAGACGGAATCGATTTAAATATTTCAAGTGAGTGATATTAAGACCAGGTCGTCCACCTCGATCGGGTTAGTGCGTTCGCACCATTTTTCACGTCGTGTCAATGTTGGCAGATATTCTGCAAATGCATCGTTTCCAAAAATGATTCCGGTGTGCAATTGTCACCATCAGCAGCCCAAAGGAATCGAGCCCTGTGTAGGTAAATGGGCGCACGATTTGCTGGAAGTGCTCTCGTCACGGGAACTGCTGCCATAGCGCGGGCTAATTTTCATACGCTGCACTTTCCAATCGTTTTTCGTAGCACTTGTCGTATTCTCGGAATCCAGAACCTTTGACGGATCTCGCATATCGTTGCTTCGAGGTTCTGATGTTTCATACGGTTATGGTAGTTTTGCGTCAGCAATGCGGTTACCTCATGGTCTGGCGGCAGAATAATCGCGTGTTTGGTTTCATACGGAAGCCAACTAGCGGCATCAATACGTCCGTTCACCCTCAGTACTCCTTCTGGATCCTTGTAGGAGAGATGACACTTTCGGCAGTGTCTGCTCTTTTTCAATATGTTGAATTTCCGTCGAAAATACTTGAGACTTCGCGATGCCTATTATCAATCGTCAAAGATGTGACGATTGAGCCGTTCCCGTGACGAGAGCACTTCCAGCAAATCGTGCGCCCAAATTTGCGAAGAAATAATTGTGCCGAAAAATTGTCGCTGTTACTCAGAAGAGCAAAAGAAGCAGTAGACATCGACCCCAGCAGCAAAATCAGAAAAAACTAAAATATATAAAAAAAAAACCAAGTGACCATTCAAACATTAATTTTGAATTCGCACTGGATACCCGACCCAATACATAGAAGTATATAAATTGAAACAATTATATATTTATTATATTTATAATTGTATTTGCGAATTGCAAAAACATTCATAAACTTCTTTTGCAGCTGACCCATTGATTTTAATTCCTTTTGTGTGGTCGCTGTATATAAGCAATCGCTCGTTGAATTGTCTGCCGCCAAAACAGTGCTTATACACACGCACACACGATCGCTCGTTCCTTACACAAATTGCCTTTAGCATTGCCAGATTGAGCAACGGCAATTGTGAGACCATATTGATCGTGGGATTGACCCGGGATAAAAAATCTCCCTTTCCCAAAATTTTTGTTGCACTCTTTGTTCGTATTTAACCACCTGTGTTAATGTTAACCCTATTGTAACCCAAAAAAATTATTTTAACCCATTTAAACCCATTAAGAAATTTAAAAAATATATATATTTTTGTAAAAAATTAAAAAAAAATAATTTTTATAATTAAATAAAAATTAAATTTGGTGGATAGTTTAACCCACACTATTCACATTATCCCATTTCGACCCGTACAATTTTTTAAAAAAAATATTATTGTTAAAAAATTTAAAACATTTAATTTTTATAATTAAATAAAAATTAAATTTGGTGTATAGTTTAACTCACACTATTTACATTAACCCCTTTCGATCCGTACAATTTAAAAAAAATATATTTTAGTTAAAACAAATAAAAAATATAATTTTTATAATTAAATAAAAATTAAATTTGGTGGATAGTTTAACCCACACTATCCACGTTAACCCATTTCGACCCGTACAATTTTTTAAAAAAGTTATTTTTGTTAAAAAATTTAAAAAAAATATATTTTTGTTAAAAAATTGAAAAAAAAAAAAATTGTATAATTAGATAAAAATTAAATTTGTTGGATATCCACATTGCCTCATTTCGACTTATACAAATTTCTGAAATTTGTATTTGTCAAAATTTAACCCGTTAAGAACGTTCAAAATATTGATTTATTTTAATATTGGATATTTAATCCACACAATCCAGATTAACCCATCTGGACCCAAAAATAAAGTTTGAAAATTAAAGAAAAAATTTTATCATTTCATTTTCTTTTAATTTTTGAACAAATTTTAAAAATTTCACTTGTGGTTTTTGGATAGTTAACCCATACTATTTAATAACCCCCTATAACCGTGACCCAACAGATTTGAGCGTCTTAACCTAAGTTACCAAGTATTGTTGAGTAAGCAAAATGTCTTTCACGAGTTTTGTGTATTTTGCGAACGACGTTATGGAATTTGAACAAATTCATAGCGAGACCCAGACAAAAGACCTTACACAGCCAATTCTAGAAATACAGCAGAAGCAACTGCTGTACCTATGGGACAAAAACCAAGCTGCATACGAGGCAGCAAGGGAAATGCCCGATGACCCTTAGAAGGCTGAGACGGTTGATAAGTCCACACTAAAGACAAATATAGAAGGACATTCCAAGCGTATGTCAGATGTTTGTCGTCCATTAGGGAGCATTGGGACTTATTGGAGAGTACCGTGGCCCCAAAGGACTCAACCCAGCTGGTGGCTCAACCACCGTACCCGAATTCAGCCCCAGCTTAAAAGTGCCCCCATGCGATACTGAATTTCTTTTATGGAGACTCCTGGCCAACATTTAGAGACATGTTTTCGGCCTTATATATAAAGAACCCAAGGTTAAGCAATGTAGAAAAACTTGTCCACCTTACCCAAAAGACCCGCGGCGAGGCTTAGGACATTGCAAAAAATGCTCCTCTCGTCAATGATGGCTTTTTCATGGCTTGGACCAATTTACAAGATCAGTATGAAAATAAAAGAATGCAAATAAATGCACAACTCAAGACCCTGTTTAATTTGATTTCAGTTATTGTTGACTCAGGTAGCTCGATAAAGAAGCTGCAACGGACTATCAATAACTGCATAATGACCCTTGAAACGCTGGAGATAGATACAGACAAGTGAGGCCCAATCCTGGTATATCTATGCTCCACCCGACTCCCCAAAAATACCCTAGAGGACTTTGAAAAATTTCTAAAGGACAATTCGGTCGTTTCATCATGGAAAACTTTAGATGCTTTTTTGACCCGCACTTTCAAGACCCTCTAATCTGTTGGCGGTATAAAGGCTTCTAATATGAAGCCCAACCAACAAAAAATTTCCGGTAACTCCGGTCCCAGTCCATGGGGAGAGAAACGGGTGCATTCTTTTCATACAAAGGTGGCGCCAAAGCCAACGCAATCTGCATCGGTACCTAAAAGGTACGAACCTAAACCCTCTCAGCCCAAGCTATCTCGTTGGGAAAGCGATGGTGCCATCTGCAAAATATGAAACGCCAACTACACAATTCGCGAGTGCCCGAGATTTATAGCCATGAAAGTTGAAGAAAGGCAAGAAATTATAAAGCGAATTGGGTGCTGTTTTAATTGTCTTGTAGTTTCTCATGGCTATAAAGAATGTAACGGCAAATATTTTTGTCGATTATGTGGCAAAAAACATAACACGTTGTTACATTTAAGTGCGTCTGACCCAGACCCGACCCCATCCACAAGCGCACAAGCAGCGAAGCAATCGACTAGCTCGAGCCATCAGGTTTACACTACCCAAATACAGTCCACTGGCTCTACATCAGACACACCCACACTCTCTTCACACTTTGCGGCTAGCCGAAATCAAATACTGTTAGGAACGGCAATGGTCATGATGGAACATGAAGGAGCCTCATTTGTGGCACGTGCGCTTTTTGACTCCGGGTCAGAAGCCACGTTTATAGCCGAACAATTATTGAGACAAATCGGACTACCAACCCAAGCAGAAGATGCACAATTTACTGGCTTAAACCAGTCAGTTGCTGCAACTCCGACCAGATCATGTGAGCTAACGTTCCGTTCTTCTACCAATCCTCACTTCAGGATACATATGCAGGCCTTAGTGTTGCGGACCCTTACAAATGATCACATACCCTAATGATCCTACCCTAAAGAACAGTGTATGTGAACTGGACTTAGCAGACGCTAAGTTCTTCCTGACCCGAACCGTGGACATGATAACAGGATGTGATTTATATCCGCAGATTATCAAGGAAGGCCTTCATCATAATGTGCTAGGTACCCTTCTAGCACAAGAGACAGAATTCGGTTGGATTTTGTCAGGCCCCATTCCCAAAACGTCAAGACCCCAGAATGTTGTCGCTCATTACAACAAAGTGACCCTTGATCGGTTGCTGACGAAGTTTTGGGAATTGGAAGAAATTCCTAAACCCACAGTACAATCTGAAGAAGACAAGTTTTGCGAAAGTAATTTCGAAAACACAGAGCGCCGAGACCCTACAGGCCGTTATATTGTGACCCTCCCATTTAAACCCGTTGAGAGTAATAGTCTCGGGAATTCGAGACATATAACCATGGCTCAAATTTTGCGAAACGAAAAATCACTATTGAAAAACACACGATTGAGTATGACCAAGTTATTTTAGAGTATCTAGAGCTTGGTCATATGAAGAAAATCAGCAAACCACCGACCCTATCAAAGGATACTTTTCCGAAAATCAGTCGATGACCCTATCGAGGACTACTACTTGCAGACGATGACTTTTGGTGTTTATTGTGCATCGTATTTGGCCATTAGGATCCTACAGAAGTTGGCAGACGATGTACTCGAGACCCACCCCCTCGCCTCGTATATATTACGTAACAGCATATACGTCGATGACGTTTTGGCTGGTGCATACGAACTGGTGCAGGCGAAAAATGCACGAGACGAGCTCGTGTTAGCCTTAGAGTCCGCTGGTATGTCTTTACGGAAATGGACTTCTAACTCTCAGAAAATTTTCGAAGATTTGCCAAATGACCATTTGCTGGACATTGAGATGATCAAATTGTCCGAAAACAATAACGCCAAGACCCTTGAAATTCACTGAAATGCTAAAAAGGATTTGTTCTTTTTCCAGTTCCACCAATTAAGTTCAACTCTGGCTACACGAAGCGCCAAGTTTTGTCGACTATTGCCAAACTGTTTGACCCCGCTGGATGGTTGTCACCCGTGATAGTTGCTGCTAAGACAGTCATGCAGTAAGTTTGGCTTGACAAAACGGATTGGAACGCAATCACTAAACCCTTGACCCTACATAAATGGCAAAATTTCATTGTCGGCTACTCAACCCTCAATAAAATAGAAATACCCAGATGGACCTAATTTTCAACCAAATTAAAAATCGAATTTCATGGCTTTTCTGATGCTTCAGAAAAAGCTTATGCAGCAGCGCTATATATGCGTGTAATATTTGAAAACTGTCAGGCTGTCACAACCCTTTTGGTGGCGAAAACCCGAGTGGCCCCAGTTAAGACCGTTTCCCTTCCGCGGCTTGAACTCTGCGGAGCAGTCCTACTGGCAAATCTCGCAGAAACGATTTTACCACAATTTGATGTGACTCACTATCGAGCGCATTATTGGACTGACTCTACGATAGTGCTGGCATGGCTACGTAAACCTCCATGTTCATGGACGACATTCGTTGCCAATCGAGTATCGACAATACTTGAGAAAGTAGGCGGCGAGATTTGGCATCAAGTCGTTTCCCAAGACACCCCAGCGGATGAGGCCAGTTGTGGATGCACAGCCTCAGATCTTCGTCAACATGATCTCTGGTAGCATGGCCCCTCCTGGTTAACACTCGACCAAACCAATTGGCCAGTATCGCGAGACCCGATCGAAACCAACCTTGTGGCCAAACCGGTACAAGTGTTCGTTTCCGCGATTCAGGATGACATTTTGACCCGAATTTCGTCATTGCAAAGAGCACTCAGAGTCATAGCCTGTTCAGATTTTTCAATGGCTGTAGACCCACATCTCGTACTACCCAATCCACTATCGAAATCAGTGCGAGCGAAATTAAAGTCGTACGTGAAGGACTCATATTGCTTAGTCAAAAAATGTGTTTGCTGACGAATACAACGCACTGACCCTCAAGACCCCAATCTCTCCCAAAAGTTCGATTTTGACACTTAACCCTTTTATTCGCTTCACCATACATAATTGCAAAATTTTTACAGTATATCGCAAAATGCAACATACCCAAATCATGGCGGCGCTACCGCCTGAACGCACAACCCTCACTCGCCCATTCAGTAACACTGGTGTAGATTTTGCATTTGGGGATGCCCTGTCGCACTTTACTCTGACAACGGTACGAATTTCGTTGGCGCATCCATAATGTTGAAGAGAGATCGACAGGAATTCATGAAAGCGCTACAGACCCAAGTACTATCTGCGCATAGTCACCAGGACCTTAATTGGCATTTCATACCACCTGGAGCACCGCACATGGGCGGTCGGGAGGCGAAAGAGTTTCAAGACCCACTTTAAAAAGATTACATCAAATCAAAGATTAACCTTTGAAGAGTTTGCAGCTCTGCTGACCTGAATTGAAGGGTGCTTAAACTCCAGACCCTCAAGCCCTTCTAGTGAGAACTCACAAGATTTGTCTCCTTTAACCCCAGGACATTTCTTAATTGGTACGCCATTATTGACCCCAGCGGAGCCTGATCTAAGTGACTCCAGTTTGAACACTATTAATAGATGCAAAAGCTAAAGATACTTCATCTGCAGTTTTGCAAAAGCTGGAAGGATGAGCACCTTAAAGAGCTTCACAAAAGATTCAAGTGGAAGTTCCCTAAACGAAACATCGAAGTCGATGACCTAGTAGTCATTCGGCACGAAAATCTGCCCCCTCAAGATTGGAGTATAGGTCGAGTCGTGAAAGCCATTCAGGCTTGGACGCTAGAACTCGCGTAGCAGATACTGCTACAGAGAACTGCTAAGGGAACCACCAGCAGACCCATTACCAAGCTTGTGGTGCTCTTCACAAACTAATGACCCACCCACATTTTGCCATGGTAACCTTCTACAAGACCCACATCCTACTTTTTTTCAGTTACCATGGCACCCAACAACTCTAGCGCTGTGAAAAAGAACGCCAGCGGCAAGCGTGGCGACTCAAGGGCCAACTGGAAGAATGCCCGGCAAGGCAGAGACAGGAACGGTCGAAACAAGCACCGCACCAACAACAACACCATCAAGCGCAAGAGTAACAAGAGCCATACCCAACCCAACTCCTCCAATCATCGTGTCGCTCCAACAGGACGACACTCGAGAACTTGCAAGTCACTCACCATGTGGCTTGTGGAATTTGCCGTCAGGACCATAGGCTGGCGACGTGCTTTAGGTTCCGCGAGAAGAACCTGGATGAGAATTACGATGTAGTGATGAGGTATCACTACTGCGTGAATTGCGTGGCACGGTCACACCTCATTGACCGGTGCACTAGCAGAGAGAAGTGTGCCATCTGTCAAGCGAAACACCACACAAGCGTGCACGGACACTCCTGACTACGCAAAACTGAGCGGGAGCAGAGCAATTCACGCCGCCCTCGACCCACAGATACCCGACCCAAGGAGACGAGACCAACTGAGACTCCCATCGGTTTGCAAGGCAGACTATCATCCCCACTGCCACAGTCAAGGTGCATCACAACAACAAGTGGCACCTTGCACGCGCGCTTATAAATCCCACGAGGCATGTGACGATTATTGCGCAGGAGCTGGTCAAATAGCTACATCTGAGGACGATTAAAGTGGACGAAAGACAGTCTGCAAGGTTGTAGTGGGGTTCCGCTTTGAGAAGCATTCAAGTGCGAGATCAATGCACTAATCTCCAAAGATCTACCGCGCAAGCCATACGACGTCCAGACGACGTCAATGAAGCTGTCCAGAGCCGATTTGAGCACAAGTTCCTCGCGGACCAGAAGTGCTGTTCATCGGCGCGGCTAGTGTTGGAGTTGGGGGCTGATGTGTACCCAAGGACATTAAAGACGGATGTTTACGCAAGCAACGGCGGCTTGGCAGTGACTCAGAGTACTGCGTTCGGCTGGACGCTGTATGGCCCATGTGGACTCTGAGTCAACACACAAACCCGTAATTAACGATCCACCGATGCCGACCACACCCACTGACCCGAAGACGATGATGATTATTTAATTATAATATCATGAATTAAAGTACAAAATGAATTGACCCTTAGTATTAATATTTTTCAAGTTTTGCAGACACTGCAAGCCGTGCGGAATGCTAACGCGCAACGTAAACCCTACCGTAGTGAACACCGCCCGCCTTGCCTTTGATGTTATCCGCTGCAGGCAAGGAGCGCGCTGCAGTTATTTTTTCGTTCGGCTAGAACAAAATTCTAGCAAAACGATTCACATAGAAAGTTTTTTCCCTCCCAAACCCAACACAAAAAAACTCATAAAACGCACCCAATTACATTAATCGCGAATAAACAATAATACAAGAAACAGTGTGCTGGAACAAATCACCAACTACAAACAATTCAACATCCATCAACAAATAACAGAATTCTACATTGGACATTGAATCACGGAACCTACACGATTACAACAAGCAACGTTGGACTCAGCACACGATCCTACATCGAGTTAAAAGATAGCAGACAATCCAAGGTACATTTCACAATTTACTATCAGCCCAGTCATGAATTTCATAGGAAATTGAATTTCATGTGAAAATTTATTTTCCTCCGAAATGAAATTTCATATCATCAATTTCCTAGGAAATAGATTTGATTCGAAATAATTGTCAAATACATTTCGAAAGTTTGACTATTGCACACAAAATTTAAATTTAATTTTAAAATGTTATAAACATAATTTAAATTGAATTGTCTGTAATTATTTGCTGGATTGAGACTTCTCTTGATCCTCTATTGATGTTTGCTAATCTGTTGCAGGCTCTTGCATTTCATAACTTTTTGGTGAAGTCAATCCAACATCGATTAAAGCAAGAAACTACACGGAGTGAACTACTTATAGAAATGCGTCGGTCGCTCAATTGATTAGGGCTTTGGACCAGGAGCCGAATGGTCCCGGATTCAATACCAGCGAATGCAAGATCTTTTCATAGGAAACATTTTACTATCCGACGCTACCTCGGCAGTCAATGACAAACCTACAAGTTCTATCACCACATCTCAAATGGTGATAGAACTCGGCCAAGGTTCTCCAAATCTGTTGCGTCAAACTATGATAACTTTCTGCACAACAAAATTTAAATACCGCTTCTAAACTTATATTTTTATTTATATATTCGGTGGCTCAGATGGTTAATGTGTTGAACTACGAACCAAAGGGTCTCTGGTTCGACTGCGACCAGCGACTGCAACATCAACGAAAAAGACAATGTTTTGCTATACCAGACCTCTCGCAGACAATGGAAAACCACCGAGATTAAAAACACCGCCTATTAAAATATCTCACCCCACCGGCTTTTGCATTAAACTGTAGATCCCATTAAGCTTTAGGACATTATTTTTTACTTTCTTCCAAATAAAAGATCTTAGGTCTAATATTATTTAAATCCTGTTCCACTTGTTACCAAAACCTTATGCTTATATAGCATATAAATCCTATAATAATATCATGGCCAATTTTTTTTGGTCTGTAATTTCGATCTGGTACACGAAAATTTGAAGGGTTTGCTAGAAAATCAATAAACACTGTTAAAATTTGCGGATTTTGCGATTTTTGGTTTTAAAAAATTCATGGTATAAAATACGCATGTATTGATATGTTGGGTACTTTGGCTTAAATTGTATTTTGAACTGCATTTTTGTTTATTGTTACACCAATCATAAAACATACATTTTTTAAACTTCTATTTCCTCTATAATTTTCTGTCGGAATATTTATGCGTAAATCAGGAACAAAATTCCTATAAAATGAAATGCATGATATGAAACTGTTTCCAGTGAATTATTTTCCTACATTCGATATTCACTGTGATACCAAATTTTCTAATAGTGAAAATATTTCGGGGGAAAATTTGTTCATGACTGGGCTGTATATATTTATACACATTGACCCGCGCCCTTTCCCATCACCGTATTACGAACACCCAGCCAAACAATATATATATATATATATATATATATATATATATATATATATATATATATATATATATATATATATATATATATATATATATATATATGTATATATATATATATTAGGGTGGTTCAAATTCCCTTTTTTTGAACTACAAGTCAACGTACCTCAAATTATGTGAGGAAGTCCCCTTCGTAAGATCTTGGCCAAATTTCCACACCCTACGATTTTTTGGAAGACGGTGCTACATGGTCATATGTGTTGGCGATCTCCGAACAAATCTTCAAAATGTATATTTTCATATCGCGATGATAAGTATATGTAATGAGAGCATAAATAAATTCAGTAAGTTACATATGGTGATTATGTCCTGAGTTTGTATCTGAAGGACATTAAGGACCTTCCAATATATAATAAACACGAAATAAAAAAATGTATATGTTATTAAATACCTCCTCAATTTCATCAATATATATATATATCAAATTAAAGCTATTTTTATTTACTTTCTAAAGAACTATAATACAATGAAATTGGTTTGGTATTAATAAAGATATAGCGCTTTTAGAACTTAAATGTTTCGATTTTTATTTTATGGCTAATTTACTAAAAATATTATATTCACAATGTATAGTTTTTATATAATAAATAAAAGATCTAATGATTTACCTTTAATTTGATATACCACTTTCTTACACCAGTTGCAATATTTAATTAAATTTTTTAAATTAACTCAAATGCGCCACTTCATACAAATCAACAAAAAAAAACCAAATTTTCCAGGACTTTCTCAGAATTGGATTAAATTTGTAAGTATGTTGAAACAGCTCAAAATTAAGATATTGGCCAATATTCAGCTTTCCAGATAGTGTGGTTTCATATATTTGATGCTTTAATACGAGATGACTCATTTGAGTTATTATAAATAATTTTTATTAAATATTGCAACTGGTGTTAGAAAGTGGTATATCAAATTAAAGGTAAATGATCAGAGCTTTGATTTATAATATAAAAACTACACATTATGTACATAATATTTTTATTAAAGTAGACATAAAATAAAATTCTAAACCTATGTTATACTTAAACCGGTATATCTTTTATAGAGTCAGGTCAATTTTGTTGCATTATAGTCCATTAAAAATGAAATTAAAATAGCTTTAATTTGATATATATTGATGAAATTGAAGAGGTGTATCAAAACATATACATTTATTTGTTACTTGCGTATTTCATATTGTCATGTCTTTAATGTCCTTCATACACAAACTCAGGACATAATGGCCATATGTAACTTACTGAATTTATTAATACTATCATTATATATAGTTATCATCGCGATAGGACAATACAAATTTTGAAGATTTGTTTGGTGATCGCCAACACATATGCCCGTGTAGCACCGTCTTCCAGGTGTGCTTGAGTTTGTTTCTAAACCACCCTAATATATATATATATATATATATATATATATATATATATATATATATATATATATATATATATATATATATGCATCTTAGTGCGTTCGCACCATTTTTTACGTCGTGTCAATGTTGGCAGATATTCCGAATATATATATATTCGCCAAATCATTTTTGGAAACGATGGATTGCGGAATATCTGCCAACATTGACGTATTGGCATATATATATATATATATATATATATATTTATATATATATATATATATATATATATATATATATATATATATATATATATATATATATATATATATATTTTCTGGGTGACGAATTTAACGACTACTGACGAAAAGACTTGGCGACATGTAGTAGTATAAAATAGTATAAAGATGTTTTATTTCTATAAAATAATAATATTAAGCAATTCACAAACTAAAGAAAGAAAATAACTCACCGCGGTTTCAACCCAACCTCTCGCTTGCTACAATGAAAAGGCAATGAAGCATTTGACAGCCGAGAGGCTGAGTAGAAAACTCGCTTACAATTAATGACAGATATAATTCACAATTAATATTAAAATTTGCTCCAAATTGCTGTTCTGCAATACTCCCGCCCCCGTGAACCGACTAGATTCATCAATGTTCACGGTCTGAACGGGTATCTTCGAGACTGGTCTTCAGAACATTCCATTTGCTGTGCGCACTTCAGCTCGTCGAATTTGTCCATCGGCGCCTAAATAAATCTTTCACACGCGTCCTCTTTTCCATTCATTTCCAGGTAAGCTCATGTCGAATATTAAGACCAGGTCGTCCACCTCGATCGGGTTAGTGCGTTCGCACCATTTTTCACGTCGTGTCAATGTTGGCAGATATTCTGCAATCCATCGTTTCCAAAAATGATTCCGGTGTCCAATTGTCACCATCAGCGGCCCAAAGTAATCGAGTCCTGTGTAGGTAAATAGGCGCACGTAGGGCGCCAGTCGATTTGCTGGAAGTGCTCTCGTCACGGGAACTGCTGGCATAGCGCGAGCTATTTTTCATACGCTGCACTTTCCAATCGTTTTTCGTAGCACTTGTCGTATTCTCGGAATCCAGAACCTTTGACGGATCTCGCATATCGTTGCTTCGAGGTTCTGATGTTTCATACGGTTATATATGCATATATACTGACTTCAGTAAAGCTTTCGACAAACTTCCTCACAATTTAATTTTGTTCAAATTAAAGATACTTGGTTTTCCAGAATTCTTTGTGAAATGGATACAATCTTATTTATCTGATCGGTCATATCTAATACGTTTCAGAAAAGTTTTATCTTCACCTTTTATCGCAACATCCAGGGTACCTCAGGGTAGCCATCTTGGACCTCTTTTATTTATTTTGGCGATTAATGATCTCATATACAATATAAAGTACTCCAATCGATTAATGTATGCCGATGACATGAAAATTTATAAGGCTATCAAGGATGAGAAGGACGCTAAAAAACTGCAGACAGATTTAAATTTTTTTGATATTTGGTGTTTTAAGAACCATTTGGTACTTAATCCAGATAAGTGTCAGTCTATGGTATTTTCTCGAAAGAGAAGCAATATAGAGTATAACTATATGTTAAAAGAGGAAAATGTTAGTCGATACATATAGTAAAGGATCTAGGCCTGTTTGTTGATCCCACTTTATCGTTCAAACTTCATATTGAACATATATGTAAAAAAGTCTCTTCATTGCTTGGTTTTATCAAGCGCTGGGCTAAAGAAATTAATAGTCCTTTGACTACATTTACTCTATATAATACTCTAGTACGTTGTCATCTAGAATATGCAAGTCAAGTATGGTCTCCTTTTTATAAAGTGCACACTGATCGTATCGAACGTATACAAAAAAAACTTTGTACGATTCGCTCTCAATGGTTTAAATTGGGTTGATAATTACAATCTTCCGCCATACGAGGATCGGCTGAAGCTATTAAACTTGAAATCACTTGAAGATCGCAAAAAATGCTGATGTAATCTATAAACATCAACTCATTACTGGAAAATTGGATTCACCAGAGCTTCTACGATAACCAAAATCGTAGAAGTAGTAGAAATGGTGATACATTATTCTATCTTCCATTTAGTAGAACAAATTATGTTGTATCATCACCTTTTAACCGTATGTGTAATATAGTTAATAATTGCAGACATTTTAATGTTAATTTGTCAAAAAGTGAACTCAAATGTAGATTGAAGCTTTAATAACAAAAATAATATTGTAGATATTTTAACAACTGCATGCGTTTGTTACGAGCCCAACTACTATTAGTGGGTAAATTTTTTCAAGCATTTACGCTTTGAAAGTGCAAGCTAGCTGTATTAGCTAAAACTCGATTATTATTATTGTTATGGTAGTTTTGCGTCAGCAATGCGGTTACCTCATGGTCTGGCGACAGAATAATTGGGTGTTTGGTTTCATACGGAAGCCAACTAGCGGCATCAATACGTCCGTTCACTCTCAGTACCCCTTCTGGATCCTTGTAAGAGAGATGACACTTTCGGCAGTGTCTGCTCTTTTTCAATATGTTGAATTTCCGTCGAAAATACATGAGACTTCGCGATGCCTATTATTACATTTTCGTCAGCGTTCGCTCATCTGTAGTCAATGCAGATGTCTCTCCCGGTTTATATGCTTTCTACAGCACTTTATAAATTTCAGCGCCCATGCGACTGACCTTTTTAGTTTGGTAAATGACGAAAACGACAAAGTTTAATGAACTGGCGATTTAATGTCAACATCGTAAAGTCTTTTATGATATCAGAATCACTCACTTGAAGTATTTAAATCGATTCCGTCTGGACAGTTTTCCGAATTTTCTCTCAAAAAATTAGGGTCAATAAACCAGTGATTTTGAGTTTAAGTCTATTTGATGGCGTGATCTCGTAGCATCGTCAGCGACGTTTTGTAGTGTAGGCACCCATTTCCAGTCATGTATCTCAGTAGCGCTCAAGATCTCGTTTATTCTATGAGCCACAAATGGTTTGTAGCGGCGTTTTTTTTCTGAATCCATTTAGTTACGGTCGATGAGTCACACCACAGTATGCGCTTGCTGATATTTAATTTGTGTTCCTGTACAATTGTCTGCATTAGTCGAATTCCAAGAACTGCGGCATGTAATTCAAGTCGAGGCACAGTCAGAGGCGCTTGAGGAGCACATCTTGTCTTAGCGCAGACTAACGTAACGTCAGTGACTCCTTGAGTATTTGAGGCTCTCCAGTAGGCCGCGGCTGCGAATGCTTGCATCTACAAATATATGAAGTTGCAATTCACTCGGCAGTGCGTTCACAAAATAATGACGCGGAATTTCAATCTGGACTACGATCCTCAGATCGTCTATCCATAAAGCATTGATGTGGTCTGGTATCGGGTCATCCCACAACACGTCGTTTAACCATACCTCGCGCATAATTAATTTAGCGGTAATCATCATATGGCTAGTAAGCCCCAGTGGGTCAAAAACTGACATTGTTATGCTGAGCAATTCTCTTTTCGTCGGAACTCTGTTTCCAGAAACAACTTCGTTATTGACGCGATGAAATTTAATGTGATAACGAAATGTGTCACTTTGTGGGTGCCAAAACATGCCCAGATTTTTTCAGTGGCTAGTACCTCACGTTTATCGACGACAGCATTCTCCTGATGACTATTAAGAACGTTGCCCACTTCTTTCACGTTTGATGAAAATCCTCGTAAGTCAAACGCGAATTTCCTTGACTTGCGTAGAAATGTGAATGGCTGACTCTACTGATGCAAAATCGTCAACGTAGTGGTTACTAACGATCGAGTCGACAGCACGTGGATCGTGGCGTGAAACATTTCAAATACAATAAGAGCGCGATCTTCATTGCAATCACGCCATAGGAATCCCTTTGACCATCTGTCTTTCGAATGATATCTATCTGGCGGAACATCTCCTTAATATCGCCACACACTGCCACGGAACCAATACGAAAATTAAACATAATTATTGGTAGTGGCTAATACTCCTGCAGCCCTTTGAGCAGATACGAATTGAGCCACACGCTTCCAAATCGAACTCATCCAGACTCTGAACTGGTACGCTGAGATTACACACTGCGTGTACGTGTCGCAAAACATATTTTTTGTTGTTGCTTAAACCATTGATGTAGACGTCAACAATTGTTGTATGCTCTTCAGCGGCTCTACATCCTATCCACTGTAGATCCAGTCCAACTCATCAGATAATGACTTGCTCATTACCGTGATCGACGGTCCCTCGTCGAGAAGCGCGTATGTTGAAACTTGACGCTTTGGCCCGTGCAAGACCACAGGAACGATACGAAATAACGGCTTTGCTTTAGTAGCACAACTAAGAACCGATTTTTTAACATCTGCACTTGCGCACACTTCTGCTGGCTGCTCACCGTGCACTCTATCTTTATGTAACAACTTGTTGTGAATCCTTGTGCATCTCCTTACATCACAATTTCTGCGGCGACGACAATCGCGAGTTGTGTGTCCTTTGCCTAGACACGAAAAACATTATTCAATGCGTTTCACATCTGTAAATCTGTCTTTGACACTTTTGTTGAGAAATTTCTCGCAATTATAAATTCTGTGGTTTTTGGTACACAAGTCAGTTTCTCCTTTCTGAAGTTAGATACATTTGTGTGCATCACTGCACGTCCTTTTGTCTCTGGTCGTTCAGTTTTGACGTCCTGTATTGTGCAGATAATGTTCGAAATTTCACTCAGCCAGTTGCTGAAGTCCAGCACCTTATCATATGGTTTTATTTGCGCCGCATCTTTCGCCTATTCAATTTTCTTACTAACTGGCAGCTTGGCAACGAGCTCCTTCAGTAGTATAGGGTTGGCTAAGTGCTGGTGTGCGTTTGCCGACTGCAAAAACACAGCAAGGTTTTTCGCTTTTGTTGAAAATAGAACAAACTTCCAAACATCTTCTTCATTTATTGGCGCTAGCTGTATTAGCTAAAACTCAATTATTATTATTTTTATGGTAGTTTTGCGTCAGCAATGCTGTTACCTCATGGTCTGGCGACAGAATAATTGGGTGTTTGGTTTCATACGAAAGCCAACTAGCGGCATCAATACGTCCGTTCACTCTCAGTACCCCTTCTGGATCCTTGTAAGAGAGATGACACTTTCGGCAGTGTCTGCTCTTTTTCAATATGTTGAATTTCCGTCGAAAATACATGAGACTTCGCGATGCCTATTATTACATTTTCGTCAGCGTTCGCTCATCTGTAGTCAATGCAGATGTCTCTCCCGGTTTATATGCTTTCTACAGCACTTTATAAATTTCAGCGCCCATGCGACTGACCTTTTTAGTTTGGTAAATGACGAAAACGACAAAGTTTAATGAACTGGCGATTTAATGTCAACATCGTAAAGTCTTTTATGATATCAGAATCACTCACTTGAAGTATTTAAATCGATTCCGTCTGGACAGTTTTCCGAATTTTCTCTCAAAAAATTAGGGTCAATAAACCAGTGATTTTGAGTTTAAGTCTATTTGATGGCGTGATCTCGTAGCATCGTCAGCGACGTTTTGTAGTGTAGGCACCCATTTCCAGTCATGTATCTCAGTAGCGCTCAAGATCTCGTTTATTCTATGAGCCACAAATGGTTTGTAGCGGCGTTTTTTTTCTGAATCCATTTAGTTACGGTCGATGAGTCACACCACAGTATGCGCTTGCTGATATTTAATTTGTGTTCCTGTACAATTGTCTGCATTAGTCGAATTCCAAGAACTGCGGCATGTAATTCAAGTCGAGGCACAGTCAGAGGCGCTTGAGGAGCACATCTTGTCTTAGCGCAGACTAACGTAACGTCAGTGACTCCTTGAGTATTTGAGGCTCTCCAGTAGGCCGCGGCTGCGAATGCTTGCATCTACAAATATATGAAGTTGCAATTCACTCGGCAGTGCGTTCACAAAATAATGACGCGGAATTTCAATCTGGACTACGATCCTCAGATCGTCTATCCATAAAGCATTGATGTGGTCTGGTATCGGGTCATCCCACAACACGTCGTTTCACCATACCTCGCGCATAATTAATTTAGCGGTAATCATCATATGGCTAGTAAGCCCCAGTGGGTCAAAAACTGACATTGTTATGCTGAGAAATTCTCTTTTCGTCGGAACTCTGTTTCCAGAAACAACTTCGTTATTGACGCGATGAAATTTAATGTGATAACGAAATGTGTCACTTTGTGGGTGCCAAAACATGCCCAGATTTTTTCAGTGGCTAGTACCTCACGTTTATCGACGACAGCATTCTCCTGATGACTATTAAGAACGTTGCCCACTTCTTTCACGTTTGATGAAAATCCTCGTAAGTCAAACGCGAATTTCCTTGACTTGCGTAGAAATGTGAATGGCTGACTCTACTGATGCAAAATCGTCAACGTAGTGGTTACTAACGATCGAGTCGACAGCACGTGGATCGTGGCGTGAAACATTTCAAATACAATAAGAGCGCGATCTTCATTGCAATCACGCCATAGGAATCCCTTTGACCATCTGTCTTTCGAATGGTATCTATCTGGCGGAACATCTCCTTAATATCGCCACACACTGCCACGGAACCAATACGAAAATTAAACATAATTATTGGTAGTGGCTAATACTCCTGCAGCCCTTTGAGCAGATACGAATTGAGCCACACGCTTCCAAATCGAACTCATCCAGACTCTGAACTGGTAGGCTGAGATTACACACTGCGTGTACGTGTCGCAAAACATATTTTTTGTTGTTGCTTAAACCATTGATGTAGACGTCAACAATTGTTGTATGCTCTTCAGCGGCTCTACATCCTATCCACTGTAGATCCAGTCCAACTCATCAGATAATGACTTGCCCATTACCGTGATCGACGGTCCCTCGTCGAGAAGCGCGTATGTTTAAACTTGACGCTTTGGCCCGTGCAAGACCACAGGAACGATACGAAATAACGGCTTTGCTTTAGTAGCACAACTAAGAACCGATTTTTTAACATCTGCACTTGCGCACACTTCTGCTGGCTGCTCACCGTGCACTCTATCTTTATGTAACAACTTGTTGTGAATCCTTGTGCATCTCCTTACATCACAATTTCTGCGGCGACGACAATCGCGAGTTGTGTGTCCTTTGCCTAGACACGAAAAACATTATTCAATGCGTTTCACATCTGTAAATCTGTCTTTGACACTTTTGTTGAGAAATTTCTCGCAATTATAAATTCTGTGGTTTTTGGTACACAAGTCAGTTTCTCCTTTCTGAAGTTAGATACATTTGTGTGCATCACTGCACGTCCTTTTGTCTCTGGTCGTTCAGTTTTGACGTCCTGTATTGTGCAGATAATGTTCGAAATTTCACTCAGCTAGTTGCTGAAGTCCAGCACCTTATCATATGGTTTTATTTGCGCCGCATCTTTCGCCTATTCAATTTTCTTACTAACTGGCAGCTTGGCAACGAGCTCCTTCAGTAGTATAGGGTTGGCTAAGTGCTGGTGTGCGTTTGCCGACTGCAAAAACACAGCAAGGTTTTTCGCTTTTGTTGAAAATAGAACAAACTTCCAAACATCTTCTTCATTTATTGGCGCTACTTCCTTAAGTTCACGCAGTTGACTGACAATCAATAACTCGGGGCGTCCAAATCTAAAATCTAGCAGCTTCATGACGGCTTCCACATTATCCGGCTGAATCAATAGTGATTTTACTGTATCATAAGCTCTACCTTTAAGGCTCCTTTGCAGTCGTGAACAATTTTCTAAATTTGTGTATTTATACCAATTTGTTGAATGCTGATAGGCAGCAGTGATTTTATCACCTAACTGCCAAATATGGCTAAAATTTCTCAAAAATGGCTAAATTTTATTTTATTTAAAACACCAGATTAGAAACTATTTGGTTAAGTGCCTCATATTTTGAATAATTTTGCAGATTGGGCACTTAAATAATCCCGTTTAGGTTCCTGAAGTACTTTAATATTTATTTGTTAACCACTTTAATGCAATTGTCATCTATTCCGAATACATGTCGTAACCTAAAAAGGGACATATTGAAACTACTCATTTTACAATCATTTTATCATGTTTGAAAAAGAACACGGTTTATTCTACTGAAAATATGCAGTTCTTTTGTCTAATTAGTGTGAAACAAAGTTTCTTTCATTAATCGATTTTAATACTCACAAAAAATAACTTTAAACAGCGATGTTTTACCTCTTTGTAATTTTACATACTCCGAACCAGTCTTTTTTTCAATATTTCAATGTTAATAATCGATATTACAATTTTTTTCGATTAACAAAAAATCTATATTAATTAACTAAGTATGAATTGTGTATTTTTGAATATTCGCTATAAAAATCTAATAAAAAATAACTAAAATGGCTAAAATAAAAAAGTGGCTAAATTTCCGGATAATAGTATTTTCAGGATCTAATGGCTAAAAAATTCCAAAAATGACTAAATCAAGCCGTAAAATGGCTGCTTTAGCAATACTGATAGGATGTAGAAAACATTGGCCATATTTCAGACTCACCTTTGAACTTCGGCAAATCCTGTAATTTTCTTGGCGCTGGATGCCACGGGTTTGTTGTTATTATTTCTGATGCTGCCTAATTAACTGATCGTTGAACGGTGCCATCGCAGCTCTCATACACGTATGGCGAACATGTTGTGTCAAACACAGCGAACTTTCCAGAAGTATTCGTTGCAGTTTTGTTCTGGCTGTAGGCGCTCCAATGTCATTTTTAACATATTTTCCAATGAGTTAATTTGCATTTGCATTTTTAAAATCATATTACTATTTTCTGTGGATGTCTCAATACATCAGACTGTTGCGATAAGTAAGGTTAAAAAATGTTTAGAACTAATTTATCTTTCAAATTGCATACCTAAATTTTTATGTTGGGCTTTGAAAACTTTTCTGCAGGTGTGCAAAATCAAAATAAAATTAAAAAATACGAAATTTTGATGAAACAACATGTTAATTAATATGTCATTTTGCACACAAATATAAGTAAATATATAAGTGTTTTGTATCATTGAAAAGAAGAGATTTCAAGGAATCTATGTGGCGAATATTAAGATAATCTGTATATAGTTTCTGAACACTTTTTTTTAAAAGAAGAAAACAAATAAAAAAAAATAAAAAAAAACTTGAATATATCTAAACAAGTATTTACGTTATCGTCATTAAAAACTTTTACCTAATATACCATAGTTTTATGTACATATGCTTTATTAAAACATTTTTAGGAAGCGAGATATAACGGTTATAATCTAAGTTCCTTGAAAAAATGAGTTTTTATGGAAAAAACAGTTTTGTAATGAGCTCCGACTTACATTATAATACCCCGGAAATATTTTTATGTTGCCAATTAAAATGGGTATTGTTCTAATGGAAACATAATAATTACTACATCCAAATAAAATACATATTTAAACCGAAATGAAAAATATAACATTATTTGGAACGACCTGAATTTAAATATGTTTCCAGAGAAACATATCAGTTGTTTCAGTTCAAAAAGTAGTATGTTTGCATAGAAACATATTTAAAAATTCATTTTTATTCAAAATCTTTAAACATGCACAGTGGGAATTTATAATAATTGAATTCATATACAAATTTTTAAATGCATAAATAAATAATTCGTTTAAAACTGCAAGTACAAGTAACAGCATCAATGAATGCACAATTGCACCAGCAGACGCTAAACCAAACGATCCAGGCTCGCTTTATATTTGGTATAGTTACAGTTGATCTCAGTACAGCACATAGCGTAGGCAAAGAATTCATGGAGGCTTTTGTTAAAAAACATGCCAAATTCTGTTTGAAAATCGAAACACAGATTTTTATTTGTGGTTTTTTCACTTTAGTTTCAGAAATTATATACTGCACTATATTATACTCTGTTACTTTTTGTACTTTTTGTAACACAATTTATATATTTATTTAATTTACAAATAACAAAATTATTACCGACGCGAACACGTTTTCTCAAAGACACGTACTCAGAAAATGCCGATCACCGAGTGTCAACTTTGTATACATATACATACTTCAAACGACGACAAAAGAGACGTAGGTAGAAAATTCTGCTGAACGAGTGCCAACTTCGTATACAAGAAGAATGTTGCAAGAATTCACTTATTTAAATCCAATTTTTTTTTGTCGAACATACGTTGTATTTAAATTTGATTAGCATTTTATGTGTTTCGAAACATAGTTTTAATCAAGTAATTTGCCAAGAAATATTTTATTCAAATGCAATTAAAAATGTATGTTGGTATTGTAACATATTTATGGTAAATTTGACAGATTCTGATGGACAATATAATAATGTTTACACGTGAACAAAAATAAATTCAATTTCGATTTTAATTTAATTACACTTCATTCCTAATACATGTATGGTAATTTCGTATTGATTATTAATTACATTCAAACATATTCAAACAAATCTTTTCTATCCGTGTACAAATATTTTGATTTCATGATGAAATGTAGAATCTATGTATAAATATGTAAATTAAAGTCTTCAACAATTAAAAAAAAATTTTTCATGAAAAAAGTTTCAACTTTACTGATTTGTATCTCCATTACCATTAAAGATACAAACTCTTATTTAAAACTTAAGTTAAGTTCTATCAAATTTTTTCTGTATAACACTTTTAAATTTTTTAAATCGGTTGAGTTGTTCCGAAAATACTGAATTTCACCTGATTTAAGAGCGTTTCCGCACACTGTGCGATGCACACGGTGTGTACGGCTTGTGTGGTAGGCTGTACTGCGGCAATTGCTGACACAGTTTGAATGCCATCCATTGAGACAACTGTAGCTGATGTGTAAATTAAAAACTTGGCATGATTTCATGTTTAATTTGCAAGTCTGTTGCTTCTTCTTGGCGGCGGCATGCGATTCATGGACATTTCCAGGAAACACGAAATAAAAAAGTTTGTAGCAAATTGCTGGGTGACGAATTTATCGTCTACTGACGAAAAGACTTGACGAAATGTCCAATAGTAGTATAAAGATGTTTTATTTCTATAAAATATTAATATAAAGCAATTCACAAACTAAAGAAATAACTCACCGCGATTTCAACCCAACCACTCGCTTGCTACAATGAAAAGGCAATAAAGCAATTGACAGCCACGATGCTGAGTAGAAAACTCGCTTACAATTAATGACAGTTATAATTCAAAAAAAAATTGCTCTCTGAAACATAATTGTGCAGGCATTAACATGTATGTTTAGAATTTTATGTAAACATAATATATAATTGCCTGATAAACATTTGTAAAAAGGGTTGTATTGAGACTTGAACAGTTTTGTAATGAGCTCTGATTTACATTATGATATCACGGAAACATTTTGATGTTGGCCCTTAAAATGGTATATGTCCTAATATAAATATAATAATTACTACATCCAAACAAAATAAATATTTGAACCGAAACATAAATATGTAAATAATTGAATTAAAATTGCAACCGAAACATAAATATGTAAATAATTGAATTAAAATTGCAAGTACAAGTGCAGCACATATCGTTGCCAGGGAATTCAAGGAGCCTGTTTTAAAAAACTATGCCGAATTCTGTTTGAAAATAGAAGCAGTGATTATTCAGTTGTGTTTTTAGATAAACATTCAGGAACAATTAAATTATATACTGCACTATTAAATGATATTATTTGTTACTATTTGTACTTTTTGTACCAAATTTTGTATATTTTTTAAATTTACAAATGACATCGTATTACCGATACGAATATGTTTTCTCAACAAACATCAAAAGACACGTATGCAGAAAATGGTGGTCACTGAGTGTCAACTTTGTATACAAGAAGAATATTGCAAGAATACTTTTATTTACATCTAATTTCATTTTTTGTTTCTTTTCAAACATCAGTATGTTTAAAAGGACCAATATATACATTAAATGATGACAAATGAGACGTAGATAGAAAATTCCGCTCAATGAGTGCCAACTTCAAATACAAGAAGAATGTTTGAAGAATACATTTATTTAAATCCAATTTCTTTTTTGTTTGTTTATAGACATAAATATGTTTAAACGATGGCAAAAAATGTCATAGGTAGAAAATGCTACGCAACGTTGCCAACATCGTCGATAACTAATCGAATGAAGACGAGCTTTGCGAACATACGGTATAATTAGATTTAAATAGCATTTTCTGTTTGTTTTGAAACATAGTTATAACCAAGTAAACTGCCAAGAAATAGTATTTTCAAATATATATATATATATATATATATATATATATATATATATATATATATATATATATATATATCAGTATATATATATATACATATATATATATATATATATATATATATATATATATATATATATATATATATATATATGTATATATATATATATATATATATATATATATATATATATATATATATATATATATATATATACATATATACTATTTCTTGGCAGTTTACTTGGTTATAACTATGTTTCAAAACAAACAGAAAATGCTATTTAAATCTAATTATACCGTATGTTCGCAAAGCTCGTCTTCATTCGATTAGTTATCGACGATGTTGGCAACGTTGCGTGGCATTTTCTACCTATGCCATTTTTTGCCATCGTTTAAACATATTTATGTCTATAAACAAACAAAAAAGAAATTGGATTTAAATAAATGTATTCTTCCAACATTCTTCTTGTATTTGAAGTTGGCACTCATTGAGCAGAATTTTCTATCTACGTCTCATTTGTCATCATTTAATGTATATATTGGTCCTTTTAAACATACTGATGTTTGAAAAGAAACAAAAAATGAAATTAGATGTAAATAAAAGTATTCTTGCAATATTCTTCTTGTATACAAAGTTGACACTCAGTGACCGCCATTTTCTGCATACGTGTCTTTTGATGTTTGTTGAGAAAACATATTCGTATCGGTAATACGATGTCATTTGTAAATTTAAAAAATATACAAAATTTGGTACAAAAAGTACAAATAGTAACAAATAATATCATTTAATAGTGCAGTATATAATTTAATTGTTCCTGAATGTTTATCTAAAAACACAACTGAATAATCACTGCTTCTATTTTCAAACAGAATTCGGCATAGTTTTTTAAAACAGGCTCCTTGAATTCCCTGGCAACGATATGTGCTGCACTGAGACTTGTACTTGCAATTTTAATTCAATTATTTACATATTTATGTTTCGGTTCAAATATTTATTTTGTTTGGATGTAGTAATTATTATATTTATATTAGGACATATACCATTTTAAGGGCCAACATCAAAATGTTTCCGTGATATCATAATGTAAATCAGAGCTCATTACAAAACTGTTCAAGTCTCAATACAACCCTTTTTACAAATGTTTATCAGGCAATTATATATTATGTTTACATAAAATTCTAAACATACATGTTAATGCCTGCACAATTATGTTTCAGAGAGCAATTTTTTTTTGAATTATAACTGTCATTAATTGTAAGCGAGTTTTCTACTCAGCATCGTGGCTGTCAATTGCTTTATTGCCTTTTCATTGTAGCAAGCGAGTGGTTGGGTTGAAATCGCGGTGAGTTATTTCTTTAGTTTGTGAATTGCTTTATATTAATATTTTATAGAAATAAAACATCTTTATACTACTATTGGACATTTCGTCAAGTCTTTTCGTCAGTAGACGATAAATTCGTCACCCAGCAATTTGCTACAAACTTTTTTATTTCGTGTTTCCTGGAAATGTCCATGAATCGCATGCCGCCGCCAAGAAGAAGCAACAGACTTGCAAATTAAACATGAAATCATGCCAAGTTCAAACCGTTTCAACAAGTTCTGTAATTTACACATCAGCTACAGGTGTCTCAATGGATGGAATTCAAACTGTGTCAGCAATTGCCGCAGGACAGCCTACCACACAAGCCGTACACACCGTGTGCATCGCACAGTGTGCGGAAACGCTCTTAAATCAGGTGAAATTCAGTATTTTCGGAACAACTCAACCGATTTAAAAAATTTAAAAAGTGTTATACAGAAAAAATTTGATAGAACTTAACTTAAGTTTTAAATAAGAGTTTGTATCTTTAATGGTAATGGAGATACAAATCAGTAAAGTTGAAACTTTTTTCATGAAAAATCTTTCAAAAATTGTAAAAAAATCCAAAAGTTATCCGATTACTTTATTATATGAAAAGACAATATCTTGATTAGTTTTAAAGATATTGACTGGGCTTTGCGAGCTTTGCGCACATACGGTATAATTAGATTTAAATAGCATTTTCTGTTTGTTTTGAAACATAGTTATAACCAAGTAAACTGCCAAGAAAAAGTATTTTCAAATATATATATATATATATATATATATATATATATATATATATATATATATATATATATATATATATATATATATATGTATATATATATATATATATACGGTTTCGGTTTTATACCGGTTTAAAGCGGTTTTTAAAAAAGTATAAAAAGACACAGAAAAACATATTTTATTTTATATAGAAGATCTTAAGTAAAATGGCATATAATAAAATTTGGAGCTCCCAAAATAAACTCACATGTTTTTTGAGAAATGATATATCAAAACAACGGTTTTTGGCAGAAGCGGATCCAGACGTCGTTCTTAGGGGGGAGATTTTGAAAAATGACAATATATATATATATATATATATATATATATATATATATATATATATATATATATTGTCATTTCTCAAAATATATATAAATATATATATGTAGGATAGGAGAGAAACGGACGGACGACACTTTACGGACGAAACAAAAACAGTAGAATATACGACGAAATAAAATATGAAAGTAAAATAAAATAGTTCAGTTTGAAAAATACATTCCACAATACAACACAATAAAAATTGTAAAACTATGATACCATTTAATAAAATATTAATTATTAAATTAAAATAAAATATATTAATTATTAAAATATCATAAAAACCACAAATGGGGGCTCGTCCGGTCGCGAATAAGATATTTTCGTACAAAAAAAGTCGTGTGGTCTATCGTATTGCCAAAATTATTTAACGAACATTTTGAGCAGTGTCGTCGCGAAGTCAATTATCGTTCATCGTCATTAAACTTTGTGCAACGACGTCGGTCAATCAAAACGCAGAGGACGAAGCACACAGACAAATACAAACGAAGCCTCGCACGAACGTAGTAGATCGCAGAGTAACCGGAAATAGAAAGGCCGGAAGCAGACTGCAGCGAATCCGGAAGCAGAACGCTGGATGCAGAGAAGCAGGTCACAGAGACGCAGAGTGCAGAAAAACAGTGAAGCAGAGAAGTACAACGAAGAGAAGCAGAAAGCAAAGTGAAGCAGAGAATCAGCGAAGCAGAGAAGCAGTGAAGCAGAAAAAAAGAAAACAGTGAGGCAGACATGAAAAGAAACAGAAAACAGTGAAGAAATATGTAAAAATTAGAAAAACAATATAAAAAGAAAGTAAAAAAAATAACACTATACTATAGAGGACAACAAAAAAATAAATAAATAAATTGCACACAAGAAGATTGATGAAAGCAAATAAATCGTGAAAGAAAATAAATTTTAACGAAATTATAAACAATCAAATATTGAAATAAAAACATTGAAAGATAGTCAAAATAAAAATAAACATTAAAAAAAATAAATAAATAAATAAATAAAAAAACCGACAATAATATAAACATTTCAAAATTAAAAAAAAAAAAACAACAACAAAATATCAAAACAATAGTAATACAAATTTATATGAGAAAACAAATTATTAGAAGAAGCAGAGCAACGTTGGAAGAGCAGAAATCAACTAAAGGCGCACAAGTGCGCACGTATTTTTTTGCTTTTAACTTTATTAAATACTAAAATTTGTTATAGAAATATTTTAAACATTTAATTATAATTTTGATTTAAAACAAATACTATTTTAGAATTAATTGATTACGATTTCTAAAAGAAAATAATTTTTAAAAGATTTCTTAGATTTCGATCAGATTGAAGTAATTTTAAAATGGACAGAAATTCCATTTTATCTTTAGCAGTGGATTGTTTGAGAAGGGAATTAAGTAAGGTGGGATTGTCGACATTAGGGCTAAAACAGGTACTGAGGGACAGACTCCTTGATTACATCGGCCTATCAGGTGCTGATTATAATGAGTCTGACTACGATGACGCAGGTTCCATTGCCCATGAGGCTGCAATTCAACGATCCTCTTTTACGTTGAAAGACGTAAGAGATTCTCTTTCCACTTTTTCTGGTTCGGATAATCTAGATGTGGGTAACTGGCTTCAAGAGTTTGAAGACAATGCTAACATTGTGCAATGGAATGAGTTGCAAATATTCATATATGCTAAGAAGCTGCTAATAGGAGCTGCAAAGTTATATATTAGAAGTCAGACAAACATTAAAAATTGGTCTAGTTTGAAAGCTTCATTGACAAAGGAATTCGGCACACAAATTTTAACTCTTGAAGTTCATCGTCTGTTACGTAATCGCAGAAAAATGCCACAGGAAAGTTATAGGGAATATTTATATAGTTTAATGGAGATCGGCAATTCTATAAAATTTGATGAGGAAAGTTTGATAGAATATTTCACAGATTGCATACCGGACTCTAAGTTTAACAAGAGTTAAACTTTATAAACATTTTATACCAGGCTCGAACAATTGACGATTTAAAAGATAAAATTAAAACTTATGAAAAAGTTCGGTACGGTAACAAGTCACCAAACAAGTGGCATGTAGCTGAAACAGAGGTTAAAAATTCTGAGTCTTCAAACTCAAGAAACCAATATCATACGTTTCAAAACACACATCGTCCAGAAAATGACGATAGGCGATGTTTCAAGTGTGGAGATCGCAATCACATGGCCAGAGAATGCCCCAAGAATGAATACAAATGTTTTAAATGTCGTGGAACAGGACATCGTTCCTTCGAGTGCAAAGCACAAACAAAAGCCCTTTCAAGGAGGAAAATAGGAATGTTAATCTTAATCTAGGAGTAGAAGATATCGACCAGCTTATTCATACAAACAATAGAATTTTTGTTGATTTTAGATACAGGAAGTGACATATCAATCTTAAGATATGACACATTTTTGAGATTAAATGATGTTAAGCTAAATTCAAAAACCAAAAACATGAATGGTATAGGACAAATGGAAATTACGACAGTGGGAAATTTTAAAGCACCAATTGAAGTAAATGATGTAGAAATGATAATTCATTTTCTTGTTGCCAAAGAAAATGACATACTATATGCTGCTGTAATTGGTAATGATATTCTTACTCAGGTAGATATAAAAATTGAAAATTGATACAAATGTAGTCAAGTTCACGAAAAAGATGAAAGATGAGGGATCGAGTATAAAAGAATTAAGGAACGAATATCGTGAATGCGGAGAAGAAATGCGGATATCAAGAAGTAGATTTATCACATTTACAGAATGAAGTTAGGGAACATGTTCATAATTTAGTTACGAAATATCATCCAGAAAAAGTTAAAACAAGCCCAGTAGAAATTAAATTAATTTTCTCAGACGAAATTCCTGTTTATCAGCGCCCAAGAAAATTATCACATAGCGATCAATGCATGTGCATTCGAAAGTTTGAATGAGTGTTATCAATAGCGGAAAAATTCGGTTTATAGATCAAGCGGAAGAAATGTCAATTTCTTCAGAAAAAAGTCAATTTCTTAGGATATATTGTCGAGAACTCTTCAATAAAACCATCCGAAGAAAAGACGAAAGCTGTTAAATATTTTCCCATGCCCACAAACAAAAAATCGCTTCAACGATTTCTAGGTCAAACATCATATTTCCGACGATTCGTACCAAATTATTCATTAAAAGCGAAACCACTTACCGATTAACTTTAAAGCAAACTATTTTCAAATTCGAGGATCAAGAAATTATATCGTTTCAAGAGCTGAAATCAGCATTGGTAAGTGCACTAGTACTTCAACTATACAATCAATTGGCTCTAACCGAGATTCATACCTGCGCTTGTATTTACGGATACGGAGGCGTTCTACTGCAAAAGGATTCAGAAGATCAACAACTTCATCCTGTTCAATACATGAGTCGCAAAACATCAGCAACCGAACTAAAATATCATTCCTATGAGCTGGAAGTGTTAGCAA
Source organism: Dryomyza anilis (assembly GCA_951804985.1). NCBI lineage: Eukaryota > Metazoa > Arthropoda > Insecta > Diptera > Dryomyzidae > Dryomyza > Dryomyza anilis. The sequence goes on from OX638130.1 coordinate 63,543,169, forward strand.
TAATAGAAGCGCTAAAAAAATACTCGCCTTTTTTTTTGCGCTTCTATTATTGCGTGTGTTAGGAAAGAAAATAAAAATCGTAACAGATTGCAATGCTTTTACAATGACGTTGAAAAAAGAAGATGTACCATTAAGAGTCTCAAGATGGGCAATGTACTTACAGGAATTCGAAAAATGAAACATGTGGATGCATTAAGTCGGTTTGCATGTTTGATGTTAGAAGATTCATTAAACCACTGAATTAAAGAAGCACAACTAATAGATGATTGGATTAAAGCAATACGAAAAATATTGGAACGTGATAGTTATAACGATTATTTCTTAAAACACGACATACTCTACAAGGATCCCATCAAGGAATTAGTGGTCATACCATCAGCGCTAAAAAAGAAATAATTCAGCTAGCTCATCGTCAGGTACACTTCGCAGTTAAAAAAACACAGGATTTAGTATAAAAGACATTTTATATACCAAATTTAAAGTCAAAGGCGGTTGCAGTTGTCAAAAGTTGCATCGAATGCATAGTTTCAGAGGGAAAAACCGGAAAGAAGGATTTCTAAATCGAATTGCCAAATTTGATAAGTCACTCGCAACTTTTCACATAGATCACGTTGGTCCAATGGGACAAACTCGTAAGCAGTATAATCATATACTAGTAGCATAGGAGGGTAGAACCATACATTCTCTAAATTTGTATGGCTCTACCCGACGAAAAGTACAGGAACTAATGAAGTTATTGATAAATTAAAAAAACAGGCAACGATCTTTGGGAATCCTGAATGGTACAGCATTCACATCGAACGCATTCAAGGAATATTGTGATGAAGCCAATATACAACATTTACTAATAACTACTGTAGTACCACGAGGAAATGTTCCTATGCTCACCAAACTGTGTGTAGAAAATCAGGGAAATTGGTACAAGCATACAGATAGAGTACAACAAACCATAATCAATACCGCTCCACGAAGTACAAAAGTGTCACCATTTAAAATTTTAACAGGTCTAGAAATGCGTATTCCGGGACATGAAGACATTCGAAAACTTCTTGATGAAGCTGCTATTAGATCAGGATAGAGATATTATTAGGGAAGAGGCTCTCGAGAATATTTTAAAAATTCAATACGAAAATCGAAAGACTTTTAATAAGAAAAGAGATCCTGAAACATATAACGATTTAGATGATTTGGTAGCTATAAAAGGAACGCAATTTGGTGGTGGATTAAAAATTAAGCCGAAATATTTAGAACCATATAGGATCGTTGAAAAACTTAACCATGGAAGGTGGGGAGGGCGAAGGCCCAAATAAAAAAATACAGTTGTGGATTATATGAAAAACTGGAACCCGTCATTCGAGGTCGAATGATTTGACAGGATGGCCGAATGTAGGATAGGGGAGAAACGGACATACGACACTTTACATATACACACTTTACGGACGAAACAAAAACAATAGAATAGACGACGAAATAAAATACGAAAGACTTCAGAAAATAAACTAAAATAGTTCAGTTTGAAAAATACACTCCACAATACAACACAATAAAAATTGTGAAATTATTATACCATTTAATAAAATATTATTAATTAAAATAAAATAAATTAATTATTAAAATATCTTAAAACCACATATATATACAAATATATATATATATATATATATATATATATATATATATATATATATATATATATATATGTAGCCGCGGTAGCTCAGTGGTTAGTGCGTTGGACTGCGAGCCGAAAGGTCCCCTAGCTAACAACATCTTTTCATGGAAACATTTTTCTATACCGCGCTACCTCGGATTCGGATTCGGCAACAAACTGTAGGTCCCACCACTTTGAGTACAGATATAACACGCACAGCTCAAAATGGTGAGAGAGCTCGGCCGAAGTTCTATACAGGACTGTAGTGCCAAACTATTATTATATTATTATATATATATATATATATATATATATATATATGAAATACAACTTTTTGCATTCCGTTAAACTAACATAGCATGGGTTTTTCTAATGGTGTACTCGTTTTCCAAACTTTTAATATACAAATAATATAAATATACAAAGAAAGACGGTCAGAAAAGTTTAAACCTTTTTTTAATTTCTTTTTTGTTTTTTTTTTTACTTTTATTAAAATAATGCATTAACACTGAGAAACTTAAAGTGACACCACATTGGCTTAATATTTTCGAACACTTTCTCTCTAATTTTTTTTTTTGGTTTGAAGTACGTAAACATTCTTAAATTGATAAGATATAACATGCTTGTTTACGGAAAATACCATGAGAATAATGTAATAATTTTGCTTTATAAAAATATATGTATTCTAGTTTGGTTGAAAAATATTCAAGATATTTGAATACCCATTACTTCGATGTTTGACATATACATAAGGTGCGGATCTGAACCAACATTTTATTTTTATTTTAAAATGTAATAGGGCCTAAAAGTTACATTCTGCTTCTAGAATTTACCACAAAAAATGTTTGCCGATAAAAATAAAAATATGGATTTAAAATGTTTTTTTTTTTTGTAACATCATCTGCAATGTTCGAATACAGGACATTATTTTATTTTACTCAAATATTTTGTGGTAAACTCTAGCAGCACAATGTAAATTTTAGGCCCTAATTTACGTTATCTTGTTATTTATAGACAAGTTTAATTAATTAACGCAGTTCAAACGTCATAAAAAATTAATTAACAAAAATAATATAGTAAATCTATATTTGTCCGTATTGGTGCATTACAATGCCAGACAAAATTTAAATTTTGACATGGTGCAGTAAAAGTTACAGCAAATATAAGAAACATTTGTAGAGCTAAATCCGAAAATGGCATCAGTTTGGTCAAATTAGCTCTAGTTTCTGAGATATATGCCATTTTATAATCTCCCATTATTTTAGTCTTCTTTTATTTTTAAAATTTAAATAAAAGAAAAATTTGCTTGCAAATTTGTTTTTATGCGTGAAAAAATTGATTTGCGAGATATAAGCAAAAGTTATGTATGAAAAATTTTATATTATAAATGAGGTTTTAAAGAGGACACTTGGCGTCATATAAAAGTTCATACAAATATTTTTTAAACATTTTTGTCCACTAAGTAATAAAGTATTTTATTACCAAAATTTATAATTTTTTAAACAAATTTGAATTTCTTTTGCTTATATCTCGCAAACAAATTTTTTCACGCATTAACTAAAATGTTTGTATTGTAACGCGATATTTTTATGCGTCTAATATCGAAAAGACATTTTAATTATTTTGTTTTGTTTTAATTTTAAAAAACTTTTTTTTTTTAAATTACAACAAAACAAAATCACATGTATGAAATAACGATGGGCTCAGGGTTCCCCCAGTCTTGCGCCAAGAATGCATTGGTCTGGCCCAGGTACCCAGAACTGGATGAATACTGGTTAAGCCTTGGAATGATAAGAAGGACGCAAGACTGGCTGGTATTCAGCCAAGAATGGCAAAAAAATACTTGGCCAATATAATATACCAATAATGTGGTAGGACTGGACCATTTCAAAAGCGCAAAAAAAATATTTTTTTTTAATTTCCTCTCTTTTCTTTTTCTTCCATTCTGTTTATTTTATATAATTTCCAATTTTTCCAATTTTAAGTAATTTAAAAATTGTAGAAAAATTCAGTTGTCACAAACTGGAATCGAACTCTTGACTCGGAAGTTAACGTTCACAGCTCTCCCCGTTAGGCTTCGCATCTAACTTATGTTGTCTGAGATTTTTGCTTCAAAAACCTTGGAGTTCCTGGACCGAATTCAACAACGTGCGATATATTTGATAGGGGATGAAAATATCTCATCGTCTATTGGTTCTCTTGAGCACCGAAGGACCGTTGGGTGTGTAAGCCTGTTTTATAGATATTACAACGGTAAGTGTTCGAGTGAAATACATGGCCTGATTCCACCAGGTCGTATGTTTTCTCGTTCTACTCGGGCATCAAATCAAGCCCACCCCTTCGTAGTCCACTCGACTCTCAACAGAACCACGCATTATAGAGATAATTCGTTCTTCAGTCGCACGACACGTTTGTGGAACAATCTCCCTGCGACCTTTTTTCCCAACATTTTTGATATTGGCAAGTTCAAAACAAACATTCACCGACACTACTCCATCTTTCCCCCCTCCATTTAACCTATCATCCCTTCTTACGATCAACACTGTGCATTGCATGAATAGGGGGCATCCCCTGAGCGTTGGTTAATTTGTAAAAAAAAAAAAAAACGGGTAGAGCTCCGGACTTGTACGAAGGAAATTCGGGTTCAAGTCCTATCAGGTTTTTTTATTTTTTTTTTTAGTTAAATCTCCATTCACGAAGACATATTCAATAAATCTTGGGTTACTTTTGGAAAAATATCAGTTACCCATGACTTGGTAATCCAATCATGGCTGAGACTATTAAAGTCTAATTAGCCATTCCTTGGACGGCCAAGGATGGATATGCCTTACGCCCGTTGTCAAGCCTGGCGTTTTGTACATGTCTTTTAGTTCTGGCTGAGTATTGGACAAAGGTGCTTTAACCAAGCATTGTTTTATCAATTCTGGCTGAGTCTATGTCGAGAACTACTTTACCAAGCCTTTATTTGTCAGTTCTGGCAGAGTCTTGGGCGAGAACCACCTTACCAGAGTAGGGTCTCCCAGTTCTGGCTGAGTCTTGGGCGAAGGTTTTTTAACCAAGCATTGGTCTGCCAGTGCTGGTTGAGTCTTCAGCCTGTCGTCAGGCCAGTCATTTCCTACATGGGATAATGAGAAATTGAAAAAAGGCATATATCTCAAAAACTATAGCCAATTGGACAAAACTGACCATTTTCGGAATTAGCTCTACAAATGAATCCAATATTTGCTTCAACTTTTACTGCACCATAATGAGTGTAGAGCAGTGTTATTAATATAGAAATACAATGGTAAAAAAATAAAAATTTTGGTGTTGACCACCAAAATCAGTTCTATATCTTTTGGGTCATATTTTCTTATTATGTTTGTGATAGAGGTTTTAAAAACGACTAAACCACTACAAATAGCATTTCATGACATTTAAATGAGACCCAATTTTTCCATAATTAACTTATGGTTTACGTGCAAAATGTTGAATTTCAACGAAATTATCCGATGAGTGCTAAGTTTCGAGTAACTCAAAAGTTGTAGTGGATTGCCCGAACTTATTTGCACACATTTACCTTCAACAGACGAAGGTGAAGCAAAATAATGCGTTATTTTTAAAGTTTATTATTTGATGTTCCTTCATGGTTTCTATTTGTGCCATTTTTAAATTCAAGGACTTTGCGCTCTATGTGTTGTCCTATCTAATAAAACACCGATTACAAATCTTAAATAATGAATTACAGATACTATTCAACTGTGTTCATCATATATTTTGAAATTAAACGTAGAGTTGTACTCAGAGAAGTATAAAATTTACTACTTTTGTAATAATATTTCTTAAAATATATATATTTTTGACAAAATCATGACGTCTTAGGGGGGCGATCGCCTGTGGATCCGCCACTGGTCTTTGGTCTAAAATTTGTTTTTTGTTTCATTAATTGAATTAACAACAAAACACCAGCAACTCCAAGCACAATTTTTATGTTTAAAAATGATTCAAATTTTAATAATATTGGTTTTGTATTTATTTTATTAGTAAGATATAGCGGAGCTAGGGGTAAAGTGGGACACGTTTTGAAAAGTTCATTTGAATATTTTTAAATTCTTTTAAAGGATCTATTTATTATGTTTTTAAGGTAATAATGAAATTAAAAAGAATTGATTATATTACTAAATATTGAACAACAAGTACCAATGCAAAATATTTATGAATGTGAACATTAATGAAGATGTGTGTGTGTTTTTTTTTAAGGCTAAATAATATAAGTATCTTAAAAATAAGGTTTGTGAAGCATTTTTAAAGCGGTAAATAGCTCAAAAGTGCTTTAAAAGTCGCTTTAAAAAGATAAAATAGACAAAACAATGTTTTTTTTAATTCGCTACGCTAGTTCGTTCATCGATTGTGCATATGCACTGTGCTATGCACATTATTATTTTTGTTTTACTTTTATACATAGTTTTTTTATTAATTGTAAAATCATAAAGTTTTCTTAAGTTAAGTTTTATGTGCATTATTTCATTTAACTTATAAAACAAAAATTAAAAATATTTTCATACAATTTTCACTGTGTACCTCATTTAGCGGATATATTGCTTTTTGTGTTTTTCTTTTTTTTCACAAATCCGCTGATTCGTTTGAAAGGGCAACAACAACAAAAATGAGAATAAAGCAGCATCCAAGCTTTTGATAGAATTTTTGGCGGGAAATTTTTTGTACCACAAGAAAACTCGTTGTTGTTGCCAACTAGACTAGACATGTAGTGTAGTGCCATGCGACTGTCTGTTATCATGCGTCTGTCCGTTGTCATGCGTCTGTTGGGTGCCATGCGATGACACAGGATAGCAACGAAGAGTTGTCGTTGTGTATACGAATCGTAATTCGTTATTGTTGTATTCTCTTCTTTCTGTTATTGTTCGCTTTGTAGCGAGTTAGTTGTAGTGAGTTAGTTGAGTCGTTGTAGAATGAAAAGTCACCAAATACATTTTTATGAAAAACTTAAATTTCGAGTTTGTTCATTAATAATATAAAAAGTAATTGATGCATTTTTAAAGTTGAAATATCAATTAATAGATTTACATTTTCATTATGTGGTAAAAAAAATTGAAATAATCGATTAAAATTTGACAGATACATATAGATGTTTGTAAATGAATATTTGGCATTTTGAAAATGTATTTGGTGACTTTTCCTTTTACAACGACGATATGTTCATTTTATTATGTCCTTGAGATTTTAAATTGTCTCGTCAACATCACTTGATTTATACAATTATTTTTTTAGTTAATTATTGTTAAAATATAATTCAAATTTTTATCATATTAGATTTTTTTCTTTGTAAAATAATTCATTTTTTGTTGAAGAAATTGAAAATATGAAAATAAGTAACTTTAAAACAATTTGTGTTCAAATTCTATTCGTTTTCATAATTAATATGCAGTTTAAGATATTTGTCTTCAATCTATTATTTAAAATTGAAAAATTTTAATTTTGCAAGATTCTTGCAAGCAAGAGCAAGAAAGGTATTGCAAGAACAAGATTAACATTTCCTGCCTTGCTCTTGCTCAAAATATTGCTTTTCATTGGTTTGTGGTCACGAAATTTTAAATACATTTTTTTTTTCTTGGCGTAATCAATTAAATAATTTATATAACACAATATTTTTACTAAAATAACAACAAACATTCTTTAATTTACGTTTCCCACTTTATCCCAATATCACAATTTGAACATAACTTAGCACCATATAAACAATGTTAACTTATTTTAAAAATATGAAAAAAACGAAAATTTATACAAAAACCGAAATCTAAACCGAAACCGTAACATGGAACCGGTATACCGAAACCATATCGTTATAAAGACTTAAAACCGAAACCGAAACGCGGAAAAAACCGATATCGAAATCGAAACCGTTATTCGTTTTGACTTGTCGAAACGTGTCGAACTGATGTAAGCAGTATCTAAGGGCGCCGCATCTAAGGCACTTCACTTTAGTAGTGATCGAAAAGTGGTCGAGTGCATCTCGAGTGAGAACAATGTCAAGTTAAATAGTGGACATGCAGCATTTGTTAGAATTTGTTATTAGTAAAGTTGTTTATAAAAGTGAATTAATAAAGTTAAACTAAACATAAGAGTAATTTTATTTTGTACACAATCCAGAGATACGAACTTATAGAACAGTTTTCCGTAGACTGAATTTTCTTAACATTGGTGACAGTAACACCAATTCGACTTTAAGTTGGTTAAATTCGATCAACTTAAAGTCGACCAGTTAAAGAAGAAGCTATCAATTCGTAATCTTGCAACTGCTGGTACGAAAAAAGAGCTGCAAAAGCGCCTAATGGAATAATTGGAGGCCCAAGCCATTCTTCTCGAGGAGTCGTGCTGAAATTAAAGCTTCAATATGAGGCAACTTTCTGATATGAGCCAGTTGATTCAGCTATGCAGCAACAGTTTCTGAAAGTTTCTAATACATCCAAGGCAAAGTTAACGAACTTGAGGCACATATAAACGACATTGAAGTCAATATTGATGACAAATTTCAATGGTTGGAAAAAAGGGCTGGTAAGAAATATCAAAAGTTGAAAAATGGTTTCGACAAAAAGCTACAGAAAATACAATAAGATGTCAGTTTACTATAAAAAGCATCAAAGCATGTTATTAGTGGCTCGAAGCTGAAATCTCCGATTTACGATGGAACTACAGCGTTCAACTTTTTCAAGCTGCAAATGGAGACCACGGCTGTAAGTAGTAGATGGGACAATGAAGACAGCGTTTCCGCGCTTATTGTCGCACTGAAAGGAGAAGCAGCCGAAGTTTTGCTGACGGTTCCGAAATGTAAGATAAATAGTTGTTCAGCGGCCATGGGTGCACTGCAACGAAAATATGGCAGTGACCACATGACACCGATTTACAGAATACAGCTGAAGTTCCAAAGGCAAATGTGCTTCGGATGTTGAAGGACTTGCACATTTGGCGTATTTCGATTCAGCGTGTGATTTCTTGGAAATCTGTAAGATAAATGCATTCATTGATGGCATACGTGATCCTGAGACAAAACGGGCAGCAATGACCATGCTGAAGGTGACATTTATTGAAACGGTCACCAAAGCGCTTACGCAGGAGATAGCGACTACATTCTGCCGACCAACCACGGAGACACGTGTACTATATGAGGAGAGAGAAGCGTCTAGACATTATGCTGTTATGAATTGCGTTCATTGAGGTATTTTCATGTTTTGAGGTAAATCAGCGCAGCCTCTATTAATTTAAAGCTTAAAGTTAAACAAAATTTGTTAAAAACACGAAAAATAATAATATTTAAGATATCACATAAAAAAGTGGAGTCTTAATAATAAAACTAAGAATAATTAAAAGAAAGAAAGATATGAAGGATGGATAGAAAAGTTAATAGAAGTTTGGCTTAACAAATATGAAAAACAAATATAATATTACTAATGAGGATTTGAAAAAAATGACGGAAAGCTTAAAAGTTATTTGATCTCACAATAAATTTAATTTGTAACGGCAGAGAATTCCAAAGTTTGCTGGCGTTAATGAAGAAAAGTCTCTTTGCGTGCAAATAATTATATTTAGGTATTATAAAGTTACAACATCTGTTCGAAGCACTGAAACGTAGCTTTTGATAGAGATATGATGGAGTCTTCTGATTAATCAACTTATGTAAGAAGATAAAATTTCTTGCGCTCAGATTACACTACATAATAAAATGTGAAAAAAAGTTTGCTCAGTAAATTCCATTATTTTTGTATTATTGGAAATGATTCGCAGAATTTTAATATATGAATTAAAAAATGTTCTATGGATAGGTTTACGACATTTCGGACAATAACTTTTGTACTGAGCTTTCAAAAAGGTGGTCACATATATTTGTAAATATTTCGCGTTTAATAATACTTATATGCTTAATTGTTATATCGAATGAAAGGCAATTATTTAACAATTAAGCATATATGTATTATTAAACGCGAGATATTTACAATACTTTGGAATTACTTCAATGGTTTAAACGCACTCTATAGAAGAACTCGAAAAATGTAAATTTTTTCGACCAAAATTTTGTTCAAAAATACATTTAAAAAAGTTGCGAAAAATTGAAAAATATATATTTTCTTGATCAACATCACTTTCCGAGTCGAATTAGATATGACCGTCTGTCTGTCCGCCAATATATGAAAACTGCTATTCTGATTGCGATGAAATTTAGTTTTAATATATTTTAGTAGAATAGTAAATCTAAGTTCGAAAATGACTCGAATTAGATAACGTACTCTACTACATCCACTACGAGATATGGGTTTACTTTTTAGGTTCAAATATCTCGTTATGTATTAAAGATAAAGTTATAAAATTTAAAATTAATTACAAGCAATCATCTATATAGCACTCAATTATATTGCTTTCACATAACTTTTTTTATCATCAAATATTACCACTATATTTTTATCATTGATAGCTCAATTTCTTCCAAAAAGTGTAACCTATTTTGGCAAATTAAATTTTTTAAATGATTTTTTAAAATTTTTGTTGAAAAAATGCTTTTTTCATGTTCTCCTATTGAGTTCTCTTAAACTAATGAACCAATTTAAAAATGTTCTGAGAAATGTTTATTAGATATGTATTTAATTACCTTTTATTCGATATAACACTTGATCACATGTGTTATATAGAAAAGCTCGGTTAAAAATTTATTGGCCCATATTTTGTAAACCTATCCAAAGAAACATTATCAAACCATATTTTCGGAATCAGGGCGACATTTTATATAATACAAAAATAACCTTGACTGCTGTGCAGAATGACTGTTGTTTAGTGTAATGAGTTATGCTACAACCCAAAATGCATTTACTTTTATCAAATATATGTTCATAACGTGTTATGTTGAATACATATCTGGTAGCATCATTAAATGCAACGTGTAATTTATGTGATGATTGAGAGTCAAGTTTACTATAGATTAATTCAAAGTAAGTGATTATTGGCATTATTAATTGAATAACAAGTCTCTTCTTTGTTTCAAAAGGTAGAAATTTGGCAGACAGTCGGAGGCATCTGAGTGTTAGATAGATTCTTTTAGCAACATTGTTAACAAAAGTACAAAACAGTTACGAGTTTTCATAAAATCCAAAGTTTTTCCTTTGTCAACCAATTGTAATTTGTCGTCTGTTAAAAATATATCCGGGAAATTTTTATGGTCAATAGTATCCTTACAAATAGGAAAAATATGTAATTTTTTAGCATTAAGGCATAAGTCATTGTCAGATGCCCATTTTTTAATTTCATTTTGATCATCATTTAGTCTACAACATAAATCTCCAAAAAGTCCAATGCGATTCGAGGCATACAGTTGGATGTCGTCCGCATAAGCATGCATCTTCAAGTCATGACACACACTAAAAAATATCATTAATAAATTAACTAAAAAGCAGAGGGCCAAGAATAGATCCTTGAGGCACTCCGGCTTTAATGACACTGTAGTCAGAAAATAAATTGTTAATCTTAACTCTCTGTTTTCGGCCTTCGAGATAGCTAGCAATTAAAGTTACGAAACTATTGTTAAAACCAACCAGTTGGGAAGGTTAAATCACATGGGAAATTTTAAAGTAGGTGTAATTATGATAGTTAGGATTATCAAAATTATAGTCGGTCTTAGCCGACTATAAATACCCTACACATATGTGTGGTTACCATTCAAAGTGATATATAGGTCACCAGGGTATACGAATCCTGAAAATAACTACAAACATTCAATCGCTGAAGAATTTCCATTCATTTGATACCCATATTTACATATGGGTAGGTGTACCGAATTTAGATTTTTTTTTGGTGACCACAAGTCTTTTCGCCGGAAAACATTATTATCATGTATTTGGGCATGATGTCAATATATATTTGACCAAAAAAGTTTACCTAAGCACGTATACATAAAAATTGATCTTTATATGTGCATTTTATATGAGGTATTTGAACATAAGTGGTCGGATCATAGGTCACAATGGACCGATCTCGCCAATTTTTACTTTTTTCGCACATACAGCGTAGGTATATTAGTAATCTATGTTATAAGTTTCATTTATATAGCTCTTCAATTCTAAAAGTAGTAGGGATTTCAACAGACAGACAGACGGACAGACGGACAGACAGACAGTCGGACAGACAGACAGTCGGACAGACAGACGGACGGACATCGCTAAATCGACTCAGGAGGTCATGCTGATCAAGAATATATATACTTTTCCATACCGGAGATGCTTCCTTCTGGGTGTTACAAACGGCGTACCAAACTGAATTCGAGCTTCTTAAAAAAAAATGAATGATTAACGCAGTCAAAGGCTTTAGAAAAGTCTAACAAACACAGCAAAGTTATATCACCTATATCATACGACTTGCGAATATCATCCAAAATTCTAAGCATAGAGTAGCACAACTATGTCCAGACCTGAAGCCAGATTGATACGGTGATAGCAATTTAAATCTATCTAAGTGCTGATTAATTTGCTTAGGCATAAGGGACTTACATACTTTTGAAAACGATGACTCCCTGTTTTCATCGATACGATGCTTCTTTCATTTAACATAAAGTTTGTTTCTTTTCTTTATAGCTAATATCACATTTTGAGTATACCAAAGACAGGATTTATTGTCAACAGTAATAGTACGAATTGTGACAAAATTATCAAAAACATTATAAACGTTGGATACAAGAAATTTTATCGTCAATAGACTGACAATTCCAACATTCATTCCAACAGATATGGGACAAGTTTTCATAGAACATGTAATAGTCAATGAACTTGAAAAAATATAGTGAAAAAATCAAAATCTGTAGCACGTTTACATATATCACAGAAAAATGGTTTGAGACTAAAACATTTGTTGGGATTATAGACGCAAGAAACAAGTATTTGTATGTCACGATCTGATATTTGCACATTAACATATTCAATATCAGACCCACAAACTTACTTACAAGCTTGGTATTGAGATATGATTTGCAATAAATTGCAACTCCATCACCATTTTTGGAAATCCTGTCATTTCTTAAAGTCTATAATTGACAATGTCAAAATAACTATTAGAAATGTCAGGGTTAAACCAGGTTTCAGATACACAAATAATGTCGACTTTTGATTTCTCAAAGATATATTTAATATAGTCGAGTTTAGATACGTTTAATATTTTCGCATTGAAATGGAAAAAAAAGGTTAACAATTAAGAAATATTAAGGCACGGTAAAAAAAGGTAGAAAAATAAAAATAAAATAATTTATAAACTAGCCTAATTAACACTATCGGGGATAACATCATTGGACACCAGTGTATTGAGATCTGCTTCACTATGCACAGCCGTCGAGACATCATCTTCATGCGCTCTTGCATGTATAACTCCACGTATGGAGAAAACATTGAAAAGTTTTTTTGCTGCGCTTCAGTTTAATGCCTGCTTGCAATATTTTCAACTGGTAAGTTCTCAAAGATAAACACTTTGTTATCGTGATCAATGCCAGCCCCTCTTAGAGTTCCTGCAGCTCTTTTTCTCCTCCTGTACTCAGCAATGCCTTTGTTGTGAATCAGAAACATTTTTTTATGTATTGTTACGAAAATTCAGTATACGGAAAACTGTTCTACAAGTTCGTATCTGTGGATTGTGTACAAAATAAAAACACTCTTATGTTTGGTTTAAATTATAACAATTAACTTTATTAATTCACTTTAATAAACAACTTTACTAATAACAAATTCTAACAACTGCTGCATGTCCACAATTTAACTTGACATTGATCACACGAGATGCACTCGACCACTTTACAATCACTACTGAAGTACAGTGCCTCAGATGCGCGGCCTTATATACTGCATGCATCAGTTCGACACGTTTTGACAAGCTTCGACTTGTTTGGAGAACCTTCTACTCGTTTCGTGAATGACGCATGCTATTGGCATCCCATTTTAATGCGCTGATCTTCCATCTCTTTCTCGCACACTGCCTCAGTGCGCTGAATGATCTTCCGTCTCTTTCTAACACATGCTTATTGCGCTGAATTGTCTTGCGTCTCATTTATTATTGTTGATTGCTTGCACAGTGGGGCAAATTACCTCTTTTCGTAACACTGCCCTCCACCTAAATCTGTTCGTCCTGAACAGATGTTAATCCTCTCTCTCTATATACGGTACCAACCTTTCTAAATGGTCTACTTTCATTTTTCGTCTGACGCCTGTAGTATTCTGAATCCGATACACAATGTCATTTATCCTTTTAATTATCCTGTACTCTCAAGTCGTATCTGGACTTTATCTTACTACTTAGAATTTGTATCCTCTGCCTTAAGGACTGATGCAACTCGTCTCGGTCTTTACTTTTTCTCTTATGCAAAAAACTTATTGGAATCGGCTTTTGCGCAGCCATTACAGTACGTTCGCAATGTGCTCCTACGTTGTATTGATTTAACTTACCGCTACTTCTGACTGGTTTTCTTTTTGCGGATACACATTGCTTACATCTGTGAATCCAGTAGGCGGCTGACTTCTGATATCCGACCCAATAGAAATGCTTCCTGACTTCTTCAATCGTTTTATTAATGCTCAAGTGACATCCATTGGTTCCACAATGGCATTTCAGTACTATGGCTTTTATTTTTGACTTGGGAACAACAATCAAATTTCGTGCAGATCTGCCATTTTCACATTCCCACACACGGTACAAACAACCATTTTGTAGCTTCAGGCTTTGCCACTGCGCCCAATAAGCCCTGCTTCTTGGACTGTTGGATGCTAACTCTTTCCATAATGGTTTTCTTTGTTGTTCCTTGAACGTCCTAATTTTTGCGATGTCGGGGTCCTTCTTTTGATCATTTCGTATTTGCTCTAGAGTCCATTGATTTTCTGCCATGACATTTAACGAACGAATGTGAATTATGTTCGTCTTTTCTTCTTCCGTCGAGCATTCTCTGGATTCCACTTTACACACTCGTGCCGACACAGTGCCCGAATTGCCATGATGTTCTCTGGCGTTATTTTGGCCATCCTCAGGTCTCTTTTCTGGTCGGTATCCTTTAGGTGGTTGCAGATTTACACATTTACGTTTTTCACGACAGTCGCGTGCCATATTGCCATATTTTCCACAGTTGTAGCATTTACCTTTCAATTGGGTGTTTCCGTTGGCAGCATATTGTCCGGATTTAACGCTGGCTTTGGACGCTCTACTTTCTCCTTGACATAAATTTTCTCTCTCTTCATCTTGTACACGTGTCTCCGTCGCTGGTCGGCACAATGTGGACGCTATCTCCTGCGTAAGCGCTGTGGTGACCGTTTCCATAAATGTCACCTTTGGGTTAGTCATTGTTGCCCGTTTTGTCTCAGGATCCCGTATACCGTCAACGAAGGCTTCGATCTTGCACTCTTCTATGAAATCACTCGTTGAATCTGCATACGACAAATGCGCAAGCCACTCGACGTCCGCTGCATACGCCTGCAATGTTTCACCATTTCTTTGCATTCGGCACTTTAGTTCCATTCTGTAGATTTGCTTCATGTGATCACTGCCGTATTTTCGTTGCAGTGCAGACATAACCGCTGTGTAACTGTTTCTATCGCTTTCTGGAACTGTCTGCTATACTCCGGCTGCACCTCCTTTTAGTGCCACGATAAGTGAGGCTACTCCGTCTTCACTGTTCCATCGATTACTTACAGCCGTGGTCTCAAATTGCAATTTCAAAATGTTGAACGCTGTAGTTCCATCGTAAATCGGTGATTTTAGCCTTGTACCACTGACAACTTGCATTGAGGGTCCACTTAGCTGTAGTAAACTGAAATCTTCTTGTATTTTCTGTAGCTTTTTGTCGAAACCTTGATATTTCTCATCAGCGTTGTCTTCCAATTTTTTCATTTTATCATCAACGTCAATCATATGCGCTTCAAGTTCATTTACTTTGCCATAAAGTGTATTAGAAACTTCCAGAAGCTGCTTCGAATGTTCTTGAAATTGTTCGGAATTTTCTTGAAGTTTCTGCTCTATTTTGTTGGAATTTTCAAGAAGTTTTTGTTCCATTTTGTTGGTATTTTCTTGAAGTTTCTGTTCCATTTTGCGGGAATTTTCTTGGATCTGTTTTGAATTTTCTTGAAGTTTCTGTTCCATTTTGTTGGCATTTTCTTGGAGCTGTTTGGAATTTTCTTGAAACTGTTGTTGTATTGCTCCGAGTAACTGGCTCATATCAAAGCTTTGGGACTGTACTTTTTGCTCCGTGTCCACACTTTTCGATGACGCTGTTGCAGCTTCCACTTCAAACTCGTGATCTGCGAGGTCAATGCCTTGGTTCTCTAATTCTTCCATTAGGCGCTTTTGTAGTTCTACTTTCGTACCTACAGTTGGAAGATTATGAATCGCCAGCTCCTTCTTTAGCTGGTCGACTTTAAGTTGTTCGAATTTAACAATTTTGTATCACAATCCCACTTCTGACAGTCTACGGAAAACTGTTCTACAAGTTCGTATCTCTGGATTGTGTACAAAATAAAAACACTCTTATGTTTGGTTTAAATTATAACAATTAACTTTATTAATTCACTTTAATAAACCACTTTACTAATAACAAATTCTAACAACTGCTGCATGTCCACAATTTAACTTGACATTGATCACACGAGATGCACTCGACCACTTTACAATCACTACTGAAGTACAGTGCCTCAGATGCGCGGCCTTATAAGCCGTCTGTTTAAAAGCAACAACAAAAACATTGGTTGTAATTTAAGTCAAGATTAACGCCAGCATGGGAACCAATTAAGAATTTAGCACATTGAAATTTTCTCACAGTTAATGATTTCACAACATTAGTAATATCCGATGTGGGGTTCAGGAGGTTTTTAGTAGTACGTATATTTAAGAATGCTTGCTTGCTTTTATGAGTTGTGTTTTAAGAACTAAGTATAAGCAAGGGGTTCATGAGTCGTACGATACCGAGGTGATGAGTAGAGGTTAAATTTAGATTTTAAGCATTATGATTTTAACTGCCTTAGAACACAGACGTGTTTCTTTTATAAGTAAAACTTTCATTAAATAAAAGTATGTCTTAGAAGAAAAGACTAATATTAATTATTTCATGATAGTAAAAATGGAACTTCAACGTTGGACATTCTCTGGTAGGACATCATGGGTAATTATAAATGGAACGTTGCGACATTTGGCCTCACGCCAAAACAACCGACATTTTAATTACAACATTTGGTGCAGCCAGTTTTCGAACCAAACATCAAATCCCAAGGGACAGGAAGACTTGATGGAGATTAGAAGTATTTAAAATATATATATTGGACGAGGGAAAATATTTTTTTTAGGAGCCGTGAGTATTGTGAAAAAGAGTGAAAAAAAATTGTGCGAAAAAAAATATATTGAAATACCTTGCAAGGCAGCTAAAAATGGAAGACTTATTTTATTAGTAGACTCAGGAGCAGATGCCAGTTAAGTAAAAGAAAGTGCGATGACAAATTTTCCAGGCTTTAACAAAAATAATCCAAATGATTTGAATGGAGCTTTTGGTGGGTGTGTTAGGACATTAGGAACCACCAGGGTTCAACATGAGAGCATAGGGTGCCTAAGTTTAATGCTACGCGTAGTGTCACTTGAACAAGGAGTACCAGCAGATGGAATAATCAGACGTGACAATTTATGGAATCGATCTATAATAAATGCGATGGAAAAAACGATAACGTTCTTTGATAAAGATAAAAATCATATTATAAAACTACCAATGAAAACACAGACAGAAATACAAAACATTTTTTAAAATCAACACATTAAAATTCAAGCGAGAAACGCGAAAATAGTATCATTACCTTTAAAAACAAAAATTCCAATCGTAATAATACATAAACAAGAAATTTCTCCAGGTGTATATTTAGCGTTCAAAGTCTATCAAATGTTAGCAAAAATAGAGTTTACGTCTCAATATTAAATGCTACAGAAAAATAAATTCTAATAGACAACAAATTTAAACCAAAATTTTCGAATTTTAATCAGTATAAAGAATCGGATACCAAAAATTCTACAATAAATAGCGTAAATTCAGTAAATATAACAAATAGAATTAACAGATTATTAAGGGAAATTTAAATTGACGAAACTTTAAATAAAGACGAAATTACATCTTTACAAAATTTGCGTATTTCTTATCATGACGTTTTTCACTTAGATGGCGATGAATTAACATATACGCCAGCGCTTAAACATGAAATAACCACACAGTGGAACCAACCACCAATTAATCAGAAACAATATAAACTTCCACATACACATAGAGAAGAAATTAATAGACAAGTAGTAAAAATGTTAGATAATGGCATTATGTCTCCAAGCACCTCACCTTGGAATTCACCATTATTATTAGTACCAAAAAAGAGCGATAAGGACGGTAAGAAGAAATGGAGACTAGTAATAGATTTTAGTAAACTAAATGATGTAACAATAAAACAAGTATTTTCGATTCCTCGTATAGACGAGATATTAGATCAGCTAGGGCATAGTAGATATTTTTCATCTTTAGATTTAGCAAGTGGTTATCATCAGGTCTTAGTAGATAAAGAAAAAAACTGCTTTCAGTGCGGGACTTGGACATTTTGAATTTAATAGAATGCCATTTTGTTTAACAGGTGCACCAGATACTTTTCAAAGAATAATGAACCACATCTTAACAGGTTTACAAGGTATCGATTGTTTTGTGTATCTCGATGACATAGTTGTATATGGAAAAATTTAAGCGAAAATGTGCATAGATTAAGTAAAGTATTACAGAAATTAAGGGAACATAATTTAAAATTAAATACAGAAAAACGAAGTTTTATATTTAGGCCATAAATGTTCGGAACTAGGTGCGCTGCCAGATCCCTCTAAGATCGAATGCGTAAAAAATATTCCGGTGCCAAGATTAATTAATTATTACAGAAATTCAAAGGCAATAATTTACTTAGAAACTACGTTAAATTTACATGGACAGACGATTGTCAAAATTCATTTATTAAATTGAAAGAATCAATAATTTCATCACCATCCAGATTTTACGAAGTAATGAAGCAATAGGCGCGGTACTGTCGCAAGGCGAAGTTGGAAGCGATAGACCAATCGCATTTGCGAGCAGGGCATAAAATGCGACCGAAAAAGGAAATTCCACCATTGAAAAAGAATTTTTAGCTATTGTTTGGGCTACCAAGAATTTTAGAGCATATCTATTAGGGCGACCATTCAAAATTTGTACAGATCATCAGCCCTTAAAAGGTATTGCAAACTTCAAAGATCAGACATCCCGCCTTGCGCGTTTCCGACATAAATTGTCAGAATACGATTTTGAAATAATTTACAAGCCAGGTAAAAAGAATTTTAACGCGGATGCTTTAAGCAGAATACCATATATACAACCTTATATCACCGCATTACAAACACGTTCTAAAACTACACAAAATAAATTAGATCAACAAATTACAAAAACAAAGCCCCAAATTAGTACACCGGTCGTAGATGAAACAATTACAGATGCAAATAACGAAACAAATTTTGCACACTTATTAACTGATCCAGAAGAGATTAAAACGGTAATAAAAGATTTTCATGATTCCGCATTAGGAGGCCATAAGGGAGCAGTAAAAACATATTTTAGAATTAGAAGACAATTTAAGTGGAAAGGTATGCAGAAACAAATAAAAGATTACGTTAAAATTTTTTTAAAATGCCAAGTAAATAAAAGTTCTAGGCTTACTAAAATGCAAATGGTCCTAACTGATACGCCAGTGAGACCATTTGATAAAGTATACATGGATCTTGTAGGAATTTTACCAGAAACTATCTCTGGGAATAAACATATAAAATATAAATATAAAAAGATGATATTTCAAAATATATATGTTGCGTAGCTATACCAGACGCAGAAGCAAGCACTGTAGCGAAAGCATTTTACGACGAAATCATTGCGCGCTTATATATTCCAAAAGTTACCGACAATGGTTCAAATTTCGTCTCAAAACTGTTTTCAGATACATGTAAATTGTTAGGAATTAAAAAGTTACATATTACACCATATCATCCACAAGCTAATGGATCTTTGGAAAGAAGCCATCGACCGTAAGCAGAATATTTGCGAAGTTTTGCAAAAGAAGATGGGTCAAACTGGGACCAATGGTTATATTCGGCAATGCACGTACACAATAATACAGTGCATATGTCAACAGGGCAAACGCCTTTCCGTACTTTATATGGGTTTGATTTTGATATGCCCACTAATTTAAAACGTAAATATTCACCAGTTTATAATACAGATGATTACAACAAATTATTAAAATATCAGATTCAACGCACACACGAAATCGTGAGACAAAATCAAGATAAAGCAAAAGAAAAATCTAAACAAAGCTATGATAGCGCATTACACCCAAAAATATTTAAAGTGGGCGATAAAATATTATTGAAAAATCAAAATAGAAAGAATAAATTTTTATGGGTAGGACCCTATGAGTAAGTCCTGTAACGACAATGATTTCTATCAAAGGAAAAGGAAAACAATTTCATAACAACTTATTAAAAGCATATAACTTTGAAGTTATACACAATTAAATAAAGATGATCATAACATGTAATGTAGATCATGTTAAAATGAAATGCATAATATTGCAAACAACATTATAAGTTAAACATTGTCACTATATTTGAGATAGGTCAGTACCACAATTTCATTGTCAAGGGCATTGTCAATCGAAACAAACGACAGAAAGAAGTTGTATTTTAAATATAGAAAGAGCACAAACTGAAGGGGAGCTTATGTATAGTTATAAGTGATAAAATGCAATTCAGCGTTTTGCAAATAGGAACCACTGCACTAATGGACTGAAAATGAAACGAGATACGTTAATTCAGCGACAAAAACAAACTAACAACTAATGATTTAATGTAATAATTATAATATTGTTTAATATTTTTTTTGAGTTAGTTAATTATTATTTACCCATTTTTAATATAATATTTATATTATTTAATATTTTTTCGATTTTTCGTAAGAGTTTCAGAGATAGGCGGCCACAGGCGAAAATAAAAAAAAAATGAATTACTTCTTAACCATTTTTAATAGTTTAATGTAATAATTATAATATTTTTTAATATTTTTTCTAACTTTACCACAGTTTCGAAGAAAGACAAGCACAGTCGAAAGTAAAACAAAATAAATTATTTTTACCCATTTTTAATGATTTGATCTAATGGTTCAATTATTATAATATATCTTAATAATATTTTATTTTCGAACATAGTCACTGTTTCGAGAACAGATGAAAATAATACGAAATTAAATGGTTTTCCGTAATTTGTCTGTCAATACTATAAGTTTCCTTGAATTATTATTTACCAAAATATTGATTACATGGCATGAAAGATTGTGTTAACTTAAATAAAATTATATTAGTTAAAAATAAATTTTAAAAATTACGAAAAAAACATTTATTATTATTTTGTATGTCACGAAAAAAGTAAAAGATAGATTTGTTGAATTATTGAATATTTAGAAAATCTGATAGGTCTTCTGCGATTTCAACTAAAATTTTCGAATATTAAAGCTGACCTGATCACAGCCACATTTGTAGCTATCGGTTGTGGCTTTTGTAATCGATGTTCGAAATATAATAGTTTTGTGTACCTACTATAAGAATTTTGCAATTGAAAGAATAGAGATGTCGCTATTGAAATATGATATATAGAGAAATATATAGAGATTGTTACAATAAACGATAATTATTGATATAATTAAATAGTATAAAACTTGAAGTTAATATTAATGTCTAATGCGCTAAACGGTTAATATGTAACGCGATTAATAACACTACACAACAGCCATTCTGCGCAGCATTCAAGGCTATTTTTGTATTATGTAAAATGTCGCCCTGATTCCGAAAATTTAGTTTGATAATGTTTCTTTGGATAGATTTGGATAGATGGTCCAATAAATTTTGAACCGAGCTTTCATTAAGGTGACATATATTTGTAAATATCTCGCGTTCTAAATAACACATGTGATCAGTGTTATATCGAATGAAATGTAATTAAATATCTACATTTTTCAGAACATTTTTAAATTGGTTCAATAGTTTAAGAGAACTCGATATGAGAATTTAAAAAAAACATTATTAAAAAAAAATCGTTTTAAAAAATGGACAAAAATCGAGAAAGTAAGATGATACACAAATTTTAATAATAATAGTTTGACACTACAGTCCTATAAGAACTTAGGCCGAGATCTCTCACCATTTTGAGCTGTGCGTGTTATATTTGTAGTCAAAGTGGTTGGACCTACAGTTTATTGCCGAATCCGAACGGCGGGTGAGAGCTTTTCATAGGCAATGTTTTTGAAAACAATATAATTGAGTACCATACAAATAGGCATAAAAATAAAAAATGTGAGCGGATCACGGTCATTTTTTGAGCACAAATTGATAGATGATTGCTTGTAATTAATTTTAAATTTTATAACTTTATCTTTAATACTTAACGAGATATGTGATCCTAAAAAGTAAACCCAAATCTCGTAGTGGATGTAGTAGATTACGTTGACTAATTCGTCTCATTTTCGAACTTTGAATTACTATTCTACTAAAATATTGTTACGAAAAGAGGTAATTTGCTCCACTGTGCAAGCAAGCAGCGTACTAATCAATGTGTTAGATAGAGAGGGAAGATCACAGAAGGAGCTGGCGATTCATAATCTTTCAACTGTAGGTACGAAAGTAGAGCTGCAAAACCGTCTAATGGAAGAATTTGAGAACCAAGGCATTGACCTCGCAGAGCACGAGTTTGAAGTGGAAGCTGCAACAGCGTCATCGAAAAGTGTGAACACGGAGCAAAAAGTACAGTCCCAAAGTTTTGATATGAGCCAGTTGCTCGGAGCAATACAAAAACAGCTTCAAGAAAATTCAAATCAACTTAAAACAGAACTACAAGAAAATTCCAGCAAAATGGAACAGAAACTTCTAGAAAATTCAAAACAGCTCTAAGAAAATTCGACCAGAATTTAACACAAACTTCTAGACAATTCAAATCAACATCAAGTAAAAATTGAGCAACAGATGCAGGAACATTCTAAGCAGCTTCTCGAAGTATTAGAAGTATTAGAAAATACACTCCATGGCAAAGTAAACCACCTTGAGGCACATGTAAATGATATTGTAGTGGACATTGATGACAAATTTGAAAAGCTGGAAAATGGTTTCGACAAAAAGCTACTGAAAATACAAGAAGATGTCAGTTTACTACAGATAAGTGGACCTACACAGCATGTTGTTACTGGTAAGAGGCTAAAATTGCCGATTTACGCCGATGTACGACCCACATCGTTCAACATTTTCAAGCTGCAATTTGAGACCACGGCTGTAAGTAATCGATGGAATAATAAGAACAGCGTAGCCGCACTTATCGTGGCGCTTAAAGGAAGCGCAGCCGAAGTATTGCAGACTGTTCCAGAAAGTGATCGAAACAGTTATTTAGCGGATATGGCTGCACTGCAGCGAAAATATGGCAGTGATCACATGAAACAGATATACCGAATGGTGATGAAGGGTAGAATGCAACGAAATGGCGAAACTTTGCAGGCGTATGCATAGGATGTCGAGAGACTTGCGCATTTTTCCTATGCAGATTCAACGAGTGATTTCATAGAAAAGTGCATAATCGAAGCGTTTGTTGATGGCATACCCGATCAGGAGACAAAACGTGCAACAGTGATTGCGCCCAAGGTAACATATACGGAAACGGTTACCATCGCTCTAACACAGGAGACAGCAAATGCGTTGTGTCGATCGACTCCAAAGGCGCGTTGAATTGAACTAGAATTCAAACATTGCTTAAGAGCTGAAGGAAAGGCCGACATACTTGACATTCGCCTGCTGAATGTTTTACCTGCAGAATAATGGTCAATGGAACAAATTCCAATCGATCAAAAGAGTGAGCCCGATCTTACAAAAATCATGATGTTCAAGGAACAGCAAAGAAAGCCATCATGGGAAGAGATAACTTCCGACAGCCCAATAACTAAGGCGTACTGGGCACAGTGGCAGAGCTTAAAACTGCAAGATGGTTGCTTATATCGTGTATGGGAAAGTGAAGATTACACCTCATCCCGAAGTTTCATTATTGTTCCTAAGTCATAAATAAAAGAGATATTAGCAGAATACCATGGTGGATCTAGTGAAGGTCATTTGGGCATGAATAAAACGGTAGAAAAAGTAAAGAAAAGTTTTTATTAGGTTGGATGCCAAGAGCCAGTCGCCGATAGGATTCGCAGTTGTCCGCAATGTGTACCAGCAAAAGCACCAACATTCAGGAGTCGCGGTAGGATGCATCAGTACAACGTGGGAGCACCATTCGAGCGTATTGCCATGGATATCGCCGGGTCGTTTCCAATCAGTGATGCGGGTAATAACTATGTCCTTGTCGTCATTGACTACTTCAGCAAGTGGTCTAAAGTGTATCCCATGCCGAATCAAGAAGCCACAACAGTTGCGGATGCATTAGTTAACAACTGGGTAAGCCGTTTTGTCGTACCGTTGGAACTGCATTCAGATCAAGGATGAAATTTTGAGTCTGCTGTATTTAAAGAAGTATGTAAAGTCCTCAACATACACAAAACACGAACAACGCCATTGCACCCGCAATCTGATGGCATGGTGGAGAGATTCAATCGGACTTTGGAAGAGTATCTCAGAAAAGTGGTTGATAAAAATCAAAAAGATTGGGATACACACATACCACTGTTTCTCATGGCATATCGAACGGCGGTTCATGACACCACAGTAGCTTCACCTGCGAGAATTGTTTTTGGAACAGACCTAAGATTACCTGCGGATTTAAAGATTGGTGCGAATCCTTCAGTTGGAATTCCTGTACACGATTATGTTTCCAGAAAAAGTGAAGAAATGAACGAAGTTCATCTGTTTGTAAGGCAGCGTACACAATTTGCGAGTGATAAAATGAAGGCCAGACTTGCGTACAAATTCAAATTCAGTGCAAGCAAGCAGCGCACTAATCAATGTGTTAGAAAGAGAGGGAAGATCATTCCGCGCACTAAGCAAAGTGCGAGACAGAGATGGAACACATTAAAACACATGAGTGCGAATGAGATGCCAATAGCATGCGTCATTCACGAAACGAGAGGAAGGTTTTCGAAACAAGTCGAAGCTTGTCGAAACGTGTCGACCTGATGCATGCAGTATATAAGGGAGCCGCATCTGAGGTACAGCACTTCAGTTGTGATTTGATAGTGAACTCGTAGTGCATCTCGTAAACGAACGTTGTAAAGATAAATTGTAGTAATACAGCAGTTGAAATAAGTGATTGTTATTAAGTTGTTATTTAAATTAATAAAGTTAATTAATACTGGTTGAAACAATACTAGTTAAAACCAAATATTAGTGTGTTTTTAAATAAACTCTAAATCGACTCGGAAAGTGATGTTGATCAAGAAAATATATACATGTTCATACCAGTCACGCCTACTAAGAGGCGCTAAAATATCCTTACATACATTTCATAACATTCACCCATGGGAATAGGGTACAAACATAAAATGTTTTTTTTTTAAGTTAATACTCAATTGTAATGCTTTCACATGATTTTTTCTGTTCCCAAAATGCATCCATAGATTTCTTTTATTTTTACAATGTTTTCTTTAAAAATGTGCATGCGAATTTTGAAATATTACAAACTGTATATCATCTTGCGTATTAAATTTTTCACCATTTTTTCAATGCATTTCTGAATAAAATTTAGGTCGAAAAAATTTACATTTTTCGAGATCTTCTATAGAGTTCTGTTAAACCAGTAAACCAATTCCAAATTGTTGTAAGAAATGTTTATTGGATATTTAATTACCTTTTCTAAAACGCAAGATATTTACAAATATATGTGACCACCTTTTTGAAAGCTCAGTATAAAAGTTATTGCCCGAAATCTCGTAAGCCATAGACATTTTTTTTAATTCATATATTAAAATTCTACGGGTCATTTCCAATAATACAAAAATAATAGAATTTACTGCGCAAACTTTTTTCGCGTTTTGTTTTGTTTTGTTGTGTAATTAGTAATTTATAATTTATAATTTATAATTTATAATTTATAATTTATAATTTATAATTTATAATTTATAATTTATAATTTATAATTTATAATTTATAATTTATAATTTATAATTTATAATTTATAATTTATAATTTATAATTTATAATTTATAATTTATAATTTATAATTTATAATTTATAATTTATAATTTATAATTTATAATTTATAATTTATAATTTATAATTTATAATTTATAATTTATAATTTATAATTTATAATTTATAATTTATAATTTATAATTTATAATTTATAATTTATAATTTATAATTTATAATTTATAATTTATAATTTATAATTTATAATTTATAATTTATAATTTATAATTTATAATTTATAATTTATAATTTATAATTTATAATTTATAATTTATAATTTATAATTTATAATTTATAATTTATAATTTATAATTTATAATTTATAATTTATAATTTATAATTTATAATTTATAATTTATAATTTATAATTTATAATTTATAATTTATAATTTATAATTTATAATTTATAATTTATAATTTATAATTTATAATTTATAATTTATAATTTATAATTTATAATTTATAATTTATAATTTATAATTTATAATTTATAATTTATAATTTATAATTTATAATTTATAATTTATAATTTATAATTTATAATTTATAATTTATAATTTATAATTTATAATTTATAATTTATAATTTATAATTTATAATTTATAATTTATAATTTATAATTTATAATTTATAATTTATAATTTATAATTTATAATTTATAATTTATAATTTATAATTTATAATTTATAATTTATAATTTATAATTTATAATTTATAATTTATAATTTATAATTTATAATTTATAATTTATAATTTATAATTTATAATTTATAATTTATAATTTATAATTTATAATTTATAATTTATAATTTATAATTTATAATTTATAATTTATAATTTATAATTTATAATTTATAATTTATAATTTATAATTTATAATTTATAATTTATAATTTATAATTTATAATTTATAATTTATAATTTATAATTTATAATTTATAATTTATAATTTATAATTTATAATTTATAATTTATAATTTATAATTTATAATTTATAATTTATAATTTATAATTTATAATTTATAATTTATAATTTATAATTTATAATTTATAATTTATAATTTATAATTTATAATTTATAATTTATAATTTATAATTTATAATTTATAATTTATAATTTATAATTTATAATTTATAATTTATAATTTATAATTTATAATTTATAATTTATAATTTATAATTTATAATTTATAATTTATAATTTATAATTTATAATTTATAATTTATAATTTATAATTTATAATTTATAATTTATAATTTATAATTTATAATTTATAATTTATAATTTATAATTTATAATTTATAATTTATAATTTATAATTTATAATTTATAATTTATAATTTATAATTTATAATTTATAATTTATAATTTATAATTTATAATTTATAATTTATAATTTATAATTTATAATTTATAATTTATAATTTATAATTTATAATTTATAATTTATAATTTATAATTTATAATTTATAATTTATAATTTATAATTTATAATTTATAATTTATAATTTATAATTTATAATTTATAATTTATAATTTATAATTTATAATTTATAATTTATAATTTATAATTTATAATTTATAATTTATAATTTATAATTTATAATTTATAATTTATAATTTATAATTTATAATTTATAATTTATAATTTATAATTTATAATTTATAATTTATAATTTATAATTTATAATTTATAATTTATAATTTATAATTTATAATTTATAATTTATAATTTATAATTTATAATTTATAATTTATAATTTATAATTTATAATTTATAATTTATAATTTATAATTTATAATTTATAATTTATAATTTATAATTTATAATTTATAATTTATAATTTATAATTTATAATTTATAATTTATAATTTATAATTTATAATTTATAATTTATAATTTATAATTTATAATTTATAATTTATAATTTATAATTTATAATTTATAATTTATAATTTATAATTTATAATTTATAATTTATAATTTATAATTTATAATTTATAATTTATAATTTATAATTTATAATTTATAATTTATAATTTATAATTTATAATTTATAATTTATAATTTATAATTTATAATTTATAATTTATAATTTATAATTTATAATTTATAATTTATAATTTATAATTTATAATTTATAATTTATAATTTATAATTTATAATTTATAATTTATAATTTATAATTTATAATTTATAATTTATAATTTATAATTTATAATTTATAATTTATAATTTATAATTTATAATTTATAATTTATAATTTATAATTTATAATTTATAATTTATAATTTATAATTTATAATTTATAATTTATAATTTATAATTTATAATTTATAATTTATAATTTATAATTTATAATTTATAATTTATAATTTATAATTTATAATTTATAATTTATAATTTATAATTTATAATTTATAATTTATAATTTATAATTTATAATTTATAATTTATAATTTATAATTTATAATTTATAATTTATAATTTATAATTTATAATTTATAATTTATAATTTATAATTTATAATTTATAATTTATAATTTATAATTTATAATTTATAATTTATAATTTATAATTTATAATTTATAATTTATAATTTATAATTTATAATTTATAATTTATAATTTATAATTTATAATTTATAATTTATAATTTATAATTTATAATTTATAATTTATAATTTATAATTTATAATTTATAATTTATAATTTATAATTTATAATTTATAATTTATAATTTATAAT
Source organism: Dryomyza anilis (assembly GCA_951804985.1). NCBI lineage: Eukaryota > Metazoa > Arthropoda > Insecta > Diptera > Dryomyzidae > Dryomyza > Dryomyza anilis. Next base: position 63,571,802 of record OX638130.1, read on the forward strand.
TTATAATTTATAATTTATAATTTATAATTTATAATTTATAATTTATAATTTATAATTTATAATTTATAATTTATAATTTATAATTTATAATTTATAATTTATAATTTATAATTTATAATTTATAATTTATAATTTATAATTTATAATTTATAATTTATAATTTATAATTTATAATTTATAATTTATAATTTATAATTTATAATTTATAATTTATAATTTATAATTTATAATTTATAATTTATAATTTATAATTTATAATTTATAATTTATAATTTATAATTTATAATTTATAATTTATAATTTATAATTTATAATTTATAATTTATAATTTATAATTTATAATTTATAATTTATAATTTATAATTTATAATTTATAATTTATAATTTATAATTTATAATTTATAATTTATAATTTATAATTTATAATTTATAATTTATAATTTATAATTTATAATTTATAATTTATAATTTATAATTTATAATTTATAATTTATAATTTATAATTTATAATTTATAATTTATAATTTATAATTTATAATTTATAATTTATAATTTATAATTTATAATTTATAATTTATAATTTATAATTTATAATTTATAATTTATAATTTATAATTTATAATTTATAATTTATAATTTATAATTTATAATTTATAATTTATAATTTATAATTTATAATTTATAATTTATAATTTATAATTTATAATTTATAATTTATAATTTATAATTTATAATTTATAATTTATAATTTATAATTTATAATTTATAATTTATAATTTATAATTTATAATTTATAATTTATAATTTATAATTTATAATTTATAATTTATAATTTATAATTTATAATTTATAATTTATAATTTATAATTTATAATTTATAATTTATAATTTATAATTTATAATTTATAATTTATAATTTATAATTTATAATTTATAATTTATAATTTATAATTTATAATTTATAATTTATAATTTATAATTTATAATTTATAATTTATAATTTATAATTTATAATTTATAATTTATAATTTATAATTTATAATTTATAATTTATAATTTATAATTTATAATTTATAATTTATAATTTATAATTTATAATTTATAATTTATAATTTATAATTTATAATTTATAATTTATAATTTATAATTTATAATTTATAATTTATAATTTATAATTTATAATTTATAATTTATAATTTATAATTTATAATTTATAATTTATAATTTATAATTTATAATTTATAATTTATAATTTATAATTTATAATTTATAATTTATAATTTATAATTTATAATTTATAATTTATAATTTATAATTTATAATTTATAATTTATAATTTATAATTTATAATTTATAATTTATAATTTATAATTTATAATTTATAATTTATAATTTATAATTTATAATTTATAATTTATAATTTATAATTTATAATTTATAATTTATAATTTATAATTTATAATTTATAATTTATAATTTATAATTTATAATTTATAATTTATAATTTATAATTTATAATTTATAATTTATAATTTATAATTTATAATTTATAATTTATAATTTATAATTTATAATTTATAATTTATAATTTATAATTTATAATTTATAATTTATAATTTATAATTTATAATTTATAATTTATAATTTATAATTTATAATTTATAATTTATAATTTATAATTTATAATTTATAATTTATAATTTATAATTTATAATTTATAATTTATAATTTATAATTTATAATTTATAATTTATAATTTATAATTTATAATTTATAATTTATAATTTATAATTTATAATTTATAATTTATAATTTATAATTTATAATTTATAATTTATAATTTATAATTTATAATTTATAATTTATAATTTATAATTTATAATTTATAATTTATAATTTATAATTTATAATTTATAATTTATAATTTATAATTTATAATTTATAATTTATAATTTATAATTTATAATTTATAATTTATAATTTATAATTTATAATTTATAATTTATAATTTATAATTTATAATTTATAATTTATAATTTATAATTTATAATTTATAATTTATAATTTATAATTTATAATTTATAATTTATAATTTATAATTTATAATTTATAATTTATAATTTATAATTTATAATTTATAATTTATAATTTATAATTTATAATTTATAATTTATAATTTATAATTTATAATTTATAATTTATAATTTATAATTTATAATTTATAATTTATAATTTATAATTTATAATTTATAATTTATAATTTATAATTTATAATTTATAATTTATAATTTATAATTTATAATTTATAATTTATAATTTATAATTTATAATTTATAATTTATAATTTATAATTTATAATTTATAATTTATAATTTATAATTTATAATTTATAATTTATAATTTATAATTTATAATTTATAATTTATAATTTATAATTTATAATTTATAATTTATAATTTATAATTTATAATTTATAATTTATAATTTATAATTTATAATTTATAATTTATAATTTATAATTTATAATTTATAATTTATAATTTATAATTTATAATTTATAATTTATAATTTATAATTTATAATTTATAATTTATAATTTATAATTTATAATTTATAATTTATAATTTATAATTTATAATTTATAATTTATAATTTATAATTTATAATTTATAATTTATAATTTATAATTTATAATTTATAATTTATAATTTATAATTTATAATTTATAATTTATAATTTATAATTTATAATTTATAATTTATAATTTATAATTTATAATTTATAATTTATAATTTATAATTTATAATTTATAATTTATAATTTATAATTTATAATTTATAATTTATAATTTATAATTTATAATTTATAATTTATAATTTATAATTTATAATTTATAATTTATAATTTATAATTTATAATTTATAATTTATAATTTATAATTTATAATTTATAATTTATAATTTATAATTTATAATTTATAATTTATAATTTATAATTTATAATTTATAATTTATAATTTATAATTTATAATTTATAATTTATAATTTATAATTTATAATTTATAATTTATAATTTATAATTTATAATTTATAATTTATAATTTATAATTTATAATTTATAATTTATAATTTATAATTTATAATTTATAATTTATAATTTATAATTTATAATTTATAATTTATAATTTATAATTTATAATTTATAATTTATAATTTATAATTTATAATTTATAATTTATAATTTATAATTTATAATTTATAATTTATAATTTATAATTTATAATTTATAATTTATAATTTATAATTTATAATTTATAATTTATAATTTATAATTTATAATTTATAATTTATAATTTATAATTTATAATTTATAATTTATAATTTATAATTTATAATTTATAATTTATAATTTATAATTTATAATTTATAATTTATAATTTATAATTTATAATTTATAATTTATAATTTATAATTTATAATTTATAATTTATAATTTATAATTTATAATTTATAATTTATAATTTATAATTTATAATTTATAATTTATAATTTAATTTATATTTTTAAAAATAAAAAATAATTATTATTAATAATATTTATAAAAGTCAATAAATAGTTTTTGATTAATATTTTTAAAAGTCAGAAATATTATTATATTTGATAAATATTTATAAAAGGTTTCAAAATGTTAGTCTCGAAGCTGCATTGATCTCGTGATTTTTTTTTTTTTTGATATTTTGAGATTTGTTGGTATATTTTTTTTTTCATATCTCTCATAAATAACAATTTTTTGTTGACTTTTATAAATATTTTCGGTCTCTGATTACTTTTTATCAGCGATGGCGATATTTTTATAAAATTTGATTGTTTCCGATTGACTTCAGTAAGTACAAAAACTTCGAAGTTCTTCTAGTCTTATCTTCGAAAATATGTTCTGTAGATTCGAACTTTGAAAGTGTGGCTGGCACTTGTGTTGCTAACTTCGCCACGGTATTCCACGATAGCATTTTAAAGAATACGCTAATCAAAAAATTATAAAATCAAGGATACTGAAATGAATATTTAAAAAAAAACAAAGTATTATTTGTCATCAGCTTCACTATTATGGTAAACTGACAATCAACAAGCATTTTCTCTCGCGTTTGACATACCCTAGAAAGGTTTTCTAATTAAAAAAAAGTTAAATTTTGTATCTCTTTTTTATATTAACCTATTCTTATTCATGACACCAATTACGTTTTTATTTTATGTTGGACATCAGTGGAATTAATCAAACATTTTATTTTAACTGTGAAAATGACATTGGTTGCATTCAAATTCAACGGATTTAGGTATTTATAAATATTTTCAAAGCCACATTTAAGTCTGTACTAATTTTAGAAGAGATTTTGAGATTTCATGTTCATCTGCGTAATGTTACCTTATTGTTTTGAGAATTAGAAACCAAATAATGTTTTTGATCGAAGATTAAATTTGACCAATGTTAAAAAGCGTTGTGATGCAGCAAAACAATACTCAATTTTCTGTACAACTTTTTTCATTTTGAATATTTTAAAAAGTTTCTTGTTAAAAAGTCTACCAAAACAAAATGATGGTATTAAAACTAACCAAACATTGCCCTTGCAATTCCCTACAATAAAATTACAACACTTATCCAATTTGTGCATCAGGGATAATACAAACAAGGATTAAGTTATACAGCGTCAACTTTTTTAAATTATAAATCCTTAAAAGAGTATTTTGAATAATATAGAAAATGATAAATAATGGTCAGTTCACAATACTAGTGAAGCTTAAGAAAAATAATGTAATTTTATATAAATAAGAAAAATAATGTAATTTTAAATAAAATAGTATCCTTGCTTAAATAATATTTTGATTGAGGTATTCTTTTAAATGCTTTCGTGGACTACTTTAAAGTTATTTTGAAGAATAGACTTTTAAAATAATAACGAAAATAGCCACTTTTAAATTTGTTGTACTAAATTTTTTAAAAATCCAAGTTTACTGTGTTTTTCATCATTAATTTGAACTGGTCTTATTCAACCCAGACAAAAAATTCTCAAAATTTATGTATTTCTACATTTATTTTATGTATTTCGAGTACCTCAACCAAGGACCAATTTCATCGTATTAATGTATTAATTCCATATATTTTATGTACATATTTTCATACATTTTATGCACACAATCTCAACATTTATGTAATTTTACATTATTTAATATTATTTAAAAAAAATAATTTTATTGTTTCATTCAATTTTATTGCGGTGGTGGTAGTTCTGCGTACAGAGCTGTTATTTGTTTATTTCATTTATTTAATTTTATTTTTCTTTTACCTTAACACTACCATATATTACCAACACCAAGTTCATCTCCTCCGACTCCATCGATTTCGTCTCTGCTTCTATACATTAATTTCAGTTGTTACGAATTCGTTTTCTTAACATATATTCAATAAAATGCTTATTTGAATAAAAATGTTTAAGAAATAAAACCAACGAATTATATACACTTGTATATTCGACTGAAAATATTCGATTTCAAATATTTTCGATTATATTTCGAATATCGATATTCGAACATTCGATTATATAGTTTGTTCCCAAACCAAATATGTCTTATACACAAACCAACTCTACAAGCCCTTCAGAAATCCCAAATCAGAAATTTGTATGTAAATAATACATAAAATATATGTATCTGGTTGTTAAATAATGTCCTTAATATATTTGGATTCACCATTATTATGTACAATTCATAAATATTAGAATTTATACATAAATATCAAGAACAAAATTTGTATGTTCTCTATACATAATATTTATGCAAATTTTTTTTTTCTGTCGGGTGGAGCGAAAGTTTACTGTATTTTTCTGAGTTTTTTTAATTCAAGTATTCTCAAAATTCACATGCATTTCTGATTTTAATTTTTGGGATGGGGGCAGACGCGTAATTAAGTAGTCTATCGAACTGCATACAACAAGTTTTGATCCATTATTAATAGGGCGTGTTGCGGGCTCCAGGGATCCTTTTGTACTTGCCTTTATTAATTAAACCGTCAGTGACAATATTCCCTCGAAGTCCACAATTCTTTCCTAACATTTATTATTAAATAAAAACGCAAGGATATTTTAGACTTGCTTTATACTTTTATTAATTATTTTTAAGTATTTTTCCAAGCTTGAGTTTAAACTGAAAACACGTCTGCAGTCTATGGCAGTTAAAATCATCATGCTTAAAAACTAAACTTAACCTCTACTCATCACCTCGGTATCGTGCGACTCACGAACCCCTTGCTTATACTTATTTCTTAAAACATAACTCATAAATGCAAGCAAGCATATTCTTAAATCTACGTACTACTAAAAACCTCATGAACCCCACATCAGATATTTACTAATATTGTGAAATCATTAACTGAGAAAATTCCAATGTGCTAAATTCTTAATTGGTTCCCATGCTGGCGTTAGTCTTGACTTAAATTACAACCAATGCTTTTGATGTTGCTTTTAAACAGACGGAACACTTGCTAGCGTGTGCCTCGGATCCAATTGCAACCAGTGCATTTTTCGTTGCTTTCAAGCGGACTTAATTTTATATCCTGAAAGTATGCACTCATAAACATTATGTACTTGTTCCAGTTACGTCGTAGACGTAATGTTAAGTTAACATGCATCTGTTATTGTGCTTTTAGATTTGAACTTTATGTGCATACTGGTTATGTGCAGGCTTTCTTAAATACAACAAAAAAAACGTTTCTGATTCACAACATTCTTCCCCCCTTATTTTAAAAAAAAATTATTATTAAAAAGAATAATAGTTTTTTCTTTTACATCATTAATATTTCAATATATTTCTTAATTTATTTAACTTACAATAATATTTAAAATCAATAATTATTTTTCATATTATTATAATTTATTTTACTTATTTTCATTTTAAGAATCTTATTAATGCTTATCTTCGTTACTCAATTACTTAATTAATGGTCGCAGTTTTAGTGATAGTTATATACTTTATGTAACGTTAAAAAGAAAAATGTATAACATTACAAGTCACTGAACGTTGCAATTGACAAAACAGTAGTTGATCAAGTTACCGCTTTGCAATCGCTGCGTTCCGTGTTGCTCTGTTGTTTTTCTTGTTTATTCATTTAAGTCATTAAGTGCTTTAATTTGTGTAAAGATTTGTTTTCTTTTAAATATTTTGCGGTATTTATTGAAAATAATACATTTAATTATATTGAGTATATCTTAAGTTATTGTTTATATTTATAGTTTTCATATTTTAATGTTTCTTCAAGTTTTTTATTACTTATTTCTAGTCTATTAAATTAATTATACAAAAAAAAAATATAATTGTGTTTTCTATCAATTTAAAACATAAACTGCTGTGATCGATAGTTCTGTTACTCTCTATTTACGTATATAGGTTGGCTGGCTGCATTTTATTTGTTTCTGCCACTGTTTCGAAAAACATTGTTGTCATCATTTATTTTCATCTTTCGTCTTGATTTTCTTAGCTTTGTTAAATTTGATGTCTTCTATGTTGCGTTGTTTTTTCAGTCAAATTGAATTGTATTTTGTTGAGAGCAGATACTAAAATTGGTAATTTTGTAATTTTATATTTCTGGATATTAATACGAATTTGTCTTCTTTAAATGTTTTTAGAGTTCTTGTAGCGAAATTGTCATCTTCGGAAATCATATTTAATTATACGTACATGTTGTTGTTTGATGTTGTTCTTTTATATTTCACTTGTTGTAAAAATATTTGAATATTTGAAGTTCTTAGTGTTTATAATTTTCGTCTTCTTTTTTAAATAATTATGTTCTTTTGTTGAAGAAATTGTCAGCATAATGTGTGAAACGTTGTTGATTTAGTACAATTATAATAATTTTGTTGATGTGTCAAATTTCTTTTTCTATAAGGTTAGCATTGACAGCTGAATAAGTGTATATGGAATAGCTCCTTCAACTTATTTACAAAATATTAGCTTGTTCCTTGAGTGATAAATTTGTTATCTTTTAATTATATGCACGTAAAGATGTAAAATGTTTTTGCTTCTTTATGGTAGAATAGTCACAACTTTGCTGATTTGTCGAACTTCCACATTCATGTTTATAGTGAGCTGCTTTCTTTTAATTAAACATGTTATTGATGTACAATTGTTGTTGTCATGCGCCATGACTCTCACATGTTTCTTTATCATTCTTCTCTTGTACTTCATTACATAATATTACCATTTCAGACCTTTACCCAACAAAATTAAACGATCTTCTTTGACAATTAAAATTTAAACTTAGTGTCTTCTGCGTCGAATTTTATTGTTTGGTGGACTGCTAGTTATTCTTCTTCTTCGTGCATGTTTTATTTCTTTGTTGTTGTTGAAATGCATTTCCAGAGCCAAGATTATTATTAAAAACACTTATTACTTTGTATTGTTTACTATAACTTTATAAATAATTTATATTTAACATCATTTTTACTATCAGTATTCATAATCTTTGTTTATATTACCTTACATCATAGTATTAAAATTTTATATTTTAATTGTATATTTATGTCGAACATTTTACTTATGCCACTGTGTACATATTTTATTTTACTTTAAAATCTTTAATTTTTTTCTTAATATATATAACTTATTTTATTTATAATTTCATTAGCACATGAATCAATGCTAATTATTTTCAAAAATACTTAGCTATTTATTCATGCACTAATTTATGAATTGAATCATTATTGCCAATTTTCAATAATGGTAAGCGCGCGCGATTTATGCATAACTACTTTTGTACATTCAATAGGTACATATATATTTTCATTACCGTGTAATGATCACATTTAAAACGTTTGTTAATTTTGTTAGATTGTGTATTGTATTTTTTCCTTATCATTCAATTATTGTTCAAATTTTTACGCTGCATTAACGTATCTCATTTCATTTTCGGTACATTAGTGCATTGTTCCTAGATGCAAAACGCTAAATTGCATTTTATCGCTTATAACATTAGCTCCTCACTTCTATATGTGCTCCACTTTAGTGTGTGCTACGCTAACACCTATCTGTACTTCAAGTGCAATGATCTTTCTGTTGCCTGTTTCCATTGAAAATGATCTTGACAATGAAACTAAAGTACTGACCTATCTCAATTATGACAATGTATATTTTATTGCTTTGGCAAATTCGTTCTGAATTCTTGTTTATGAAATATCTAATATAATATTCTTTATACTTTATTCCTTTCTCATTTAATACATGATCTAATGCTAGTCATCTTCTAAAATTAAGACATAGCTATTTCCTCATGCACTAATTTAGATTTTAAAAAATTATCGAAAGGACTTCATAGGGACCTACCCAGATTGGTGAAAATTTGTTTTTCCTATTCTGGTTTTTTAATAAAACTTTATCTCCTTCCTTAAAAACTACCGTATTTAATGTATTATCGTAACTTCGTTTAGATCTTTCCTTAGCTTTTTCTTGATTTTGTCTGACTATCTCATGTGTACGCTGTATTTGGTATTTTAATACCTTATTGTAATCTTCACTGTTATAAATTGGTGAACATTTTCGTTTTAGGTTGGTTGGCATGTCAAATTCAAATCCGTATAAAGTACGACAAGGCGTTTGCCCTGTTGACATATGCACTGTGTTATTGTGCACATGCATTGCCGAATTCAACCATTGGTCCCAGTTGGACCCATCCTCTTTTGCAAAACATCTCAAATACTCCGCTAAAGGTCTGTGACTTCGTTCTAACGAGCCATTCGCCTGCGGGTGATAAGGCATGCATTTTTTTAATGTTTAATAACTTGCACGTGTCTGAAAATAATTTTGACACAAAATTTGACCCATTATCTGTAATTAAAATTTTCGGAATATTATAACGCGTGATAATTTCCTCGTAAAAAGCTTTGGCTACTGTGCTTGCTTCCGTGTCTGGGATAGCTACGCAGCACATGTATTTTGAAAAATCGTCTTGAAATGTTAAAATATATTTATTTCCTGACACTGTTTCAGGTAAAATTCCTACCAAGTCCATATAAACCTTATCGAATGGACGTGTTGGCGTATCTGTCAAGTTCATTGGCATTTTTGTTAACTTTGAACTTTTGTTCATTTGGCATTTAGGACAGTTTCTAACATATTCTTTTATTTGTTTCTGCATTCCCCTCCATTTAAATTGTTTCTTAATCCTAAAGTATGTTTTAAGTGTGCATGAAAATCTTTCATCACGGTTTTAATTTCATCCGGATCAGTTAATATTTGATCTGAATTCGTTTCACTATTTGTATCTATTATTGTTTCATCTACGACTGGTGTACTGATTTGTGGTTTTATTTTTGTGATTTGCTGATCTAAAATATTTTGTGTAGTTTTGGATCGTGTTTGTACGGCTGTAATATCTGGTTCTATATATGGAATTTTGCTTAAAGCATCCGCATTTAAATTCTTTTTGCCTGGTTTGTACATTATTTCAAAATCATATTCCGATAATTTGTGTCGGAAACGAGCAAGGCGGGATGCCTGATCTTTTAAATTTGCAATACCTTTTAGAGGTTGATGATCTGTAAAAATTTTGAATGGTCGCCCTAATAGGTATGCTCTAAAATTCTTTGTTGCCGAAACAATTGCTAAAAATTCCTTTTCAATGGTAGAATATCGTTTTTCTGCTCCATTTAAAGTTCTACTTGCAAACGCGATCGGTCGGTCGCTTCCTACTTCACCTTGAGATAGCACTGCACCTACTGCTTCTGTTGTTACTTGCGTCTGTTGTTAGTAAAAAAGTTTTTGTAAAATCTGGATATGCTAATATTGGAGGTGAAATTATTGATTCTTTCAATTTAATAAATGAATTTTGACAATCGTCCGTCCATTTAAATTTAACGTCCTTTTTAAGTAAATTATTAATTGGTAAAGATAACCTTGCCATATTGCTTATGAACTTTCTGTAATAATTAATTAATCGCAAGAATGCTTGTACTTCTTTTCTGTTTCTTGGTACTGGAATATTTTTTACGCATTCGACCTTAGCGGGGTCTGGCAGCGCACCAAGTTCTGAACATTTATGCCCTAAATATAGAACTTCACGACGTAAAAACTGACATTTTTCGGTATTTAATTTTAAATTATGGTCTCTTAGTTTCTGTAATACTTTACTTAATCTGTGTTCATGTTCGCTTATATTTTTCCCATACACAACTATATCATCAAGATATACAAAACAATCGATACCCTTTAACCCTGTTAAGATGTGATTCATTATTCTCTGGAAAGTTGCTGGTGCCCCTGTTAAACCGAAAGGCATCCTATTGAATTCAAAATGTCCAAGTCCTGTACTGAAGGCAGTTTTTTCTTTATCACCTTCTTCTACTAAGACCTGATGATAGCCACTTGCTAAATCTAATGTTGAAAAATACCGACTGTGACCTAATTGATCCAATATTTCATCTATTCGCGGGATAGGAAATACCTGTTTCATAGTTACGTCATTTAATTTACGGAAATCTATGATAAGTCTCCATTTTTTGTTACCGTCTTTGTCGCTCATCTTCGGTACCAATAGTAATGGTGAATTCCAGGGTGATATGCTTGGCGATATAATGCCAGCATCTAACATTTTGTTAACCTGTCTATTAATTTCCTCTCTATGTGTGTGTGGAAGTTTGTATTGCTTTTGGTTAATTGGTGGTTGATTCCATTGTGTTGTTATGTCGTGTTTAAGTATCGGCGTGTATGACAGTTCGTCACCTTCTAAGTGAAAAACATCGTGGTAAGAAATACAAAGATTTTGTAATGATGTGATTTCCTCCTTATTTAAAGATTCATCGATGTTAATTTTTTCTAATAATCTATTAATCCAATTTTTTGATTTATAGTATTTATTGTAAAATTGTTTGTATCTGATTCCCTATACTGATTAAAATTTGAAAATTTCGGTTCAAAATTGTTGTCTATTATAATGTCCTTTTCTGTAGCATTTAATACTGAGACATAAACTTTATTTTTGTTAACATTCGATAAGCTTTCTCCCAAATATACTCCAGGATAAATTTCTTGTTTATGTATTAATACAATTGGAATTTTTGTTTTTAGTGTAATTTCTACTATTTTTGCGGTTCTCGGCATGATATTTATTTCAAGATTGTAATAAATATTTTCTATGTCGGCTCGCGTTTTCATTGGTAATCGGAAAATGGAATAGATCCGTAATAAACGCAATTAATAAGACCATAACATTCTACGATAAAGGAAAGAATCACACTATTTCCTTTATCGTAGAATGTTATGGTCTTATTAATTGCGTTTATTACGGATCTATTCCATATGTTATCCCGTCCTATTATTCCGTCTGCTGGTATTCCTTGTTCAAGAGATACTACATGCATTATTAAATGTAACCACTTTATATTACTGTGTTGTATATTGGTCGTGCCTAACGTCATTACGCATCCACCAAAAGCCCCATTAAAATCTTTCTTACTATTCTTAACAAAATCCGGTAGTTGTGTCATTGCACCTTCCTTTATTATGCTTGCATCTGCTCCTGAGTCTACTAGTAATATGAGTTTTCCATTTTTAGCTGCCTCGCAAGGTACTTCAATGAACACATCACTTACATTAGACAATTTGAAGCAGTCTCCCTTTCTATTGTATATTTTGTTAATTCTCTTTTTATTTAATCCACTCAACTGTTGTCTGATTTTTTTATCATAACATGTTATAAAATTTTCAAACTTTTTCAACATTCCTGTAAACATATTGTTCAACTTTTGACCTATTTGCATTTCTTCACATACACATCTTTGCCGATTAGTTTCATCTGCTACTAATTTAATAATTTTTGCCCCTATTGCTATTATCATATATATACAGAAATGTATTAATGCAAAAATTACCATTGTCACTCCCTCACAATCAAACCACGGTGGATCAATATGTGTATCAACGGTCACTTCAGACGTCTGATTTGCAATATTTTCCTCCACCGGTTTTCTCTTATTTTCAGGAGTTTTGGTAGTTAATGTGATCACAGACCCTCCAGCCTTATGATTTACTATTTCTACCCCTTTTGACCTAATTTAGCTATTTTTAATGGGTCCCCAGCTTACTGGCCTTGGCTGGGCCCCTGGTAGTTTCCCTTGTTTTGATCATTATTCTCCCTCGCCAGATAATCCCTCTTGGCGTAGCAATCAGTTTCTACATGACCAAGTCTACGACACCAATCACATTTTAAATTATTTCTAGGGGTATTCCCATTTCTATTGTTATTATTTCTATTATTATTATTATTATTATTATTGGTACGGTACGTAGTGTTATGTCCTGCTTGCAAATTGTTGTTTAAAAATTCCCTATTAACGACTGGATGGTTTTGCGTACGTCCAAACCCTTCCTTATTTTGAGCTTCTAATCTAATGGAAGCACACCTCCAACTAGATTCGTGCCCATATTTTTCACACTCTATACAAAACGGTGTGTTTTTCCGCGTAATACATTCGTCTCGTGTATGTCCTTTTTTCTGGCAAAAAGAGCATGTTGGTCGTATTTTTGATCCTTCTGTTTTATTTATTTTGTGATTTAGTGGGGTAGTTTGAAAATGATTGTTTTGAATACTATTCGTTGGACTGGTTACAGATTGTTCGAAACTGAACACTTCCTCGGGGAATCTCGGACCCCTTTGAATTGTTATCTGGGCCTTTAATGCTTCATCTAATAAATCATTCAAGTTTTCTGCTTTGCTACTTAATAATAGAACCTTTATTGTCGGATCCTTTACACCTACCTTGAATGCTGTCAGAACTGAGTTTACTAGTTCCGTATTAAAAACATCTGTAGGTAGATTTTTATTTTTGTACCTTGAATCTGCTATTTCATTAGCGTTTGCCCATAATCTTTCTAATCTTCTTGCAAATGTCCTCAGACTTTCACCATCCGTCTGATATGCTTTTCTAATACTATCCTGAACCGAATCTAAGGTAGTCATTTTTAAATATGTATTTCTTAGAACGTCAAATAACTCCTCTAAATCATTGAACTTTCTTGTATGGACTAGATCATAAGCGTCACCAAGAAGATGCAGTTTGACACAGCTAATGAATTCTTCTTTGTTTTCTTCTGTAATTTTTAGACTTGCTAACGCACAAGCGTCCATGAACCTATAAAGTTCAGTTTTAACGGACGGTGATACCGATCCCATAAAAAATGGAACCACACTTCCTACGTAATTCGATACAGTATCTAACGACATTTCTAATGTTGTTTCCGGTGCTGTTATTTTATCAAATTTACCTTCAATCTGTAATGCCTCCTTATGATATAATGATGTTTCGTGGGCTAGCTTAACTTCCGATTCTTAAAATCTGATTTTCGAGTCTAATTCCCTTACTTTATTATTTGCTTCTTCTAATGTTTCGAATTCTAGTCTGGGCTGTTGGCTCAGTGCTCGTTCAATTGATTCGTCCGAAATATCTTTATTTTTCAGCAAAGTTCTTAATTTTTCGTTTTCTTCCTCTATTCCACTAGCCTGATCTAACAACTCCTGCCGTTCTTCTACAATATCGTTTAATTTTTTAATTAATGCAGTAAATTCCCCTTTCCAATCTTCTAATTCTTTTATTTTATGAGCACTTTTATGTTCCAAGAAGTAGACTAATTGTTCAAAAACTACGTCAACTCTTTCGACTTCTGAGTATACCCGTGTGGAACTGACTTTATTTTTTATTAATTCTAAAGTTTCTTTATTGTTAACTTCCGAACTAATTTGATTCCACAATTTCTCAGTAAATCTGCCAAGTTGTCCTAATATATTTCTATATGCTACTTCCAATTCCTCAAAATTCGCCATATAATCATTAAAATTTTCAATTAAAATTTATAAATTTGTTTAATTTCATTCTTTCTATAATTTAATTTCACCATTTATTTACTGTTTTCACTCAAACTCACTAAAATTTATTCAATATTTAATTATACCTTCCTTTCCACCTCTGTGTTTCTTCATTTATTTTTTTTTTAATGCTCCTTCAAATTCGTCCTTCAGTTCTTTTTGTAGATTCTTGAAAAACCGGCTGCGCCAAAATGTTGCGGGCTCCAGGGGTCCTTTTGTACTTGCTTTTATTAATTAAACCGTCAGTGACAATATTCCCTCGAAGTCCACAATTCTTTCCTAACATTTATTATTAAATAAAAATGCAAGGATATTTTAGACTTGCTTTATACTTTTATTAATTATTTTTAAGTAGTTTTACAAGCTTGAGTTTAAACTGAAAACACGTCTGCACTCTATGGCAGTTAAAATCATCATGCTTAAAAACTAAAGTTAACCTCTACTCATCACCTCGGTATCGTGCGACTCACGAACCCCTTGCTTATACTTATTTCTTAAAACACAACTCATAAATGCAAGCAAGCATATTCTTAAATCTACGTACAACTAAAAACCTCATGAACCCCACATCAGATATTTACTAATATTGTGAAATCATTAACTGAGAAAATTCCAATGTGCTAAATTCTTAATTGGTTCCCATGCTGGCGTTAGTCTTGACTTAAATTACAACCAATGCTTTTGATGTTGCTTTTAAACAGACGGCACACTTGCTAGCGTGTGCCTCGGATCCAATTGCAACCAGTGCAAGCGGACTTAATTTTATATCCTGAAAGTATGCACTCATAAACATTATGTACTTGTTCCAGTTACGTCGTAGACGTAATGTTAAGTTAACATGCATCTGTTATGGTGCTTTTAGATTTGAACTGTATATGCATACTGGTTATGTGCAGGCTTTCTTAAATACAACAAAAAAAAAAAAACGTTTCTGATTCACAACAGGCGAGATATGAGCCAAAATTAAATATTAAAAAACTGGACTTATACAAGTGTCGAGCAGTGTACGTAGACTCTGCGCTGCTTTGTTTAAAAAATGAATATGAATACCTCAATGAACGCAATTCATAACAATTATGAACGCGTTTATTTAATAAATTTCGCTCTAATTGTGCGATAAATATAATGAAGTTTTAGGTAATTTTAAAAGTAATTTTTAGTCGTTTTTAGTGTCATTTTAATGGTCATTTTTCACGTATTTTGAGGTCATCAAAATCTGAGCCCTGATAATAAGATAATTAAAAGAGAATGATAATACAGGAAGAATGATAATGCAAATTGAACAAAAATCATCATCTTCCTATGAAGTTGAGGAATATTTATATATATATATATTTAACGTTGTAAAAAAATCAAAATGTTGCTTATCATTGGATTGTGGCCACGATTGAAGTTTTTTACAACAATCATTGCTTAAATTACGTTTACCACTTTATCCCAAAAAAGTTTCCTACTTTATCGCAATTTGAACATAACTTAGCACCATTTAAACAATGTTAAATTATTTGAAAAACCCGTTTGTATTTCAAAAGATATACATATGCGACCATTTTAACATACTGTTTTAATTTAAAACGATTTAATACGCACTTTTCGAAAGCAAACGAAAGCACTCTAAAAAATGTTTCAAAAATCTGAGTTCGTGCGTGAAAATCTCCGTGCGTGCTACTTACTGTCGTGTCCGTGCCTCCAAAATCAGACACGCGTCCATTAAACAGTTTTTTATAGTTTCTAACCCAATTTTAAAAACGCATACTTCCAGCTTCAGAAAATAAAAATGTGGTATTTTACCTTTTTTAAAAATCTGTTTTAGTTTTACTTGAGATTTAAGAGAATAAAACAGTATCAAACTTAATTTTGGAATTATTTATTAAAGGGACTAAAACCCTTTGGAATATCGGTTCCGATTCGGGTTCCGAGATTTTTAAAATTGTGGTTCCGTTCCGATTTCGGTTCCAACAATAAAATTAAATGGGTTTCGATTCCGGTTTCATACATTTTTTAAATAACGGTTCCGATTCCAGTTATTTGCGCTCCCTGACAGGGACTATAATATCTGTTTTGGTTCTGGTTCCGAGATTTTTAAAATAGCAGTTCCGATACCAAAGTGGTTCGATTCCATTAGAAAAATATATGGGTTCCGATTCCAGTTCCACACATTTTTAATAACGATTCCTGTTCCAAAATCTAAAAGGTTCCGATATTATTTTTTACATTTCGCCTGCTTTTTCATGTTTTACATGTTTTTTCATGTTTTGTAGTGTTTTTACGTGTTTCTTCGTGTCTTTTTAAATCCCGTGCTTTATCGTGCTTCTCGTGCGTGCCTGTATATTTAGTCGTCAGGTTCGGGCGTGTCACCTACGGCGTGCCCGTGCGTGTCCGTGCCATCAAAAAGAGGCACGCACCCATCTCTAATTATAACCATAATAACAATGGTTTTTATTTTTCTATTTGCAAAGACTTCTCAAAAAATAGCAAGTTCCCACATTACCCCATGTCCCACTTTATTAAAAATATTAAAACTAGCCTTGACAATTGAAGCATTGGGTGCAATAAGGGCGTTGTGTAAAAAAGGAAGTTTTGAGATATTTGCGTTTAAAGTTTTTGGATGTCCGTACTCCAAAAACTAATGTACCGATATTATTGATTCAAATTTTACATTAAAATATGAACTATACATTAAAATATTAGCTTTATTATGCCCTTTTCAAATTGTATTTTAAGATCCTATTAATATATAAAATAATTAATTAAAACAAATGATTTATACGCCCTTTTTGCATAAAACGAGTAATAAAATTGGGCGAATTGAGTTTTAGAACTATAATCATTACATAAATGAAAGAAATAAAGATTATTGTGTATAGTCTAGATATACTTATTGATATGAATAGATATAGATATAAATTACGGTCAAAATGATTTAAAACTAAATTTACTCTGTTGAAAACTGACTCTATGAAAAAATTAAAAATGTAAAAAAAAAATATTTTTTGAATGGAGATAACGCCATTATTGCATAAAACGACAAAAAACTGTATGCAATTGATCTGGGATTTCACAGGATGGTAGAGGGCACTGCTGGGATCATTCGGTGCGAATATTGCAAAAAATGGTTATATGTTTAACGCCCTTATAGCACCCAACGCTTCAATTAAAAGTAAATTGCTTTTAAAGTTTTCTGGGAAACTATTTTTCGACATTAGCTGCGTTCCCGTGGTTTTTGATCCTGATCCGAAGATCATTTTCTTATACAAAATCAAAACAAACAATTAGAACCAGGTTCGATTTTGGAGTAAATTTGTTTGTGGTGATGTTATGCTATTGTGAATAGCACTTAATAAGAAGAAGAATTTGTGTTGAAAAAGAAGGGGCAGACGAAAACAGTGCTACCAAATTTATTAAAATAGAACCGATGGCGTTCCCAAGAAACTGATCTGGTTCAAGTACCACGGGAACGCAGCTATTACTGTATTATTTTACATTCTAAGCAGTCGATGAAAATGGCTCAAAATGGGGATTGCAATTTTCTTAAAAACGTTACATATTAGGACAAAGCAGGGTTTTTATAATAACTAGCAGGTGCTGATTTTGATTGCATACTCAGTTTTTTTTCATATAACATAACGTAACGTTTTTAAGAAAAGTAATCATGTAATTTTAAAAATATTTACACCCACGATTCATTAAAAATTTTAGTACTGTTGAAAATAATTATCCAAAAAAAACTTTAAACGCAATTTTTCATATAATTGTAAAGACTAATTTTACTATTCCAATAAATAATAATATTCTTATTCATATTTAAGATATACAGTCTGTAAATTTTGTGGGTTTAAAACAAATTTGAAGTTATTTATTTAGCATTTATATACTAACGATAACGATATACATACATATTGTTACGAAAATTAAGTCTACGGAAAACTGTTCTACGAGTTCGGATCGCTGGATTGTGTACAAAATAAAAACGCACTTATATTTGGTTTTAACTAGTTTTATTTCCACTAGTATTAATTTAAATAACAACTTAAAGAATAATCACTTATATCAACTGCTGAATTACTAAAATTTATCTTTACAATGTTCACTCACGAGACGCACTAGTTCACTATTAAATCACAACTGAAGTACAGTGCCTCAGATGCGCGGCCTTATATACTGCAGACATCAGTTCGACACGTTTCGACAAGCTTCGACTTGTTTCGAGAACCTTCTACTCGTTTCGTGAATGACGCATGCTATTGGCATCTCATTCGCACTCATGTGTTTTAATGTGCTAATCTTCCGTCTCTTTCTAACACATTGCTTAGTGCGCTGAATTGTCTTGCGTCTCATTTATTATTGTTGATTGCTTGCACAGTGGAGCAAATTACCTCTTTTCGTAACACTGCCCTCCACCTAAATCTGTTTGTCCCGAACAGATATTAATCCTCTCTCTCTCTATACGGCGCCAACCTTTCTAAATGTACCACTCTCATTTTTCGTCTAACGCCTGCAGTATTCTGAATCCGATACACGACATCGTTAATTCTTTTAATTATCTTGAATGGTCCTTCCCAGTGTGTTTGTAGCTTAGGGGATAAGCCTTTCTTCCTTTGTGGGTTATAGAGAAAAACAAGTTGTCCTTCTGTAAATCCCTCTGAATTTGTGCGCAAGTCGTATCTGGCCTTCATCTTATCACTCGCAAATTGTGTACGCTGTCTTACAAACTGATGCACTTCGTTCATTTCTTCACTTTTTCTGAAAACATAATTGTGTACAGGAATTCGAGCTGAAGGACTCGCACCAAACTTTAAATTCGCAGGTAATCTTAAGTCTGTTCCAAAAACAACTTTAGATGGTGAAGCTGCTGTGGTATCATGAACCGCCGTTCGATAAGCCATTAGAAATAGTGGTATGAGAGATACTCTTCCAAAGTCCGATTGAATCTCTCCACCATGCCGTCTGATTGCGAGTGCAAAGGCGTTGTTCGTGTTTTGTGTATGTTGAGGACTTTACATACTTCCTTAAAAACTGCAGACTCAAAATTTCTTCCTTGGTCTGAATGCAATTCCAACGGTACTCCTAAACGGCTTACCCACTTGTTAACTAATGCATCCGCAACTGTTGTGGCTTCTTGATTTGGCATGAGATACACTACGGGCCACTTGCTGAAGTAGTCGATGACGACAAGGACATACTTATTACCCACATCACTGATTGGAAACGGCCCGGCGACATCCATGGCAATACGCTCGAATGGTGCTCCCACGTTGTACTGATGCATCCTACCGCGACTCCTGACTGTTGGTGCTTTTGCTGGTACACATTGCGGGCAACTGCGAATCCAATCGGCGACTGACTCTTGGCATCCAATCCAATAAAAACGTTTCTTTACCTTCTCGACCGTTTTATTAATGCCCAAATGACCACCACTAGATCAACCATGGTATTCCGCTAATATCTCTTTTATTTTTGACTTGGGAACAACAATCAAACTTCGAGCGGATGTGCCATCTTCATTTTCCCATACACGATATAAGCAACCATCTTGTAGCTTTAAGCTCTGCCACTGTGCCCAGTAAGCTTTTGTTATGGCACTGTCAGCAGCTATATCTTCCCATGATGGTTTTCTTTGCTGTTCCTTGAACATCATGATTTTTGTGAGGTCGGGATCACTCTTTTGATCAATTTGAATTTGTTCCGGAGTCCATTTTTCATCGGGCAAACCATTTAGCAAGCGAATGTCAATTATGTTTTATTTTCCTTCCGCTCTTGAACAATGTCTGTATTCTAGTTTACATGTGAGTCGTGAGCATCTGCATTTCCATGATGACCTCCTTAACGATGTTCTATGGTGAAATCGTAACTCTGTAATCGTTCTATCCAACGCGCAATTTGACCTTCTGGGTCTTTGAACTAAAGTAACCATCTCAGTGCAGCGTGATCGGTTCTCAAGTGAAACTGTTGTCCGTACAGGTATTTGTGGACATTTTTCACACTTTCGATTACAGCAAGAAGCTCCCTCCTGGTGACACAGTAATTTCGCTCGGGTTTGGACAAGGTTTTACTGTAGTATGCGATCTCTTTTTCTTGCCCATTGATCACTTGAGAGAGAACTCCGCCGATTCCGTATCCACTCGCATCCGTATCAAGTATAAATTTCTCACCTGGAATTGGATACGCAAGAATTGGTGCCGAGCACAGCAGACCTTTCAATTTCAAAAACGACCTTTCTTGATCATTGCCCCATTGAAATGCGCGGTTCTTTCTTGTCAACTCGTGAAGACTGCTAGCAACATTGGCAAAACCTGGAACAAATCGCCTGTAGTATGTACATAGCCCCAAGAAACTTCGTAGGTCATGTAGGTTTTGCGGTCTGGGCCACTCCTTCACTGCAACTATTTTATCTTCATCGGTATGCACTCCTTCCGTGGTAACTCGATGGCCCAGATACTTGACTTCTTTCTTGAAAAGTGAGCATTTCTTTGGGCTAAGTTGTAGACCCGCATTTTTCAATCGAAGGAATACTTCCTCTAGATTTCTTAGATGTTCGTTGAAATCCTTGACCATAACAATTATGTCATCAAGGTATACTAGGCATGTTTTCCAGTGTAAACCTTTTAATACGTGCTCCATTAACCGCTCGAATGTTGCTGGAGCATTGCATAGTCCAAACGGCATTACCAAAATTGCCATAGTCCATCTCCAGTACGGAATGCGGTCTTCTCTCGATCTTTCTTATCGATTCCAACGTGGAAAACCACTTAGCATTAGATAGTGTATCCAATGTGTCATCGATTCTTGGCAATGGAGAACTATCTTTCTTTGTGACATCATTAAGTTTTCGGTAGTCAACGCAGAACCGAGTACTACCGTCCTTCTTTTTCACCAATACTACTGGTGAACTCCATGGACTCTCAGATGGTTCCACCACGCCATTTGTGTGCATTTCTTCAACCAAATGTGATACTTCGTCTCTTTTCGCAAGTGGTACCCTTCTTGGTGCTTGACGAATTGGGTTAGAATCACCAGTGTCTATTCGATGTTTTACAATGGAAGTTCTGCCATCCTTTTGGCCCTTTTCAGCAAATATACACCGATATTTGTCAATTAGATGTTGCACTTGACTCTTTTCATTGGCAGTCAAATCCTTCGTCCACTCATTTATAAACCTGTGAGTAGATTGTTTGTTTATTTGCGATGTGCCGTAGTCTCTTGATGGATTTGACTCACAATTTATAATCGCTGATGCCTCTTGACACTGGCCTATCACTGTTCCCTTTATAATTAATTTGGACGAGTTTTCCATGTTGAGAACTCTTATTGGAACAACTTTGTCTTTTGTCGCTTCTACTAATGTTCTTCCGACAACAATATTACTTCTGCTCATTTGTTCATCATTCGCTTCTATAACCCACAACTTGCTTATCCCAAAATCTCCATTTAATTTCGCCCAAACAATTGCTTCTGAATTAGGTGGTATTTTTCTATTTTTATGAGCAATAACTTGTTTAATTTTCGGGCATTGGTCACAATCAATGTTTAGTTGGATCTCCGTGTTGGCATAACTCAAAATTTTCCTTGTTAACCCTAGTGTGAAACCGTTTCTTATCATGAAGTCCATGCCAAGTATTATTTCGTCTACTATTTCCGCCACTATAAAATCATGCTTAACTGTCGTAGTGCCAATAGTGATTTCCTTGGTAATTTTTCCTCTGATTCGAGCCTCTTCACCTGTCGCTGTTTGCAATCTTATTCCGATAAGCGGCTCTATTTCGTCCCTAACAAGGTTCCTTCTTATAATTGAGTGTGAAGCTCCTGTATCCAACGTTACCATATATGCTACACAATCAATTAGCCCCTTGACAGTTAAACTATTCGACTTTCGAAATAAATCATCGTTCTCCACATCAATTCTACGCGCTTTTGGAGCCGATCGGCACAAGGCATTTGCTGTCTCCTGTGTTAGAGCTATGGTAACCGTTTCCGTAAATGTTACCTTGGGCGCAGTCACTGTTGCACGTTTTGTCTCCTGATCACGTATGCCATCAACAAAAGCTTCGATCTTGCACTTTTCTATGAAATCACTCGTTGAATCTGCATACGATAAATGCGCAAGACTCTCGACGTCCGCTGCATACGCCTGCAAAGTTTCGCCATTTCGTTGCATTCTGCCCTTCAGCTCCATTCGATTTCATGTGATCACTGCCATATTTTCGCTGCAGTGCAGCCATAACCGCTAAATAGCTGTTTCGATCACTTTCTGGAACAGTCTCCAATACTTCGGCTGCGCCTCCTTTAAGCGCCACAATAAGTGCGGCTACGCTGTCCTCATTATTTCATCGATTACATACAGCCGTGGTCTCAAATTGCAGCTTGAAAATGTTGAACGCTATGGTTCCATCGTAAATCGGCGATTTTAGCCTCGTACCGCTAAAAACATGATGTGTAGGTCCATTTATCTGCAACACGTGCAAATCTTTTTTTATTTCCTGGATTTCTTTATCTATACCGTTTTCTAATCTTTGAATTTTTCATCAATGTTCACTTCCATGTCATTTACATGCGTTTCTAGCTCCTTCACTTTGCTGTGTATTAGAAACTTCCAAAAGCTGCTTAGAATGCTCCTGCATCTGCTGCTTAATTTCAGTTTGCAGTTGATTAGAACTTTCTAGTTTCTGTTCCATTTTGTTGGAATTGTCTAAAAGTTCTTGCTTCATGTCCAATTTGAGCTGATTGGAATTTTCTTGAAGCTGTTGTTGTATTGCTCCGAGCAACTGGCTCATATCAAAACTTTGGGACTGTACTTTTTGTTCCGTGTCCACACTTTTCGATGACGCTATTGCAGCTTCCACTTCAAACTCGTGCTCTGCGAGTTCAATGCCTTGCTTCTCTAATTCTTCCATTAGACGCTATTGTAGTTCTACTTTCGAACCTACAGTTGGAAGATTATGAATCGCCAGCTCCTTCTTTAGCTGGTCGACTTTAAGTTGTTCGAATTTAACCATTTTGTATCACAATCCCACTTCTGACACCAATGTTACGAAAATTCAGTCTACGGAAAACTGTTCTACGAGTTCGTATCGCTGGATTGTGTACAAAATATAAACGCACTTATATTTGGTTTTAACTAGTATTATTTCAACTAGTATTAATTAACTTTATTAATTTAAATAACAACTTAAAGAATAATCACTTATATCAACTGCTGAATTACTACAATTTATCTTTACAATGTTCACTCACGAGACGCACTAGTTCACTATTAAATCACAACTGAAGTACAATGCCTCAGATGCGCGGCCTTATATACTGCAGGCATCAGTTCGACACATTTCGACAAGCTTCGACTTGTTTCGAGAACCTTCTACTCGTTTCGTGAATGACGCATGCTATTGGCATCTCAATCGCACTCATGTGTTTTAATGTGCTGATCTTCCATCTCTTTCTCACACATTGCATAGTATAATCTTCCGCTGAATAATCTTCCGTCTCTTTCTAACACATTGCTTAGTGCGCTGAATTGTCTTGCTTCGCATTTATTATTGTTGATTGCTTGCACAGTGGAGCAAATTACCTCTTTTCGTTACAATATATTTATATACAGGGTGGTCCGCTTTGGGGTGCAAATATTTTAGGGACTGATTCTTTGGTTCATTTCATGAAAAAATTATTCTAGAGTTTGGGTCTTTTTAGATTACCCTATGATATACAGGGTGTCTTAAAAATTTACTTTAGAAAAATTTATACAAACGTATATTTAATTACTAGCTGGACCCGTTCACAGCGTTGCCCGTGCTATGTTTTTGTAAATGCAAAATTATATCTTTATTAATTAAGGCCCTTTTGCCCTTTTTAGTGCATCCCTACGTCGCCATTTTTCCCGCTCACTTGCAAAGCCCTTTGTCCAAACCCTTTTTTGCCTTTTTTTTTGCCTTTTTTAAAGCCATTTTTACAGTTTTTTTGTGCCATTTTGTGCCAAAAAAGATTTGTCCTGGTCATGAGTAATAGCAATTTTAATGATTTGGTTATATGGAAGGTGCCACGCTCCGTGGTCCAATCACGCCCGCATTCTACGTTACGATTGGAGTTTTAAATATGAACATTTAACTTAATTTTTATAACTCTACTCTTTGTATGTCAGGAGTTACAGCAATTTTAATGATTTGGTGCCACGCCCCGAGGTTCAATCAGGTTCGGATTTGACGTGACGATTGGAGTTTTAAATATGAACATTTGATTCGATTTTTATAACTCTACTCTTAGTATGTCAGGAGTTATTGCCATTCTAATTAGTTGGTTATATAGGAGGTGCCAATCCCCGTGATTTAATCCGCCCCACATTCTACGTGTTGATTGGAGTTTTAAATATGAACATTTGATTAGAATTTTATTACTCTACTCTTAGTATGTCAGAAGTTATAGCAAGTTTAATGTTTTGGTTATATGGGAGGTACCACGCCTCGTTGTCCAATCAGCTCACAACCACGATATATATCACTGGGCCAGATATCATGAATATCGCTATCTTAAGTACACAGATATCGCCATTAAAAGTTCAGGTTTGCCACGCTTATTTTTGTATTTTTGGGGGCGAATTTTAAACAATACCGCCTTAGTGCGCGCCTACGTCGGGAGATGAACACCCTGTCCAAATTTCATGTTCCTAGATCGAAGTGTTTTCGCTAGGCGTTGATCGATTGATTGACTGACAGTCAGTCAATCAGGACTTGTTCTTTTATATAGAAATAACATCTACAATTTATTCTACAGATATTCTATTCATTTTACAGATAATCTATCATAGTTTCTAGGAAAATTTTAGTATTGGCATTTTATTTGGAGCGCTAGGATAATTATCTCATAAAAGTAAAAAAAAATATATATATTTTTAAACTTTTTTTTTTAAATTTCCGAAATTTGCATCAATTATTTTGTTCATTTTTTTATTATTTGAATTTATCATAATAAAGTTAATAGTTTCTTCATACAATATTTGTATATAGCACTTACCTTTTTCATGCTTCTGATAGTGCGCTCAAAAATCTCATTACTGCATTATGATACATTCAAATAATAAAAAAAGATAAACAAAATATTAGATAAAAATTTCCAGAAAAACTGAGTATTATAAAAAATTGTAAACACATTTTTTATATTTGATGATAAAATTGTGATCTAGAAATCGTGGTCTATTATCTGTAAAATTAATGTAATCTATTAGCTCTGGGCAACAAATTGTACAAATTATAATTAAATATACGTTTTATCAACTTTCCTAAAGTAATATATATCATAGGGTGATCCAAACTCTAGAACATTTTTTTTCCTCAAATGAAGGAATCAGTCCCTAAAATATTTGCACCCCAAAGCCGACCTGTATCACTAATATATATATATATATATATATATATATATATATATATATATATATATATATATATACATATATATATATATATATATATATATATATATATATATATATATATATATATATATATATATATATATACATATATATATATAGGGAAAAGGTCCGTATGTTGGACATAGTCTATAACATTTTGTGTGCAAACAAGTTAGTGGAATAATATATACTAATTTAAAGTTATTGGGCTATCTTTTATAGAAGAAACTTGTATGGTTACATACAAATTTTAAAAAATTCAGTATACTTTCTGAAGAACAAAAAAAATATGCAAAAAAAATTGGTCCGTGGGTTGGCCACCACGAAAAATCGTTCAAAACCTTTCAAAAAAGACCGAAAATGCATTATTTTAATTATATTATCGTTTTTCAACAAATCTTTCATTTAATAGAACTTGCAAAATCATGAACTAGTGATGATTATTCATTTTGATATTTTATAAGTTAATGTGAACCGAAAACCCTAAATTGAAAAATCATTCAAAATTAACTAAAAATATTTTACACTCTATATTAATATCTCACACTCTATATTAAAAAAAATCACTATTAAACTTGCGTTTGAGCAATTATTTCCTAGGAAAAGCTTTGTGAGTGCTTCTAATAATGAGAAAATGGGTGGCCCAATCTACGTACCTTTAGTGCCCAACTTACGTTTTTATCAAATTTTGAGAAAAATACTACATATTTTTTCTGTAGCAAATTTTGATAGAAAACTTGTTTACATTATAAAAAGGTATTCATGAACGACATTTTAATGCATTTTACATTGATTTTATAATATAAATTGACGACCTAATCAGCACTTGAAAAAGTCAACAAAAAACTTTTTTTGAGTACATTTTTGTATTCATCTGGATGAGTTATAAGCAACAGGACATTTCACTTCAAAGTTTTGACAAAAGTTGGAGTGGAATGTTACTTGAGATGTACCATTAAAACATTAAGATTGCCAGTGTAAAAAAACAAAAAAATAGCGGTGGCCCAGCCTACGGACCGGCCCAACCTACGGACCTTTCCCCTATATATAAAAAAATGTTGTAACACTGACAGCGATGTGAGAAACCACTAGCATGATAGCTTAACGGAAACCGAAGCGCTTGCAAGTTCTACATATACATATATAAAGCAAGCTCAAATGCACGCGTTTATGCAGCACCCTATTTGTTGAAACATACAAGAACACAATTATTGTCGTCACGTTAGAAGACGCCGGATAACACTACACAACAAAATGAGAAAAATAGTTTGGTTTCATTATTTTTGAATTATTATAAATGACCCACAGAATTTGAATATATGAATTAAAAAATGTTCTATGGATATGTTTACGAGATTTCGGTGATCACATATATAAACGCATATGCTCAATTGTTATGTCGAATGAAAGGTAATTAAATATCCAATAAACATTTCTTACAGCACTTTGGAAAAATGGCGAAAAAATTGAAAACGCAAGATGATGCACAGTTTGTAATATTCCAAAATTTGCATGTGTTAATGAAAATATTGCAAAAATAAAAGAAATCTTTGGATACATTTAGGAACAGAAAAAAATCACGTGAAAGAATTGCAATTGAGTACTAACTAAAAAAATCTCATTTTATGTTTATACCTTATACCAATACATGTTATAAAATGTATGTGAGGATATTTTAGCGCCTTTTAGTAGGTGTGACTGGTATGAAAAAGTATATATTTTCTTGATCAACATCACTTTCCGAGTCGATTTACATATGATCGTCTGTTTGTCCGCCTATACACGATAACTTTAAAGCTGCTAT
This sequence comes from Dryomyza anilis, assembly GCA_951804985.1. Classification (NCBI taxonomy): domain Eukaryota; kingdom Metazoa; phylum Arthropoda; class Insecta; order Diptera; family Dryomyzidae; genus Dryomyza; species Dryomyza anilis. The sequence goes on from OX638130.1 coordinate 63,599,899, forward strand.
TCCGAAAAATGTGAAATTAATGTTCAATATGTTTTAGTAGAATAGTAATTCAAAGTTTGAAAATGAGTCGAATTAGTCAACATAATCCACTACATCCACTACGAGAAATGTGTTTACTTTTTAGGATCACATATCTCGTTAAGTATTATAATAATAATAATAATAATAGTTTGGCGCTACAGTCCTGTGTAGAACTTCGGCCGAGCTCTCTCACCATTTTGAGCTGTGCGTGTTATATTTGTACTCAAAGTGGTGGGACCTACAGTTTATTGCCGAATCCGAACGGCGGGTGAGAGCTTTTTCATAGGCAATGGTTTTACTCTCGTAGGTTTGCCATTTACTGACGAGAGGTAGCGCGGTATAGAAAAATGTTTCTATGAAAAGATGTTGTTAGCCCCAGTCCAGGCTTGAACCGGGGACCTTTCGGCTCGCAGTCCAACGCACTAACCACTGAGCTACCGCGGCTAAGTATTAAAGTTATAAAATTTAAAATTAATTACAAGTACTCATCTATCCATATGTGTTCAAAAAATGAGCGTGATCCGCTCACATATTTTATTTTTTATTTTTATGCCTATTTGTATGGCACTCAATTATATTGTTTTCATATAACTTTTTTTATCCTCAAATGATACCCATATATTTTTGTTATTGATAGCTCAATTTTTTCAAAAGAGTGTCAACAAATTTTGGAAAATTAAAATTTGTGTATCATCTTATTTTCTCGATTTTTTCTATTTTTTAAAATGATTTTTTTTTTAAATTTTTGTTGAAACAAATGCTTTTTTCAAGTTCTCCTATCGAGTTCTCTTAAACTAATGAACCAATTTAAAAATGTTCTGAAAACTGTTTATTAGATATTTAATTACCTTTTATTCGATATAACACTGATCACATGTGTTATTTAGAACGCGAGATATTTACAAATGTATGTGAGCACCTTTATGAAAGTTCGGTTCAAAATTTATTGGCCCATATTTTGTAAACCTATCCAAAGAAACATTATTAAACTATATTTTTAGAACCAGGGCGTAATTTTACATAATACAAAAATTACCTTGACTACTGCGCAGAATGGCTGTTGTGTAGTGTAATTAACACTAAATGTAGATATACCGTATAGATATGTGTTTACTTTTTAGGATCACATATCTCGTTAAGTATTAAAGTTATAAAATTTAAAATTAATTACAAGCACTCATCTATCCATATGTGTTCAAAAAACGAGCGTGATCCGCTCACATATTTTATTTTTTATTTTTATGCCTATTTGTATGGCACTCAATTATATTGTTTTCATATAACTTTTTTTATCCTCAAATGATACCCATATATTTTTGTTATTGATAGCTCAGTTTTTTCAAAAGAGTGTCAACAAATTTTGGAAAATTAAAATTTGTGTATCATCTTATTTTCTCGATTTTTTCTATTTTTTAAAATGATTTTTTTTTTTAATTTTTGTTGAAACAAATGCTTTTTTCAAGTTCTCCTATCGAGTTCTCTTAAACTAATGAACCAATTTAAAAATGTTCTGAAAACTGTTTATTAGATATTTAATTACCTTTTATTCGATATAACACTGATCACATGTGTTATTTAGAACGCGAGATATTTACAAATGTATGTGAGCACCTTTATGAAAGTTCGGTTCAAAATTTATTGGCCCATATTTTGTAAACCTATCCAAAGAAACATTATTAAACTATATTTTTAGAACCAGGGCGTAATTTTACATAATACAAAAATTACCTTGACTACTGCGCAGAATGGCTGTTGTGTAGTGTAATTAACACTAAATGTAGATATACCGTATCCTTGGAATTAAGGACAATGTCATATACAGCAAAACATGAGACAGAAGCCATTACAGTGCTTTTACATTAATTTATTATATGTATACGTATCCTTTAGCAAAAACGTTTATTCGGGTTTTGTTCATCTGACTGTAAATGAAATATCGATCTGCCCAGAACGAAATTGAAACCAAAGAAGCAAAATGCATATCGAGGGCTTATATTCAATACTGCCTATCTACAATTTTGACGAAAATGAGTTTTTGATGCAGAAATATTCACTGATCACCCATGCATCTATGACATTAATTTAGAACCAAAAGAATATTTCTATTACTGTTATATTTTCATTTCAATAATTTGTCTATCTACATGAATGATTTTTTATGAATGCAATAGTATCTATCTACACACAATTTTTGCTCAAAGGTTTATAATGACTATAAATAAGCGTTCCAAGTATGGAGTAGTATATATATTCTACTTAAGCATAATTTTATGAGTCAATTTCGTCCTGTCCATCCGTGGATCTAGTCCATCCTATCTCACAAATAATCGACTCAATTTGTATGAAAAAGGATATAAAATCTATGTAAAAACTATGAAATCGGTTAACGAAGGATGACGTCACATTTTCTCAATGGATATACAATACCATTGAAGCTATAGGAGCTACTAAAAGAAATTTTCGTATACGGAAAACTAACTTTTCAAAGATTTTTTCTATCCTTATATGAAGCTTTAAAGGACGAAATTTGAATTTATTCTGTACTGAGGAAATATAGCTTGTACCATTACCTTTATGGTATTTCCAGTCAAAATGTTTAGTGTTATTTTTAAAGAAAGTTTTCAGATATGTTAAGGATTCGTATGATATTTACGAAGTCAATACACCCATATCCTCCGAAATAGGATAATAGGTTAAATATTTAGGATAACATTCATGATTTTCAAATAGCGATACAGAGTTAACTAATTTTTTTATTTATTTTATTCTTTAAAAAATATCGGGTTAGATTACGGAATATTAACACCTTTAACCATCATATATCTCGTGAACCTAAAATGGTAGAACAAAAATTAGTCGGTGAATTTTGTTTAGGTTACACCAGGATATAAAAAAATTAACAAATCGCTGATTCCAATAATATTTTCTGATCTATCTCCACTGCAATATTGTGCAATATGCTCTATCTGCTCGTTTTTTAACAGACATTGATCACATTTGAATAGCAATAATCTCTATCTACCATAGCACGACGAATAGCGCGAAATTGCTGAATTTTTTTAATTGTATCAATTAAAGACCATTTTTATTAATTATTGTAGAAGAAAAATTGATCGCCAATTTCATGGTTTGCGATTTAATCAGTTTTTTCGCTCTCCTGAAAAACTGTGTTTTTGTAGATAGACTGTATTGAATATAAGCCCTCGATATACAAAAGAGTTTTATTTTCTCACACAAGCACAATTATACAACAAAATTTTGTATATTTAACACGTTTTGACCAATGATTAAAAATGTTTGTTTCAAGAAGGAATATGCACGAAGTATATTGTTAACTGATGATTTATGAATAAGCGCTCATAAAACATATTTTTTATAATTTTCTTATTTATGAGTTATTATTTATGATTTATATATAATATCAAATAAAAATTGCAAATTTCATTCATAAAAGACTGGAAATAACTATGTATTTGTTATGAATAGGTTTCATAAATTTTACAAATTTACTTAATAATCATAACATATTGCATATTAATTTTCTTAATGCCCAATTCACGTCAGTTGAAAATAAGTAGTAGCTGCAGTCAAAGATAATTTAAGTGTGTGAATAAAGTGAAAAATTTGTCCTTTAAAAATAAATGGGAAATTTAACAGACAAATAAGTTGATGTGATATATTTTTCCATTGTTCTCTTTAATGAAACAATCCTTCCTAATGTTCCTTACTCATTGACTTATTTAGAATTATATTTTCAAATGCAATGTTTTTCACTTTGTTCCGCACAATTTGGATTTGTTTTTCCATCTGCAGGCTACGGCTATGCACAACGTATAATAATTTAATAATGAATTATGGATAATAAATCATAAAATGTATTCCCTAACTTTATTCAATTAATCATAATAATTGATTTTTACCAAAGATTGAAGCCTAAACGAATAACGGTTTCGATTTCGGTTTCGGTTTTATGTTTTTATAACGAAACGGTTTCGGTATACCTGTTCCATGTTACGGTTTCGGTTTGATTTCGGTTTTTGTATAAATTTTCTTTTTTTTCCATATTTTTCAAATAATTTAACATTGTTTATATGGTGTAGTGATGGGTACGCAAATTTAAAAATCGATTATCGACTCTTCGATCAACTATTTTGAATTCGATTTAAATCGATTAATCGGAGCAAAAAATCCATTTTAAATCGATTTTCGACTTTTTTAAAATAAATGTGTTTAAAATAAAAATAAAGAAATAATTACATAAACTTTCAGTTTGTTAAATTAAAATTTATTAATTAAATGTATGCAATTAATTTATATGCAGTATACAATTGCCGAATGGACTTTTCGGATTTACGAGACTTGGCCTGGGTTACGTATTATGACTTCATACAAATATATGCATTTTCAGCCCAATACAGTTTCCCGATGAACGGTTTTATGATAGAGAGGAATCTCTTCTTACAAAAACAAAACATTTACGCCTCGATCATGTATTTCCCGGTGACAACGATATCGGGTACAATTCGTTTGACTATCGGTTGAATATCGTGTGACTAGGATTTTTGATTTGAGAGTTTTGAGAGTTTTTTTTGTTGCCAGCATATAAATCATACGTAAAGGAAAAACAAAAAAAATTTCTTAATGAAAAATAGTTGGCAAAACAATAATTTTGAACAAACGTTCGATTCAAAGAGCGAAACGAATGAAACATTTGAAATACGTTATACAAACGAATCGTAGTCACACGATTATAAAGAGATACATGATTTGGGGGTAAGTCTAAAAAATAAACGAAATAAAGTCGACTTTTAAGAAAATAGTTAAATAATCTGATAATATTTTTAAAATCAACTTTATTTTATTAATTGTTTAGAGTATTGTGTTTCATTAAAATTTAATTTGAAATATCGAATTAAAAATTAAATATATATTAAACATATTTTAATTGACTGTGAGTTGTTATTTAATTATTCTACTTTCAAATCTATATCATTGATTTCTTCGCATGAAGAGTCCACATCTAACTGCTTTTTGTGTAAATATGAGGTTTTAAATTCATCTGAAATTAATATGCTATGAATGATGATCATCTGTGCTACATAAGTAGTGGTGCTCCCACATTACAATAGCACTTTCGTGGTATCTACTTTTTTGTTTTGGTCGAGTTTTTTGAAATAAGATAGAACTTGACTTGGGGAATAATACTGATATAAAATACAAATAATATCGAAAAACAAAATCCAACACAACCAAAACCACAGGAATCAGTTAAATGAAAATAAGATTTGTACGATTTCGATCGATTTATAAACATGTAAAATCAACTACGAAAAAGCCGATATTAAAATCACAAAATCGATTTTCGACTAAAATTGAAATCGATTTACCGATCACTATTTGGAATACAACTTTATTGTGTTTATTAGTGTTGACCTTCCAGCCAACTAGTTTGATGTGCTCTTATTGACAAGCTCAATTGCTAGATCTATAGTTATAGCCAAGTATTGAAACCCTAACCGAAACCGATATCCGTTTAAAACCGATTTATTTTGAAAACCGAAACCGTTATACGAAAATCATAAATAAACCGATATCCAAAACCGATATAAACGGTTTCGGTTTTATAAAGATTTTAAAATGGTTTTAAAAAAAGCACAAAAACAGACAAAAACCAATTATTTTATTTTATATAAAATCTTTAAAGTACATGACATGCTTAAATGTCATTAAATAAAATCTGGGGTTTCCAAAAATAAAAACTTCTGGCTACAAACATATTCACATCCCTGCAGTGTAATGGACTAGATAGATACTCAACTAGCCCGAATTCGACCCCATTTTCATACAATGAACTGTAATTTTTTGAATGCTCATGTCCTACGATGTGTCAATTGTCCCCTCTTGCATTACAATTAAGGAGTTTTTAAACTAGCTTCTTGTAACCAGTCTATAGACTATTTTTTACAGTCAGTCTATAAACTAGTTTCTTTAATCCCTCTATAAACTGGTTACTATTTACCAGTTGAAACACTAGAACTGTAAGCTATTCGACGACAATTGGCATAGTCAAGCCATCAAAATCTATGTTTTCGCTGCCTAGGTCATGTGGACCGAATGGATGAAATTGCTCATGTCAAGAAAGCTTGTAAAATGAGAATTGATGGTGGACAGCGTGTATCGGTCCGAATTCCCGGTCTATAGCTGGGGTACGCTCAACGGGCTCCAGTGGTTCGAAGTTACAAACATTTATATTTGCAGGTTCCCTATTTTTTTTTATTAAATGCGACTCGAATTTTATGTTTTAAGTTCAATCGATGTTTATTAATTTATTATTTTTTCATTACTCAAACAATATAATTTCAAAATGATATCTTACTCCTGCGGCAGCCGCCGCTCCTGGTGCGCTTCGGTCTCAGTCATGCCCATGTCCCGGGCGAGAAAACTGGTACTGAGGACAATTTACCCTGGCGTATAACCGGCTACTGGGACACAAACGGGGTAAAAAGTCTGCAGCGTTTGGAGTGCAAATATTGGAACTGGTGCTTGGAATCTTGGGACACAACCGGAGCCAATATTTGCAGTCGAACGTCTGATCAGTAAGTCAGTCTACAGCAAAAGAGAGCGATTTGTGTTGTGCAATCGCTTTTATAGACACGTCTTCTTCTTCCATATCGTTGCTCACTGGAAAGTGAGAGGCGAAGTTCGTTGCGTTGTGGTTGGAAGAATGTGCAGCGAAGTTGGCTGCGTTGTAGTTAAGTTCGCTGTAGATGTGTTTAATGTGCCGTCGTACGGCGTTAACTTCTTAAGGCGTTTTAGGTCCGATTACTTCAGGGTGGGTTGACGATTCTGTGTCAGGTTGGTGATAGTCGTAGCGCCGCTACGGTTCATCCGTACCCGATACCTTACACCATTTATGGTGCGGGCGAACGTAATATTCTGGCAAGGATTGTCGCGGGCTATCTGCAATGCCAGTTCCATGAGTCTGCGGGGTTCCGTCATCTCTGCGGCCGTCATCGTGAGTGCATAACAGTTATGCATCGCCTGCACAGCCGTCCGCTGTGGGGCGTTTGACGCCCCGTCTGCGACCACTTGCCGCATGTCGTCGTGGGTGCATCACATTGATGCATCACCTGCACAGCCGTCCGCTGTGCGGTGCTCGTCGCCTTGTGCACATCTACGTGCCACATCATTGTCGTCGTGGGAGCATCACCTTGATGCATCAAGGTGATGCACAGCCGTCCGCTCGTTGTTTCCTCTGTAATCACCTGTCGCCTATCTTCTGTGGGTACATCTGCCAGTGTAGCCGCCACAGCCGTCCACTGTGCAGCGCGCGTTGTTATCGACGATGGTACAGATGCTACAGCCGTTCGCTGCGCGCTCTGCTGTGTAGCCTTTTGCTGCATAGCCGCTATAGCCATCTGATGAGTGGCGTGAATTGCTTCGATCAGTAAATCAGTCTACAGCAAAAGAGAGCGATTTGTGTTGTGCAATCGCTTTTATAGTCACGACTTCTTCTTCCATATCGTTGCTCACTGGAATGTGAGAGGCGAAGTTCGTTGCGTTGTGGTTGGAAGAATGTGCAGCGAAGTTGGCTGCTTTGTAGTTGAGTTCGCTGTAGATGTGTTTTATGTGCCGTCGCACGGCTCTTACTGCTTACGGCGTTTTACGATTGTAAGGGTTTTTCAAATAGGTTATTTGTTAAATTGTACAACTCCATGGCGGAAAGAAATTAAACAAATCGCACGACGCAACCCACAATAAAGTTAAAAAGAAAGATGTTTCCTGCAAAATAGATAAATTAAATATAATTTGTATTTCATAATTTATTTTGTTTTTTCACACGTTCCTCTACCAACATATTTCTCTGCATCCATTTTAACTAGCTACCGAACTAGAAACATGGTAACTAATATGAATACTACATATTTATGCTACTAGTTTGGATTTCACTGCAGGGATGTTGTTTAAAAAAAATCGCAGAAATGTGCCTGAAATTTGTTATTCTTAAATCGAATCGGATAAATCGAATTCAACAAAAAAAACACATGCAACTCCAAGCACAAAATAAACAGATCTATTTGTTTTTCTTTTTTCTTCATTACGCTTGGGCTTTTCGTCGTCCGTCGAATCATTTATTTAGCGGCAAATCGTATACAACTAAAAAAACCTAAAACTAAGATATTTTTAATATATAAACATTTTAACAGTGTACCTAAATTTCATTTCTATTGCTTTTAGTGTTTATGTACATTTTGTGCTTCTGTTTTGAAATTGCAGCAACAAGAAAATTTAACCACAGCATCCATGCTTGTTATAGATTTTTTGGCGGAAATTTTTTATTTTTTAAATAATAAACGGAATATTTCATATATTTCTGTTTTCTTCAGAGATTAAAAAGAACCGTACGTTATACGTACCGTATGTCAAAAGAACACACACACTATCTTGCAGGTAACATTTATCTTTGCGAACACAAATTCAAACGCAACAAATCGAACAGTAACAGAAAAAAAAGAGTACAACAATAACGAATTACGATACATACACATACTTTCACTACGACAACTCTTCGTTGTTATCCTGTATCATCGCATGGCAACAAACAGACGCAAGACAACAGACTGACGCATGACAACGGACATACGCATGATAACAGACAGTAGCATGGCACCACACTACATGTATGTATCTAGTACAGCTATCTAGTTAGCAACAACAACGAGTTTTCTTTATGGTACAAAAAATTTCCCGCCAAAAATTCTATCAAACGCTTCTGCTTTATTCGCATTTTTGTTGTTGTTGTGCTTTCAAACGAATCAGCGGATTTGTGAAAAAAAAACGCAAAAAGCAATACCAGCTAAATAAGGTACACTGTGAAAATTATCATATATTAATTTTTTTATATAATTGTATTTATTCGACCTTTTATGTTGTAATTAATAATTATTGGTTAGGCTCGAGGTCAGGTTTAAATATATTGTTATTAAAAAAACTCTTTTTTTGTTTTTTTATAAATGTATATAATTTTAATTTTTTATTCAATATCCTCAGGAATGTTGATTAAACTAAAAACAGTAATAAAACAATATAAATAACAACAATTAATCACAAACTAAGAGAAAATTAACACGTAATACATCAATATAAAACAATTCTTACAATAAGTTGTAAGTGTCGGCTTACATCGAGTGTCTGTTGACTACTGGTTTTTTGTTTTGTTCTGTTTGTTTTTTGTTATTAAATGTCTATACATGTGGGCGCATTTTTCTGTGTCCGTTTTGTAGTTAATTCATTTGTTGGCGGGAGTATTGATAATGTGGAGCATTTCCAATATATATCGTTTCTTGTAATGTGTTTCTTGTTGTAATACTCTCACGTCTTCTCACTCACCAAATTTAGAAGACGTGAGAGTATTACCACAAGAAACACATTACAAGAAAAGATATATGATAGAAATGAACAAAGAAAACCAAGAAGTCGCAAGAACAAAACTGATAACTACAATCGACAACTACTTCCGGACAGTGGAACAAACCAAACGATTCTTAAATAATAATAAAAATATCTTAATATTAAACGCGGATAAGGGAAATTCAACAGTTGCAATAAATAAATCGGACTATGATACCAAAATAAAAGACATTATAACGGACATGTGCACATATAGACGATTAAAAACCGACGCAACTACCAAGTTACAAACACGAAATAATGAACTTGTAGACAAATTGTTTGGATTAAATTTAATTTCAAAAATGGAAAAATACAAATTATCGACCAACACCGCTTTAGCACCACGAATATATGGACTGCCAAAGATACACAAAGATGGCACACCACTGAGACCGATATGTTCATCGATAAACGCACCATCTTACGGATTATGTCGTTTTATGACTAATATATTAAAAAACTTGACAAACAATTCTAAATATAATGTAAAGGACGCTGTGGAATTCAAAAATCGAATAAATAACACACACATATTTGATGATGAGAATTTAATATCCTTTGACGTAGTATCTTTGTTTTCCAGCATACCGGTGAACTTGGCAATATACATCATCAAGAAAAATTGGAATATAATATCGACACATACGGACATACCCAAAGAATTATTCTTTGATATATTGACTTTTTGTATTAAAGACAATAGATATTTCAAATATGACGACAAAATTTACGGACATAATATCGACACATACGGACATACCCAAAGAATTATTCTTTGATATATTGACTTTTTGTATTAAAGACAATAGATATTTCAAATATGACGACAAAATTTACGGACAAATGTGAGGTATGCCAATGGGATCACCAGCTTCGTCCGTCATAGCGGACATTGTTATGGAAGAACTACTTGATACAACGATGGAAAACATTGAAACAAAACTAAGAAAATATGTTGACGATTTAGTTTGTATTATTAAGAAGTACGCATTAAAAGACACTCTAAATCATCTAAATAATTTCCACACACAAATACAATTTACACAAAAACTTGAAAAAGACGAAAAATTACGCTTCCTAGACTCTATAACAATCAAAACAAATAATACTTTAAAACTTGACTGGTATTAAAACCCACCTCTTCAGGACGTATCATTAACTTCTATTCGAACCACCCGAAACATATAATATTAAACACTGCATATAACTTCGTGAGAAGAGTTTTTAAAATAAGTGACGAACAATGCCACAAGAAAAACATAGGAAGGATAAGAAAAATACTACAGAAGAACAGCTTTACATATAAGACAACGATGGACCTAATAAAAAACGCAAAAGAAATACTTAATTACGAAAATACAGAACAATCACCGAAAATTTATAAGTCGATGATTTACATTCCCGGATTTTCGGAACGAATTATGCACTCAGACATATATGACAAGGAGAAAATAAAAATTGCACAAAAAACAGACAACACATTAAAACAAGTATATTCAAATACAAAATCAATACTGGTTAAATTGGAAAAATCGGACGTAATTTACAAAATACCATGCAACGGAGACGGATCCAACATATGTAATAAAATATATGTTGGAACAACAAAATCTAAACTACGGAACGGAATAATTGAACACAAAACAGCGTTAGCGGCCCACTGTGCAACGAGTGGACACTCACCAAATTTAGAAGACGTGAGAGTATTACAACAAGAAACACATTACAAGAAACGATATATAATAGAAATGCTCCACATTATCAATACTCCCGCCAACAAATGAATTAACTACAAAACGGACACAGAAAAATGCGCCCACATGTATAGACATTTAATAACAAAAAACAAACAGAACAAAACAAAAAACCAGTAGTCAACAGACACTCGGTGTAAGCAGACACTTACAACTTATTGTAAGAATTGTTTTATATTGATGTATTACGTTTTAATTTTCTCTTAGTTTGTGATTAATTGTTGTTATTTATATTGTTTTATTACTGTTTTTAGTTTAATCAACATTCCTGAGGACGGACAACGAAGATGTCCGAAATATTGAATACAAAATTAAAATTATATACATTTAAAAAAAAAACAAAAAAAGAGTTTTTTTAATATGAAAATATTTAAACCTGACCTCAAGTCTAACCAATAATTATTAATTATTATTTTTTTTTTTTTGTTTTATAAGTTAAATGAAATAATGCACATATAACTTAACTTAAGAAAAACTTCATGATTTTACAATTAACAAAAAAACTATGTATAAATGTAAAACAAATATAATAATGTGGATAACACAGTGCATATGCACAATCGATGTACGAACTTGTGAAGAAAAACAACAATGTTTTGTCTATTTTATCTTTTTGAAGCGACTTTTGAAGCACTTTTGAAGCTATTAACCGCTTTAAAAGTGCTACACAGACCTTATTTTTAAGATGCTTATATTCTTTAGCCTTAAAAAAAGAAAAAAAATCACATTTTTATAAATGTTCACATAAATATTTTGCACGCTTTCCATTGTTGTTCCATTTTTGAACATCACTAGTAGTAACAAAATATCGCTTTTTTTGTGTTATATTTGCATATGTGCCTGTACAATATATACATTTTTTATGAGTGTCAAGTTTTAATATAAAAACTTTATGTGGCTGTGATATTTTTACTTATTTTAATTTTTGACAAACTCTTTACTATGTTTTGTATTTAAAATTTAAAAATGTAAAACTAGACTTATTCCATCAAAATCCCTGAATAAGTTGACAAAAAAATAGCGAAAAGTTGGAGAAAAATGGAATAAAATTTTTTAAAAATTATAAGACGCAAAAAATTATCAGACCAAAAGAGCCTACAAAATATATTACAAAAAAAAATTAAGTCAATCTCGTTGAATTGTTTTTAAAATAGTCTCACCGCATCACAAGATTTATAGTGATTTTTTATTTGGTACTTGTATTAGTATAATATATTTTATTGTTCAGAGAATATATGCACAAAAAATAACTTTCATACAAAAATCGAAATCAAAACCGAAACCGAAACCGTAACTTGGAACCGGTATACCGAAACCGTTTCGTTATAAAAACTGAGAACCGAAACCGTAACCGAAACCGAAACTAGGAAGAAAACCGAAAACGAATCCGTTATTCGTTTAGGTTTCAATCCTTGGTTATAGCACAGTGATCACTGTGTGTGTATTGATCAGACAAGCTCCAGTTAACTCGCACTGCAATGCTACTACTGGTGAAGGCAATATCAATAATTGATCCGCTATCACCCCTACTGAAAGTTTGTTCCTTTCCAGTGTTCATCAATACCACACCAAGCATCGAAAATGCTTAAAGTAGTATCCGTCCTCTTTCATTTGTACGGGGACAACCCCAATCGGTAGCTCATGCGTTAAAATCACCTGCAATTATACACGGTTTCTATCAATCGATCTGAGACTATGTTATCGACAATGGTTTCGAATTCTCCTATAGTGTATCTCGGTGGGATGTAACAGCTATAAAGGTCAATTCCTGAAACTGTGGCTCGGGTAAATCCACAATGTACCGTTGTTGGATTCTATCCAGTCAGATACCCAGCTTGGAGAATCAACGTTATCTCACGGACGCTCTGTTTTAGTAGCTCTTGAGCGGCCTAACAATGGTTAAGGTTAAGTTGGAGAATTCTCATTTTCCAGCTCTTAGTAACCGGAGCGCTTTCTGGTAGTATAGACAAACTGCGCATGCTGTTATATGGTCGCTATTGGTGTTAGCAGCTACACTACTACAAAGCATACACACTGGGCTTTCTGTGCACGTTTTTACTTTGTGCCCAGTATCACCACATCGTAGACATTTTCCAGAGTGGTCAAATTGGCTTTTGCAATTGGAAGCTGTTTGACCAAAATCTAGACATTTAAAGCAACTTCTCGGAGACACTTTTTCCAGTATTCGACACCGTACCCAGCCGATGCGAATTTTGGCAGTTTCCAGCAGATGGTTTGCCAATCCGACACTTAGGCCAATGGTGGCTGTTTGAGTGCCCCCATAAACTTTCCTCAGTGATTTTATTGCGGAAAGCTGAAGTGTTTTAAAGTCCTCAGATATGTTCATCAATGCATTGTACACTTCTTGGGTATCAGTGAATTCATCGATGTCTCTTATTTCGAGCACTATTTCATGTGTCAATGCCCAGACTTGTGCCGTTGAGCCAAAAACTTTTTCAATGTTATGTCTAAATTCACATGTACTCTGGTGGGCTGATTTGTTGAGTTGAAGAAGCAATTCGCCCTTCGCAGTTTTCCTTATATTATTTACACTTTGGCCAAGAATATCTAGTTTAGGATCACTTTTAACTTTCTTCAGGATGTCAGCATAGGAGGTATCCCCACACGTCTGTATAATAAAGGCATCTGGCCTGACCGATTTCATTCTGCTCTTTGTATTTGGTTTCTTTTTATTTTTAGCTTTTGGGCAATTCTTAACCCAGTCAGAGTTGGCGTTAACTTTTATTTTTTTTTTTTACAAATTAACCAACGCTCAGGGGATGCCCCCTGTTCATGCAATGCACAGTGTGGATGGTAAGAAGGGATGATAGGTTAAATGGAGGGGGGAAAGATGGAGTAGTGTCGGTGAATGTTTGTTTTGAACTTGCCAATATCAAAAATATCGGGAAAAACGGACGCAGGGAGATTGTTCCACAAACGTGTCGTGCGACTGAAGAACGAATTATCTCTATAATGCGTGGTTCTGTTGAGAGTCGAGTGGACTACGAAGGGGTGGGCTTGATTTGATGCCCGAGTAGAACGAGAAAACATACGACCTGGTGGAATCAGGCCATGTATTTCACTCGAACACTTACCGTTGTAATCCCTATAAAACAGGCTTATAAACCCAACGGTCCTTCGGTGCTCAAAAGAACCAATAGACGATGAGATATTTTCATCCCCTATCAAATATATCGCACGTTGTTGAATTCGGTTCAGGAACTCCAAAGAGGATTTTGAAGCTCCTGCCCAAAATGTGCGAATTGAAATCCATTTTAGGCCGAATATAGGTAGTGTAGACAGTGCTTAGGTCAGCAGGAGTGAAGTATGTTTTACACCGTTTAAAAAACCGAGGCACTTGGCAGTAGTGATTGGTAAATCGATTTCGATTATAGTCGAAAATCGAATTTGGGTTTTTAGAATCGATTTTTTCGTAGTCAAAATTTTAGGTTTTGAAATCGACTAAAAATCGATTTTTCGTCTCGATTAATCGATTTTCGTAAATTTTCATATTACAACCCTCAATAACAGGGTTCTTATATTGGATTATGCATGGTTTTCATTGTCATCACTTGAATGGAAATTGAAGTAGGGAAATTGTAATAGTGTGATGTTGCAGTTTGTAAAATAATGAAAGTTATAGTCGGTTTAATCCGACTATAAATACCCTAGACATATGTGATAATGTCTGCGTTACCATTTAAAGTGGTGCAGAAGTCACTGCAAACTTGCAATCTCTGAAGAATTTTCTTTCATTTGATATCGATATGTACAAATGGGTATGTGTTTTTGTGTTTTTCGGTTCGCGGGAAAACATTTTCATATATTTTAGCATAAAATCATTATATATTTGACCAAAAAAGTTCACTTAAGACCAAATAAAGTTAAATTCATTTGTGGTTGTGTAAGTTGAGATATTTAAACAATTTGATTGTTCAGACTAGAGATGGGCACGTGAGTGAGTTTTGACGCAATAATGATGTTATGATGTTAGGTATTTTGATAAAATATATCTCAATTTTTAACGGAGATGGAAATATGAAAGGTCTTCCAAGTGCTGTTTATATAAAAAAGTAAAAATTTCCATCCTATTAATATAAATAATCTGTTTGTTCGTTTGTACGTTTATACGTTTTTACGTTTGTTCCGCTTCTCCGTCTAAACGGCTGATCCGATTTTCTTTAAATTTTTAGCACAGATGAGGAATGGTCTGGAAGGAATGATAGGCTATATATGGGCGGGATTGGACAAAGAGGCGTGACTTTTAAAACGATATAACTCGGCACATTCACCAGCTACGAAAATGAAACAAAAAAACCCAAATACAAAAAAAATTTCAAAGCAAAAAAGCAAAAGCACAAAATAAAACAAAAGCAAAAATACAAAAACAAAAGCAATAACGTTTGTTCCGCTTCTCCGTCCAAACGACTGATCCGATAAAATTAACCACACTAAAATTCACCACACTAAAACTCTCCACACTAAAACTCGCCACACTAAAAGTCACCACACTAAAATTCACCACACTAAAACTCACCACAATAAAATTCATCACATTAAAATTCATCACACTAAAACTCACTTCAATAAAATTCACCACACTAAAACCCTCCACACTATAATTCACCACACTTAAAACTCACCACACTAAAATTCACCACACTAAAACTCACAACACCAAAACTCACCACACTAAAACTCACCATACTTAAACTCACCACACCAAAACTCACCACACATAAACTCAGCACACCGAAACTCACCATACTTAAACTCACCACACCAAAACTCACCACACATAAACTCAGCACACCGAAACTCACCACATTAAAACAAACCACACTAAAACTTCTACTGGGAAAAACTCTACGGGGAAGAATTCTACGGGAAAGAGTTCTACCGGGCAGATTTCTACTGGGTAAAATCTATGGGGAATCTGAGAATCTATGAGAAAAGCTGTTTTAGCGGAGAATTATTTTTGTTTTGTTTACTACATTAAATATATAACGACAATAAAAAACGTCCACAGTGAAGCATGGGTCCATGATATAAATAATAAAAATGTTTTTTATATTAATTAAATCGCTCCATATCTTTGAATTCACAAAATCTTGGCATTAGTCGTGTACGGGCCCAGCTAGTAAAGAATAATTCTCCGTTGAAGAATTCGTGTAAAATCTTTTGAAAATTATCTCTGGAAAAGAATCTACTATATATTTGTGAATGTAAGTATGTATGTCTGTATGTTCCGAATAGGCGTAAAAACGGCTGAACCGAATTGAATAAAACGTTCTACGGGGAAGATATAAATAATAAAAATCTTCTTTATATTAATAAAATCACTACATATCCCAGCATTCACAAAATCTTGGTACGAGTCGTGCACAGGTCCAGCTAGTTATCAATAAATGAATAGTTCGGGGTAGAATTAACCAGGGATAAATTGACTTTGGGAAGAACTATTTTTGAAGCGATTTTTTTGGTTACTACATATATAACTCGAATAAAATCGGGACCCCACACAACCCTCTGGAACAAACTTACGTTAATAAACAAAAGGAAGTCAATACAGAGTTATCATGTATAGATGAAATTGAACATTCAACGTTTTTACGAAAATGGGAATATCGAAAAAAAAATGCGTTCCATGAACGGTCGTATGAAACCAAGCAAAACCTATTGACATGACCCCACAAAAATTGAGCAAAATTAGGATTCAATCACAATCACGCGTGATCACGCGTGATTCACGTGAATCACGCTGAATCACGCTCATATGCCCATCTCTAGTTCAGACCACTAGATATAAAAGCAATCTTAATAAAAATTTTCATTGATTTAGCTCTTCTAGTTTTTTTGTAATTGTAATTGAAAAAACCATATTTATGAACTATTCTTCATATATACGAATCGCAAAATTTGAGCAAAACTGATATAATAAACGCTTTAATAATTGTTATGAATTGCGTTCATTGAGGTATTCATATTAATTTTTTGAGGCAAAGCAACGAAGTCTCTACGTATGTGTAATTCATTCGTTGGTATAAACGTGACTAAAAATAAAAAAAAACAGTCCACAAAAATGATTTTTTTATTTTTAAATAGTTAAAATTTCATAAATTCCATGAATTTTTTTCATACAAATATTTCATAAATGCGTTCATCAATATTATGATCTTTTTCATTACAGTTTTATGAACGATTCATGAATAGGATAAATTTGATGATTATTTGAGTCGTAATGACAAATTCATAACATTGTTGAACAAATTCATTAATGAATATTTTTTTCAGTTTACGTTTAGTTTATTAATTTAATATGAAATATTGTTAATTTTTCATGAAATATTGTTAATTAATTTTTTCGTTTTAAATATTTTTACCTAAACTGCCCTTAATACCTGAAAGGTACTTGGTATCGAAAACTATATACCTGATTATGGATATCATATAAAAACATTGTTATTGTTGTTATATTACTTGTTACTTGTGAGATGGGTGAATCCATTCATTTGTGAGATAGCAGACAATATTGGGTCTTGTTGGCATTAAAATCTACTCTATTTGCAACACCCCACTCGGAGATTGATTTAAGATCATTATTGAGCGTGTCATTCATAGTGCGTCTTTTCCTCTCAATCTCCAAAGAGTTTGGGCGCTTGTTGAACCAGTATGAATGACAAATGTTACTGTCATCTGCAAAGGAATGAATTGGGTTCTGGGTTAATGACAGAAAGTCATTGATAAATACCAGAAATAGGGATGGGGATAGGACGGAACCCTGCGGAACTTCAGAATTGATGGAATGTTGTTCTGAAAAAACACCATCCATCGCAACACGTATAGAACGACCCTGAAGAAAACTCGATATCCATCGAGTAAAAGATTCACCGACACCAAATGCAATTAGTTTTGATACGAGGGCTTTATGCCACACTCGATCAAAAGCCTTGGAAATATCGAGAGCAACAGCCTTACTCTCCCCGAAAAGGTGAATACATTTATTCCATTTTTCGGAGAGGACCGCCATCAAGTCACCTGTGGATCTGGCCCTACGGAAACCATATTGGCGGTCACTGAGCAATTCGTTGTGCTCAAGATAGTTCACAAGGTGGAAGTTAATTACGCTCTCCATTACCTTGGAGAGTGCAGAGCATATTGCAATGGGTCGGTAATTGGCAGGGTTCGTAGCCTCGCTCTTTTTCGGGACTGGCTGAACATTGGCAACCTTCCAACAAGATGGAAAAACTCCTGTCGTGAACGAGATGTTGAAAAGGTTACGCAGCGGACAAGCTGGCCCAGATGGTATATTGAGGTTTGATAAAACCTTTTTAACTGCCCGAGTTCGAAAATGAATTTCCAGCATTGCAGAAGAAACAAAATCTACGACGGGCAGTGGTTGATTACTATCTGGGAGCGTTGAATTATTTGCAAATAATTCTGCCAAGAGATTAGCTTTATCAACCGGGTCAGTGAAGGTCTGGCCATTCATAATAAGAGTTGGAGTAGACGATGACATCTGATTCTTCACTCTTTTTACGAATGACCAGAAATTTTTACTACCTCTGTGGTAGAGTAGGACATTTTTCCGCGCGTTGTGTTCGTGAAGAAATTTTCGCGCCAGATCACGGCATTACAGCGATTCCTAGCCTGTTCGAAGTCTTTCTGTGTCAGCATTCTTGAACGCCAATTCTGAAAGGCTTCCTCTTTCGACCTGACTGCAATCCTGCAAGTCTCATTAAACCAAGAGTGTTCCTTGGGTTTAATGCTAATCTTTTTAGAAGGTATGAAGGACCGCATACCTAATAAAATAATATATTGTACCATTGTAGCCGCGGCATTTATGTCTCTGTCAGCGAAACACAATTTCCAATTAAAGTTACGAAAAAAATCATTTAACGCAACCCAATTTGCTTTTTCTAAAAGCCATACAGTCCACTTCGGGGCTTTAATCGAAGAGGCGCGTAAACTAGAATACGAAAACTCAGCGGAAACAGTACAGTGGTCGGAGTTACCAAGAGGTGCATGGACTTTTACATCATATTTTTCATGATGTGAAGTCAGAAAAAGGTCTAGGACTTTTTGGCTTTGCTCACCGACGCGTGTTTGCACTCTGCAAACAGCTCAACATAAGAACCCTCCTGTGTTGGAAGACCCAAGTGGCTCAACCAAGTGGCGTTGTGCACATTAAAATCGCCCGCAACAACAATTTCACTGCCTGGAAATTGGTCCAATATATTTGAGATCGAATCAGATAAGGTATCCAGCTTATTACAGGTGGAAACCCTATCTAGATTCGGACTCCTATAAAGAAAGCACAAGTGCATGATGTGTGTTTGGATTTGAATTTAACCAAAATTGTATTAAATTCGCTATCCGACACACTATGCTGTTGCTGCAGTTGATACGCAACGTCACTCCGAATAAATAGAGCAAGGCCCCTATGGGCAGAGAATAATGGCAACAAGTGATAACCAGGCACATGAAAATCCAGTGGATCTGTACCCTCATGAACCTGGGTCTCACATAGTGCCATTATTTGAGGCCTATGGATGGACACATACGCATATACAGAGAAAAAAATTCGCCCTCAGCCCACGAACGTTGCAAAAATTTTTGCAACGGAATTTTTGCGACATTTTCCTACTGGGCAAGTTCAAAACAATCAAACATACCACTAACGTGCAGCAGTTGACACAAACAAATGAGAGCGCAAGCAAAGCAGTGGCGAGTGTTATGCCTTAACCACAGCGTAGCTTACGCATCAACCGTGTCATCAACAGCATCAACCGTGCACGACAGTAGCAGGGCGTAGGATGGGGAAGGGAAGAATAAGGAAAAACAAAATACAATTGCGGCAGAGGGCATAAAAGAGCCCCTTGCGTTGGCAGTTGCAAATAAAAAAAAACAATGCAGCGAGTGCAGCAACTCAGCAGTCAGCGGCAGATCGGTTTTGGTTTATTGTTGTTGCGGTAGTTGCGGCCATTCTACTTCCTCTGTTTGAGTGTGTGTGCTAGTCAGCTGACATTCCACGGATTCACCTTTACTTTTATCAAAAGCATTTACCTCATCAGAGGCCTGTAGGTACAATGCTTGTATCTGACGTGTGATCGTGTGAATATCCTAGTGGATATTCGTGCGGGGTTTGATAAAGTCGACCAGTTGCGATATTTTATCCCCTAGCCTACTTAGGCAGTTACTTCGCAGCTTGTCGCTAGTCCCACCGTATTATGCCAAATTTGCGGGTGGTGATCTCACTAAACCGAGTTTCTCTTGAATGGGTCTATTTCACCCTCTCCAATAAGTTTATTTTGTTATTTTTGTCCATTCATTTTGTCCAAATTCAGAGCCGCTATCTCCATTCGGTGTGTAGTCGCGTTATGATCACATGGTTATCTTTGCATGCAGGGAGGCCATGCGATGGGTTGACATGTGATCCTTATGGAATCACATACCAGTGCCAGATCCGCGTTAGTCGGGAAATTCAACCGAGCCTACACCGCCAACTTAACGGTGACGAATTTCAAGCGCACTCCGAGACTTGCCAAGTTTAGGAGGAGGAGGCGGTTGTGGCATTAGCCTGAAAGCCATTTCCGAGGAGTTTCACCTCCTTGTACTGAAGTTTCAGAATACCACAGACCGTCGGCCCAGGGTACGTTTACTGCATATAATTTTCTGGTAATGCCATAATGAAGACCGTTCTGGGCTTGATCTGCATGCCATGCGGCGGAGGCTTGGTTGGATACATTCCGGGCGGTATCCACTCGCCCTGTAACAGGACTTCATCGAGCTCTTAGGAGGCGCAGACACGCACATTATTTTATTTTAGCTCCACTTAATAGGCGCAAACACGCAAAAAAAAGTGAAACTGACTTTAATTTATCAATAACTTCCGTAGTTTTGATTTAACGATAATAGATTTGGGTCATGAAAATTATAAGAATGCAACATTTTAGTGCCAGAAGTCTTTACCTCTAGTTGTTATATTAATTTAAATTTTAAAATTTGAAAAAACTCTAGGTATTTTTGCTTCTTCTCCGTTTTGGTTCCAAAATCTTCACTTAAGAATCACACTTGCTGAAAAAGAAGTGCTCGGAACACATGGGAGATCAGTTTAGTAAATGTTTGATTTGTATCGCATAATTTGATAGATTGATATATGGTGGTGCAAAATTGAAACCATTTTTCCGACCATTTTCAAAATATCTGCGTTTTTTGGCCAGGGCACGTATGCCCTTCAATGAAATTTTAATTTGAAAATATTAGATGAAAGCTGTTATAAATTTGCACCGTATGACCAATATCTTGTTAATGTACCATCAACATCAAAAGAGTATGATCACTACAAATGTCGAAAAAAAAGAGCGAGAATTTGTTCAAAACAGTTTTTCGCGTGGCACATACCCATTATTATTTGAAATAATCTAGTGTATTGCGTGAACTGAGTTTTTTTATTAAGTGCAATCACAAATCAGTGGCGCATATAAAAATATTGAAGTGCAAAAATTTTATGGACTTTTTGAAAATTGTACACAATTTTGATATTTTTTTTGTTGCAAATTTTTGTGGTAAATAATGTATTTAAAGGGTTTTGCATCTACGTAGAATTGCTTCGAGTAATTGATTGCAATCAAAAATTTCTATCTTAAGTCATTTTATGGTGAAATCGCGACAATTTTGTCAATACATATTTCATTGAGGCATATCCACAGTACTGCACGAAAAAGGTCAAAATATTCAACATTTGTAAGTATGGTCAATGTTAAAACCAAAAAAGTGAGGCGCATTAAAATTTTTTGAAAATTTTAGATTTTACGCACCTACTTATATTTTCATAATCTCAAAAAGCATCACTATATAACATGTTATCTCTATGAATTGGAATCTGTAAACCAATAGAGATATTAACATATTTCTTTTTATGCTTTATATAAAATTGTCTTAATTGACTAATACTATATACTAATAATATATATATATATATACAGATATATATATATTTCGCCGAGCTTTATATATTACATAATGTTGGATAAAATTTCAATAATATACCTCTTATATCATCAGAGTAATAGCGTGTTTACTATAAAAGTTATGTGGCAGCTAGGCTTGGCAGTTGAGAATAACCGCCCATTTTATGTAACACGGTTAGTACTTAACCCATAGTAGTATATACCAGTTTTTACTGATGTATTTCAAACCAATCCAAAACTATGGCGATTTATATTAAAAAAAAAAGAATTTTCAAATTTAAGAAAAAAATAAAAGAAAAATTCTTACCAGTCCAAATCAACGTCAGGGGCGGATCCAGACGTCGTACTTAGGGGGAAGATTTTGAAAAATGACAATATATATAATATATATAGTTATATATTAAATAAAAGACTTATATGTTCTAATATTAAGTTTATTAAATACTTAAAATTAAAAATTGATTTGCTGTAATAATATTAATATTAGTAGCCATAATTTTAAAAATTTTACATTTTACATAATTATATAAAGTCAAGTCTCTGATTATGGTATTAGCGTACCGATCTGTTATGATATCTTGGTTTAAATTTATCTAAGCCAGGTTTTAATTCGTCGAAAATTAAAAAAATCAACTTTATTAATTCCGATATTTTTTAAATTTTACAGTTGCCAACAAATATTTTAAACGTACTTTTATTATTTTTCTATTAAAATAGTGTTTTTTTTAAGTATTCCCCTTAATTAATTGAAACATTTCGTTGAAATACAACTTTTTGCATTCCGTTAAAATAATATAGCATGTGAACCACACTCAGAAAAAAACTACCATACAAACGATAGTTTTTTTCAACATGATAAATTATAATTTTAATCGTTAAATAACATTAAATACTAGAAAATATTAGGTATTAATTTTTTTATATGAAAATAAATTTTTTTTAAATACTATTAAATCTATAACCGTCATATTAACAAATTTGAATGGGATTCCATGGGTTTTTTTCTGAGTAAATAAGTTGAATATTGAAGTTAGTCTCATTTGAAAGGTGATGAATTGGTTTTTGAAATGGTGTACTCGTTTCCAAAATTTTCAATGTACAAATAACATAAATATAAATAAGTTAATATACAAAAGAAAGATGGTCAGTAAGGTTTTTTTGAAGTTTTTTTCGATGTACTCTATTGGAAGAGAGCCGACATCTAACAGACTAACGCCCAGGTCATGGCTAAGTTCTATTGAAAGTTTTTGAAAAAACAACAACAAATTGAAAACACAACACAGTTAATGATCATACGGACCGTTTCGGATACAGCCATTTATCCTCATAAGTGTGGTCATACTTTTATAACAATTTATAAAGATTAAGGCTTACTATTTTCAAACATTTTCTCTAATTTTTTTATGTTTGAAGTACGTAAACATTTTTCAGTTGCATACATATAACATGCTTGTTTACGGAAAATACCATGAGAAGAATGTAATAATTTTTCAATATACAAATATTTGTATTCCAGTTTGATTGAAAAACATTCAAGATATTTGAACACCCATTACTTCGATGTTTGACATATACATAACCAAAATAATAGCGCCTAAAAGTTACATTGTGCTGCTAGAGTTTACCAAAAAATTTCAGTCGAAAAAAAATAATAATATTAATGAACATTTTGGTGGGTGTTTTCAACTTCAAGGAGGATGCTCGAGCTTCAGATTTTATACAAAATTGGTGAAATTTTAGGAGGATATTAAAAAATTCAATCTCTAATTGTTTAAGCTTATTTCGATTCAAAACAACTTTATTTAGATGGTAAAAAATTAAAAATATGGATTTAGAATGTTTTTTTTTTAACTTCATCTGCAAAGTGCGAATACAGGACATTATTTTTTTGACTCAAATTTTTGTGGTAATCACTAGCAGCACAATGCAACTTTTATCCCCTAATTTACATTATCTTGTTATTTATAGACAAGCTTAATAAATTAACGGATTTCAAACGTCAGAAAAAATTAATTGACAAAAAATATAGTAAATCTATATTTTTCAGTATTGGTGCATTACACAGCCCGACAAAATTAAAATTTTGACATGGTTCAGTAAAAGTTACAGCAAATATTAGATACATTTGTAGAGCTAATTCCGAAAATGGCATCAGTTTAGTCAAATTGGCTCTAGTTTTTGAGATATAGCCCATTTTAAAATCTCCCATTAGTTTAGTCTTCTTTTGTATTTAAAATTCAACCAAAAAAAAATATGTAATTATCTTTTCGATATTAGACGCAGAAAACCTTGAGCCATAAAATACAATTTTTGCTTTCATGCGTGAACAAATTTGTTTGCGAGATATAAGTAAGAAGTAGTTAAAATTTTTCAAAAAAATAAAAATGTAATGTATGAAAAACTTCATTACAGGATACTTGGCACCACATAAAAGTTCATACAAATATTTTTTAACATTTTTGTCCACTAAGTAATAGAGTATTTTACTAGCAAAATGGTTCAACTTTAAAAAAAAAAAAAATTCTTTTGCTTATATCTCGCAAACAAATTTTTTCGCGCATTAATTCAAATTTTTGTATTGTAGAGCGATATTTTTATGCGTCTAATATCGAAAAGACATTTTCATTATTTTCGTTTGTTGGAATTTTAAATATAAAAGATGACCAAAATAATGATAAATTGAAAAATTGCCGTTATCTCAAAACCTAGACCCAATTTGACAAAACTAATGCTATTTTCGGCATCAGCGCCACAATACATCCAATATTTATTTTTCACTGCACCATAATGAGTGTAGAGCAGTGTTATTAATATAGAACTACAATGGTAAAAAAAAATAAAAATGTAGGTGTTGACCACCAAAATCAGTTTTAAAATTTTTGGACCATAATTTCTTATTATGTTTGTGATGTTTGTGATAGAGGTTTTTAAAACGACCAAACCACTACAAAAAGCATTTCATTACATTTAAATGATCCCCAATTTCTATAATTTACTTATGGTTTACGTGCAAAATTTAGAATTTCAACGAAATTATCCGATGTGTGCTAAATTTCAATTAACTCAAAAATAGTGGTGGATTGCCCGACATAACTTATTTGCACACATTTACCTTCAACAAACAAAGGTGAACTAAAAAATGCTTTATTTCTATAGTTTATTATTCGATGTTGCTGATCGCCCCCTTATTTCCGCCTGTAGATCCGCCACTGATGAACGTGGAATGCTCTTTGCTCAATTTCAAGAATTTATGTACATTTTTTCAGAATAATAAAAAGCAGTTTTGTATGCTGTGGTGCAAAACAAGAAAAATCGTGTTATTAGAGTTCGCTAAAGGGGTGAAAGGGGTTCGAAATATTAAATTTAAACTTCATTGACCAATAATAAAAACATGTTAAGATATGAAGCAAATCGAAGGGGGTTAGGATCAAACCTCGGCGAATTGACGTGGAATGCCCCATATATATATATATATATATATATATATATATATATATACACTCCGCGCCACTTGAATAAGGCCAGGTTTTTTATGTCATATTTGGCTTTACTTTTAGATTACTTTAATTAAAAAAAAACACAGAAAAAATGTATTAAAATTTTGCTCCACTTGAATAAGGCCACTTCAAATAAATGATGAAAAACACAGTAAACCATGGATTTTTTAAAATTTTATACAACAAATTTAAGAGTGGCTATTTTTATTATAATTTTAAAAGTCCATTCTTTAAAATAACGATAGCTTTTTAAAGAATACCTCAATCAAAATATTATTTAATCAAGGATACTGAAATCCTGATGGCAATTATTTAAAAAAATTACATTATTTTTTATTAACTTCACTAATATTATAAACTGACCATAAATTATCATTTTCCTTTGACCATACTTACAAATGTTAAACGATTTCTAATTTCAAAAATCCTTGTTTTTATTATCCCCGATGTACAATCGATAGGTGTTGTATTTTAATTGCAGGGAATTGCAAGGACAATGTTTGGTTAGTTTTGATACCATCATTTTGTTTTTGTAGACTTTTCAACAAGGACCTTTCTAAAATGTCGAAAATGAAGAAAGTTCAACAGAAAATTAGGTTTTCTTTTGCTGCATCACAGCGCTTTTTAACATTGGCTTTTTTTAACACGTTGTCCTTATCTTGGTCTTTCCAACGCAGATTTGGACCCCCTCTTCTACGCTGTCCACCTTTGAATTTCGATTCAAGCACATTCTTGGCTGGAGTGTTTTCATCCGTTCGTTCGACATGACCTAGCCAGCGAAGCCGCTGTATCTTGATGCGCTTGACTATGTCAATGTCGTCGAATAACTCATACAGCTCGAGGTTCATCCTGATTCGATACTCGTTAGCAAAGCAGATAGGGCCAAAGATTTTACGGAGAATCTTTCTCTCGAACGCTCCCAGTACTCTCTCATCGGTGGAGGCCAGCCTCCATG
This sequence comes from Dryomyza anilis, assembly GCA_951804985.1. Taxonomy (NCBI): domain Eukaryota; kingdom Metazoa; phylum Arthropoda; class Insecta; order Diptera; family Dryomyzidae; genus Dryomyza; species Dryomyza anilis. Next base: position 63,626,552 of record OX638130.1, read on the forward strand.
TTTCCGCACCATAAAGTAGGACGGGCATGATGAGTGCCTTGTAGAGCGTTATTTTTGTCCGGCGAGAGAGGGCTCTACTTCTCAATTGCCTACTAGCCCAAAGTAGCACCTGTTGGCAAGAGTTATTCTCCGTTTGATCTCCAGGCTGACGTCGTTGTTGCAGTTTATGCTGGATCCCAAGTAGACGAAGTCCTTCACAATGTCGAACTTGTGGGTGTTAAAATTAGCTTTTTGTCCAAGACGCACGGACTCTTTTTTGCTTGTTGACACAAGGAACTTCGTCTAGTCCTCGTTCACCGCTAGACCCATTCGAAGCGAGTCTTTCTCCAATCTGGAGAATGCTGCGTTGACTGCTCGTGTGCTTCTGCCAATGATATCAATATCGTCGGCATATGCGAGTAGCGTGAAACTTTTGTTGAGGATAGTGCCGCTTTGACGGAGTTCGGCAGCTCGAACTATTTTTAGTTATATTAGGGCTATATTTTCGATATAAAATGCTAAGTATTGGAAATTTCAAATAGGTGTGAACAGTTAAATTTTATTTATCGAAAATAAAACCATATATGATATCGTTCGATTTAGGTTGCTTTTTACCGAAAACTATAGTTGCCGTATCATTATTAATGATTTAAATAATTTGAGAACATAAACTATATATTTTCGATATCGTTACAATATCGTTCATTTGACTGGAAAGTGTCACCTCACCCTTAATTAGTTCATTGTCCAATTCGAATTATCGATACTCAAGTATGCAGCAAAAGAAAAAAAAAATCGATTAGAAAAAAAAAGGTTAGCCATTGTTCTTCTTCCGTTTAACTCTTTCTTTTCTTGGCGATCTCGTGGTAAATGGCAGCTTAAGTTACCTTCTGATCAAAATTGGCTTCATATAAATCGTACGACATCGATGTTTGCCTATCACAAATTTTAAGCGGAATTTTGATAAGATACATAATCCATTTTTAAGACTCTAATACAAGAGTGAACGGAGCCCCGCTTTAAGGGATTTAGCGTAAGCGGTTATCCTTAACAAGTGTAAATGTTGGTGGAAGAATGGCTTGAAATCACGTTAAACCATACCCGTGCCATGCTACTGCGCCTTGATCACGTTACGCCATAACCTGCAATTGCAGCGTGCCATACCCTATAAATCTTCTAACGCCTATCACTTTATCATAGCGATCGCCCTCCCAGTGTCATCCAAATACTATGACGTCCTAATCACTGGTCGAACATCCAGCACCCAACACGTCAATATCGACGATGTAACTTCGATCGTTCATCCATAAACCGATTGAACTTCTAGCGCCCCGTTCGTTCTTATCATACCTACCGGTTTAGTGCACTTAACCTAATTTTGACTTGCCAAGATAACTAACAAAAATAAAAATATATAATACTATATATTAAAAAAAAAAAATAATAATGAAGAATAAAATTGGGAAATCTAGAAAGAAAGCAATGTAAAAAAAAAATTTATTATATATATATATTTAAAGAAACTACGAAATTGAAGAAGTGCCTTATCTTATGGATATTGCAATAATTATTTTTGACTTATTTATTTAACGTATCCAAGTGAATTTATAAAAGACGAAAAAAAATAAAAATAAAAGTTTAATTAAATAATTAATGTAATACAACTAAATTAAAGCGAAAGCAAAATTAAGGTTTTCCAAGATACGGTACCATCGAGTCAACAGACCTGCTGACGACAAGGGATTTTGTAGCATACGTATGTAAGTAAACTAGTTACCCTCTCATTCATGTTATTTTTATTCATAATTTTACTTTCGCTTTTCATTCTTAAAACAAATAAAAAAAACAAAATCAAATCAATACCACCACCAATATTTTAACTCAACCTACTTTATCGACAACAAAATTTTTATAAAAGAAAAAAATATATATTTTATAAATTTGTTGGTAGAAGCGTAATCACTGCATACTCTCTCAAGTGAATGTCGATCAGGCAGGTTCGCATGATCAATGTATGATTTCTCAATTTAGTTGTTGTTGTACATCGTAAATAGTCGAGTGTTATTTTTTTTTTAACCGCATAACAAAAATAGAAAAAAAGGAGAACGAAAATTAGAATTAGAAAAAAAAAGAAAAAAAAAAGAAAAAAGAATCGAATCTCGTAAACGTAACCATAACCAAACCCAAAAAGAATATAAAAATTACACTCGTTATGTTTCGTCACATTATTTAATTTCGTAGACTTGAAAAATCATTCTATTAATTTTAATGATAATCCAATTCTCAAATAAACGAAAAATTAGAAAAAAAAGGATATTTATATATCTCGATTTTACCTGCATTTAAACTAAAGATAAAAGTACAAAATTCTTAAAGTATTAAATAGTAATTAAATAAATAATTAAAGCAAATATAATAAGATACAAAAAGAAAATTAATTAATAATATAACCATGGCAATTATAAGGAAATAGATCAAAAAAATGAAAAAAAATAAAAACTTGGATACATGTTAACTAAAAGATAATGGAGTAGTCTTATTAACCATATTTTTTAAGGCAATGTAGAACGTGAAGCTATTGTATGGATTTTTTATTGGGCTAAAAGCGAAATAATACATATCAATGCTTTTAGTAGGTTGGTTGGGTACAGAATAGGAGGAAATACACCATCAATTTTCCTCCGACTATATCTCTCTTTTGTTTTCGGCCAGACTCTGATTTAGAAATTATAAAATGACATTCTGATATATTTATTTCGTTTTGTAAAGTTTTCAATTCACCAAACTCTGCTTTGAAATATTAAATTGTGTAGCCCGATTTAATCTTAGAGAAGGAGCAAAGTCGTAACCCCCCCATTTTCCCTGAGCACAGCCGTAAAACAAAGGCAGAGTACGCTCCTTAATTATTAAGCCTCACAGACTCAGACGGATCAATACAGGCTTTGTTGTTTTTCAGCCGAGCGATGGTTGTTCTGACCTCGTCATGGTCGGGCGGCGGAATCTCAACGTCGTCATCAAGTACTGGGGTTCCCGGGTCTTTTTTTTTGATTGTTTGATTGAAGGAGGGGGAAAACCCCTCTGTGCATCGCACAGAGTACACCTAGGCCATAAAGTAGGCCCGTTGTGACCCCTCGGATCATGAGTCGTCTGTAATGTGTTGTAGCTGTTATGCTACTCAGTGGAGTTTAGAAATTCCGTGGATTTGACAAATTTTCTTAGTACTTTCCAGTCCAAGCTTCAAAGTAAGAGATGAGCAAGGGCCTCTTTACATTGTATAACCACTCTGGATTTTACATTGTCGGTGGATAAAGCTCTAATGGCAGCTTGGCTGTCTGAGAGAATTTTAATACACTTGTCAACACAGTGAGTGCTTTGTATAAATTTTGCCCCTTCTGTTACAGCCACTACTTCCGACTGAAAGAAGGTGTTGTGGTCTTGCAGACGAAGGCTTTCTTTTGCAGAAAAGGCTTCACAGAAAAAGCCCGCTCCAGTGTGACCGTTTAGTTTTGATCCGTCAGTGTAGAGGTGAATCCCCGGATTGCTAGACAATACCTGACCGTTGTTCCATTCCTCTCTAGTCGGGAAAGCGAACTTTGCGGCGGTATGATTGGTTTCCTCTGGGATGCGGTCGCAGTTCCAATTACCTGTAGAAACAGTATTAGGAATTGAGTTAATTATGGTTTGGTGATTGGTTAATGTCTCGGAATTGAGCCATCCCCCACGGATGTTTAGTCGAGTCGCTGCGACCGCGGTCTCATATTTAACTTGAATTTGTATTGGGCGTATGTTTAGAATAGTCTCAATGGCTTTGGTCGAAGTGGTAGACATCGCACCTGAAATGCCGAGACAACACGCCCGTTGCACTTTCTCGAGAGGTTTGATGTTACATTTTCGTCCTAAATCTGTCCACCATACAAGTCACGCATATGTGAGTATTGGTCGTACAACGCTGGTGAAAATCTATTGGGTCATCTTTGGTCGAAGTCCCCATGTAGGACCAATACATCTTCTGCAGGTTGCCCAAACCCTAACGGCTTTTGTGGCTCTGCTAGCTATTTGTGCCTTCCAGTTAAGTTTAGAATCCAGGATTACTCCAAGGTATTTGACTTAACCTGTAAGTGCCAGTATCTCTCCGTTTACCTGTGGAAGAGGATAGCTAGGTAGCTTTCTTTTCCTAGTAAAGAGACAGATTTCAGTTTTTATATTTAATCCCCTAGGTGATGACCATTCAGCCGAGATATCCAAGGCTTCTTGGATTCGTCTAGAAGGGAGAAGAGGATGTGTCCCCGAGGCAAGGATGGCGAAGTCGTCTGCGTAGCAGACAGCATGTAAACTAGCCTCGGTTAGTCTTCTTAGGAGACTGTTTATGGTGACGACCCAGAGTAGCGGTGAGAGAATACCACCCTGTGGGGTACCGCGAAACACCCTTCCCCTTAGGGTAATATTGCCCTGCTGACAAGTGATGGATCTGTTGCACAACATATGACGTACCCAGTGTAAAATAGCCGGGTCTACGTCAAAGGAGGCAAGGGACGAGATCAGTGTGTCAGTGTGAACGTTATTAAAAGCACCCTCAACATCTATGAAGGCTGCTAGAGTGAGTCTTTTAGATCCATAGACCTTTCAATTTTGTTAACTACCCCATGTAAGGCGGTTTCAACTGATCGCCCCTTTATGTATGCATGTTGCTTAAACTTCAGCTGCTAATAAGGGATTTTTTCCTTAACCATGGTGTCGCATATACGTTCCATTGTTTTCAGTAGGAAGGACATTAGACTTATGGGTCTATATGCCTTAGGGGTTGAGTAGGTTTCTTTACCCGGCTTAGGTATGAAAACTACTCTTGATTCTTGCCATGTGAGAGGGGTATAGCTCTGATTAAGGCATGCCTCATAAAGCCTGGATAGACGGACGTCCAGGAGATCCACTGCCCGTTGTAGTAGGGCTGGGAAAACTCCATCTTGCCCTGGGGCTTTATATGGCTGAAAGCTATGAATTGCCTTCCCCACCATATCGGTGGTGATGGCTAAGTTGTGGGAGTATTGAGAAGTTTCCCATAGCCTCGTCTCATCTGAGTTGTCGAAACAGTTTGGGAAGTGCTCCTCCATTAGAATCTTTAAAGAGTCCACAGAGTTACCTACCAGAGTTACCTCAGAACCCCCTGCCTATCTATCAGGAGTTCCGGTTGGGAGTGGGTTTTCGAAAGGAATTTCTTAATTCGTGCGGTTTTTGTAACACAATCAACTTGTGCACAGAAGAGTCGCCATGACCCTCTTTTTGCGGAGCGCATATTCTTTTTGTATACACTGAGTTTTTGGTAGTAGAGATCCCAATGCTCTGTAGTATTTAATCTTTTAGCTTTATTGAAAAGTCTCCGAGTATCCGTTCTTAAGTTTTTTAAAGCCCTGTCATCCAGGGTTTTTCCTTGAAAGACTCTCGGGTGCGAAGAGGACAAGCCTCTTCGAATGCTCGTATAAGGCTATTTGTTATGGTTTTGACCTCCCCGTCAATAATATATATAGAACTTAAAGGGGGAGCGGGAGATACGTCTAACGCATTCTTTAAAAGTCTTCTGAATAGTTTTCGATTTGTTGCGAAACATAGGTGGGATATGTTAGGAATAGATAGTTTAAAACAGACGTATCTATGATCCGAAAAGGAATGTCTGCTAGAGACATGACAGTCTTGGACCATGTCAAGTATGTTTTTAGAGCAAAGAGTTATGTCTAGTACTTCACTTCTGACTCTAGTGATGAAGGTGGCAGAGCAACCAACGTTTAGGGTCAGAAGATCATACGCATTAATAAATTCAAATAGGGCATGTCCCCTAGCATTACAGGGGAAGCTCCTGTAAAGGACAGGAGCTTCCCCCTGTCCTTTACAGTCCAGGGTTCCTGGATCAGTGCGATGTGCGTCTTACCTTCTTCCATTCTCTCCATAAGCGCAGCCGTCGCCAGCTTAATGTAGCCGCGGTAGCTCAGTGGTTAGTGCGTTGGACTGCGAGCCGAAAGGTCCCCGGTTCAAGCCTGGACTGGGGCTAACAACATCTTTTCATAGAAACATTTTTCTATACCGCGCTACCTCTCGGCAGTAATGGCAAACCTACGAGAGTAAAACATTGCCTATGAAAAGCTCTCACCCGCCGTTCGGATTCGGCAATAAACTGTAGGTCCCACCACTTTGAGTACAAATATAACACGCACAGCTCAAAATGGTGAGAAAGCTCGGCTGAAGTTCTATACAGGACTGTAGCGCCAAACTATTATATTATTATTAATGGTCACGGATGACGTAAGGAAGTTGGCACGACCCCCAGACTTCTCCAGTGTCGTGATGGAGTTCTGGTCAATGCCCACAACGATGAGGTTTCCATCGGTCATCTCATCTCTGTAGAACACCTCCCAAAGTTCCACTCTCAGCCCACGGTTCTGTGGGTCGCTTCGCCCCGTTTGCTCTGACGAAGAAGGTTTACTGCAGGGTTTACTTCTCTATCGGTGAAATTGAGGTCATCATCACCGGTCAGCAGTTTAGAGAAGTGATCCCTCCATATCTTCAGTGTGCTCTGAATATCTGTCACTAGATTTCCGTTCTCATCTTTACAAGAAGAGGCTCCGGATTTTGAACCTCCGGCTAGGCGTCTTATTTTCTCGAAGAATTTTCGAGCCTCATTCCTGTCCCCATGCATTTCAATCTCCTCACACTCACGTCTTTCTGCCTTGCTTTTTTACGCCTGAAAAGACGTCTCTCTTCCCTCCTCTTCTCTTATTATCGCTCCTTCGTAGCTACTGACTGCAGGGTGGATTTCTCTGCAGTGGCCGCGCGACACTCTTGGTCATACCACTGATTCCTCAGGGGGCGTTGGAATCCAAGCACCTCTTTTAGCCGGCCTCAGCAGTTCAAAGGTAGCGCGTCATCTTTCTCGTTCATCGGAGCGTGTGCACAAATTAGGCTGATGTGAAAATATTTAGCCTTGATGCGGATTGTTGCCAGCTTTTCGTCCACGGGCGTGAACCTAGAGACAAAGAGGCGAAGTCTCTTGCCGACCACAAATTCACATCCAAATTCGTGTCTCTCCGCATGGCAGCTGTAGTATATATCACAGGACGCTTGTTTCGAACAGCCCTGTCCCGTCCATTGCATCTCCTGGATAGCGGTGATGTCAGCCTTATATTTTTCGAGGACATCTGCCAGCTGGATAGAGGCACCTTCCCTATAAAGGGTCCGGACATTCCAGGTGCATATCCGTAAATCATGGTCCTTAAAACATTTGCGTGGGTCGTCATCGTTGTAATCGGTCGTTATTCGAGGCTTCTTTTTTGTTTTCATTGGACGCATAGGTTTTTTCCGTGGTGGGACCCAAACCCAACGCACGAACCCTCACTCTGAGGGAGATGCTCGCCACTCACTTTAGCCGACTTCTACACCGGGTGGTGTAGAGCGCCGTTTCCAGGGACTTCCACGAGTAGGACTTCCACCGAAGTGGAGGTGTCACCATTTGACAATTCTGGTGACCAGTGAGTTGACTTGAGACGACACCGACAAGGATTGCGCTGGCTTCGCCATGTTGAAGCAATCAGACACGTTGTCTTGTGATAATCGCCCCCATAGTTTCTTATACTTTCAGAAAAATAAGGTAACATTATGCAGTCAAAACTTCATAATCTCTTGTCGAATTAGTACAGATTTAAATGTGGTTTTGAACAAATTTAATGAATCCAATGTCATTTTCACAGTTAAAATAAAATATTAGATCAATTCAACATAAAATAAAAACGTAATGGGTATCATAGATAAGAATAGCAAGGATAATATAAACAAGATATAAAAAATGTAACTTTTTAAATTAGAAAACCCTTATAAAGTGTGTTAAACGCGAGAGAACAAGCTTGCTTATTTTATAAATAAATGCAGGCTGTATTTCAGTATTCTTGACTAAAATATATTTTTATTGAGGTACTCCTTAAATTAGTGACGTTGACATCTTTTAACTTAATTTGAAGAATGAACTTTTAAAATAATAATAAAAAGCCCCTCTTAAATTTGTTGTATTTAAGTTTTCAAAAATCCATGGTTTACTCAGTTTTTCGTCATTAATTTTAACTGGCCTTATTAAAGTGGAGCATAATTTTACTGTATTTTTCTAAGTTTTTTTATTTAATGTAATCTCAAAATTCACATGCATTTTGGATTTTAATTTTTGGAATGTGGGCAGACGCGTAATTAAGCAATCTATCAAAATGCATACAACAAGTTTTTATGCATTATGCATAGGGCGAGATATGAGCCAAACTTTCGCCTGCATTTGAAAATTACGGAAAATTAACTGCATTTGAAAATTACGCCTAATTTTGCAAAAGCCCAGCGAAAGTTTTGATAGCTTTTACGAATCCATTTTAGAATTGTTTGATCGACTTGATCAGCAGTTGCTGATAACGCTTTGGTTGAAATTCTGAGGAGAAACTTGTTGCCCGAAATGCAACATAAAATTTTGAACATACTGTTGCGGGCTCCAGGGGTCCTTTTGTACTTCCCTTTATTAATGAAACTGTCAGTGACAATATTCCCTCGAAGTCCACAATTCTTTCCTAACATTTATTATTAAATAAAAACGCAAGGATATTTTAGACTTGCTTTATACTGTTATTAATTATTGTTAAGTATTTTTACAAGCTTGAGTTTAAACTGAAAACACGTCTGCACTCTAAGGCAGTTAAAATCATAATGCTTAAAATCTAAACTTAACCTCTACTCATCACCTCGGTATCGTGCGACTCACGAACCCCTTGCTTATACTTATTTCTTAAAACACAACTCATAAATGCAAGCAAGCATATTCTTAAATCTACGTACTACTAAAAACCTCATGAACCCCACATCAGATATTTACTAATATTGTGAAATCATTAACTGAGAAATTCCAATGTGCTAAATTCTTAATTGGTTCCCATGCTGGCGTTAGTCTTGACTTAAATTACAACCAATGCTTTTGTTGTTGCTTTTAAACAGACGGCACACTTGCTAGCGTGTGCCTCGGATCCAATTGCAACCAGAGCATTTTTCGTTGCTTTCAAGCAGACTTAATTTTATATCCTGAAAGTATGCACTCATAAACATTATGTACTTGTTCCAGTTACGTCGTAGACGTTATGTTAAGTTAACATGCATCTGTTATTGTGCTTTTAGATTTGAACTTTATGTGCATACTGGTAATGTGCAGTCTTTCTTAAATACAACAAAAAAAAACGTTTCTGATTCACAACATTCTTCCTTCCTTATTTTAAGAAAAAATTATTATTAAAAAGAATAATAGTTTTTTCTTTTACATCATTAATATTTCAATATATTTCTTAATTTATTTAACTTACAATAATATTTAAAATAAATAATTTTTTTTCATATTATTATAATTTATTTTACTTATTTTCATTTTAAGAATCTTATTAATGCTTATCTTCGTTACTCAATTACTTAATTAATGGTCGCAGTTTTAGTGATATTTATATACTTTATGTAACGTTAAAAAGAAAAATGTATAACATTACAAATCACTGAACGTTGCAATTGACAAAACAGTAGTTGATCAATTTACCGCTTTGCAATCGCTGCGGTCCCTGTTGCTCTGTTGTTTTTCTTGTTTATTCATTTAAGTCATTAAATGCTTTAATTTGTGTAACGATTTGTTTTCTTTTAAATATTTTGCGGTATTTATTGAAAATAATACATTTAATTTTATTGAGTATATCTTTAGTTATTGTTTATATTTATAGTTTTCATATTTTAATGTTTCTTCAAGTTTTTCATTACTTATTTCTAGTCTATTAAATTAATTATACAAAAAAAAATATAATTGTGTTTTCTATCAATTTAAAACATAAACTGCTGTGATCGATAGTTCTGTTACTCTCTATTTACGTATATAGGTTGGCTGGCTGCATTTTATTTGTTTCTGCCACTGTTTCGAAAAACATTGTTATTATCATTTATTCTCATCTTTCGTCTTGATTTTCTTAGCTTTGTTAATTTTGATGTCTTCTATGTTGCGTTGTTTTTTCAGTCAAATTGAATCGTATTTTGTTGAGAGCAGATACTAAAATTGGTAGTTTTGTAATTTTATATTTCTGGATATTAATACGAATTTGTCTTCTTTAAATGTTTTAAGAGTTCTTGTAGCGAAATTGTCATCTTCGGAAATCATCTTTAATTATACGTACATGTTGTTGTTTGATGTTGTTCTTTTATATTTCACTTGTTGTAAAAATATTTGAATATTTGAAGTTCTTAGTGTTTTTAATTTTCGTCTTCTCTTTTAAGAAATTATGTTCTTTTGTTGAAGAAATTGTCAGCATAATGTGTGAAACGTTGTTGATTTAGTACAATTATGATAACTTTGTTGATGTGTCAAATTTCTTTTTCTATAAGGTTAGCATTGACAGCTGAATAAGTGTATATGGAATAGCTCCTTCAACTTATTTACAAAATATTAGCTTGTTCCTTGAGTGATAAAATAGTTATCTTTTAATTATATGTACGTAAAGATGTAAAATGTTGTTGCTTCTTTATGGTAGAATAGTCGCAACTTTTCTGATTTGTCGAAATTCCACATTCATGTTTATAGTGAGCTCCTTTCTTTTAATTAAACATGTTATTGATGTACAATTGTTGTTGTCAGCGCCATGACTCTCACATGTTTCTTTATCATTCTTCTCTTGTACTTCATTACATAATATTACCATTTCAGACCCTTACCCAACAAAATTAAACGATCTTCTTTGACAATTAAAATTTAAACTTAGTGTCTTCTGCGTCGAATTTTATTGTTTGGTGGACTGCTAGTTATTCTTCTTCTTCGTGCATGTTTTATTTCTTTGTTGTTGTTGAAATGCATTTCCAGAGCCAGGATTATTATTAAAAATACTTATTACTTTGTATTGTTTACTATAACTTTATAAATAATTTATATTTAACATCATTTTTACTTTCAGTATTCATAATCTTTGTTTATATTACCTTACATCATAGTATTAAAATTTTATATTTTAATTGTATATTTATATCGAGCATTTTACTTATGTCACTGTGTACATATTTTATTTTACTTTAAAATCTTAATTTTTTTTTCTTAATATATAGAACTTCTCTTATTTATAATTTCATTAGCACATGAATCAATGCTAATTTTTTTAAAAAATACTTAGCTATTTATTCATGCACTAATTTATAAATTTAATCATTATTGCCAATTTTCAATAATGGTAAGCGCGCGCTACTACTTTTGTACATTCAATAGGTACATATATATTTTCATTACCGTGTAATGATCACATTTAAAACGTTTGTTAATTTTGTTAGATTGTGTATTGTATTTTTTCTTATCATTCAATTATTGTTCAAATTTTTACGCTGCATTAACGTATCTCGTTTCATTTTCGGTACATTAGTGCATTGTTCCTAGATGCAAAACGCTGAATTGCATTTTATCGCTTATAACATTAGCTCCTCACTTCTATATGTGCTCCACTTTAGTGTGTGCTACGCTAACACCTATCTGTACTTCAAGTGCAATGATCTTTCTGTTGCCTGTTTCCATTGAAAATGATCTTGACAATGAAACTGAAGTACTGACCTATCTCAATTATAGTGACAATGTATATTTTATTGCTATGGTAAATTCGTACTGAATTCTTGTTTATGAAATATCTAATATAATCTTCTTTATACTTTATTCCTTTCTCATTTAATACATGATCTAATGCTAGTCATCTTCTAAAATTAATACATAGCTATTTCCTCATGCACTAATTTAGATTTTAAAAACATATTAAAAAAAAAATATATTTACGCGTACTTTATTTACGTTGTTTGCAATATTATGCATTGCGGTTAATGATCATTATGAACTGTTGGTTCAGTTACTAATTTCTTTGTTTTTGTTCGTTCGATTGTGTATAACTTAAGAGTTATATGCTGTTAATAAGTTATTATGGAATTTTTTCCCTTTTCCCTTGATACAGATCACTGCTGTCACAGGACTTATTATCGAAAGGATTTCATAGGGACCTACCCAGATTGGTGAAAATTTGTTTTTCCTATTCTGGTTTTTTAATAAAACTTTGTCTCCTTCCTTAAAAACTACCGTATTTAATGTATTATCGTAACTTCGTTTAGATCTTTCCTTAGCTTTTTCTTGATTTTGTCTGACTATCTCATGTGTACGCTGTATTTGGTATTTTAATACCTTATTATAATCTTCACTGTTATAAATTGGTGAACATTTTCGTTTTAGGTTGGTTGGCATGTCAAATTCAAATCCGTATAAAGTACGACTAGGCGTTTGCCCTGTTGACATATGCACTGTGTTATTGTGCACATGCATTGCCGAATTCAACCATTGGTCCCAGTTGGACTCATCCTCTTTTGCAAAACATCTCAAATACTCCGCTAAAGGTCTGTGACTTCGTTCTAACGAGCCATTCGCCTGCGGGTGATAAGGTGTTATATGCATTTTTTTAATGTTTAATAACTTGCACGTGTCTGAAAATAATTTTGACACAAAATTTGAACCATTATCTGTAATTAAAATTTTCGGAATATTATAACGCGTGATAATTTCCTCGTAAAAAGCTTTGGCTACTGTGCTTGCTTCCGCGTCTGGGATAGCTACACAGCACATGTATTTTGAAAAATCGTCTTGAAAAGTTAAAATATATTTATTTCCTGACACTATTTCAGGTAAAATTCCTACCAAGTCCATATAAACCTTATCGAATGGACGTGTTGGCGTATCTGTCAAAACCATTGGCATTTTTGTTAACTTTGAACTTTTGTTCATTTGGCATTTAGGACAGTTTCTAACATATTCTTTTATTTGTTTCTGCATTCCCCTCCATTTAAATTGTTTCTTAATCCTAAAGTATGTTTTAAGTGTGATCTGATGGCCTCCTAGTGCTGAATCATGAAAATCTTTCATCACGGTTTTAATTTCATCTGGATCAGTTAATATTTGAGCTGAATTCGTTTCATTATTTGTATCTATTATTGTTTCATCTACGACTGGTGTACTGATTTGTGGTTTTATTTTTGTGATTTGCTGATCTAAAATATTTTGTGTAGTTTTGGATCGTGTTTGTACGGCTGTAATATCTGGTTCTATATATGGAATTCTGCTTAAAGCATCCGCATTTAAATTCTTTTTGCCTGGTTTGTACATTATTTCAAAATCATATTCCGATAATTTATGTCGGAAACGAGCAAGGCGGGATGTCTGATCTTTTAAATTTGCAATACCTTTGAGAGGCTGATGATCTGTAAAAATTTTGAATGGTCGCCCTAATAGGTATGCTCTAAAATTCTTTGTTGCCCAAACAATTGCTAAAAATTCCTTTTCAATGGTAGAATATCGTTTTTCTGCTCCATTTAAAGTTCTACTTGCAAACGCGATCGGTCGGTCGCTTCCTACTTCACCTTGAGATAGGACTGCACCTACTGCTTCGTTACTTGCGTCTGTTGTTAGTAAAAAAGTTTTTGTAAAATCTGGATATGCTAATATTGGAGGTGAAATTATTGATTCTTTCAATTTAATAAATGAATTTTGACAATCGTCCGTCCATTTAAATTTAACGTCCTTTTTAAGTAAATTATTAATTGGTAAAGCTAACCTTGCCATATTGCTTATGAACTTTCTGTAATAATTAATTAATCCCAAGAATGCTTGTACTTCTTTTCTGTTTCTTGGTACTGGAATATTTTTTACGCATTCGATCTTAGCGGGGTCGGGCAGCGCACCAAGTTCTGAACATTTATGCCCTAAATATACAACTTCACGACGTAAAAACTGACATTTTTCGGTATTTAATTTTAAATTATGGTCTCTTAGTTTCTGTAATACTTTACGTAATCTGTGTTCATGTTCGCTTATATTTTTCCCATACACAACTATATCATCAAGATATACAAAACAATCGATACCCTGTAACCCTGTTAAGATGTGATTCATTATTCTCTGGAAAGTTGCTGGTGCCCCTGTTAAACCGAAAGGCATCCTATTGAATTCAAAATGTCCAAGTCCTGTACTGAAGGCAGTTTTTTCTTTATCTCCTTCTTCTACTAAGACCTGATTATAACCACTTGCTAAATCTAAAGTTGAAAAATACCGACTGTGACCTAATTGATCTAATATTTCATCTATTCGCGGAATAGGAAGTACCTGTTTTACGGTTACGTCATTTAATTTACGAAAATCTATGACAAGTCTCCATTTTTTGTTACCGTCTTTGTCGCTCCTTTCGGTACCAATAGTAATGGTGAATTCCAGGGTGATATGCTTGGCGATATAATGCCAGCATCTAACATTTTGTTAACCTGTCTATTAATTTCCTCTCTATGTGTGTGTGGAAGTTTGTATTGCTTTTGGTTAATTGGTGGTTGATTCCATTGTGTTGTTATGTCGTGTTTGAGTATCGGCGTGTATGACAGTTCGTCACCTTCTAAGTGAAAAACATCGTGATAAGAAATACAAAGATTTTGTAATGATGTGATTTCCTCCTTATTTAAAGATTTATCAATGTTAATTTTTTCTAATAATCTATTAATCCTATTTTTTATATTCACTGAATTTATAGTATTTATTGTAGAATTGTTTGTATCTGATTCCCTATACTGATTAAAATTTGAAAATTTCGGTTTAAAATTGTTGTCTATTATAATGTTCTTTTCTGTAGCATTTAATACTGAGACATAAACTTTATTTTTGTTAACATTCGATAAGCTTTCTCCCAAATATACTCCAGGATAAATTTCTTGTTTATGTATTAATACAATTGGAATTTTTGTTTTTAGTGTAATTTCTACTATTTTTGCGGTTCTCGGCATGATTTTTATTTCATGATTGTAATAAATATTTTCTATGTCGGCTCGCGTTGTTATTGGTAATCGGATAGTGTGATTCTTTCCTTTATCGTAGAATGTTATGGTCTTATTAATTGCGTTTATTACGGATCTATTCCATATGTTATCCCGTCCTATTATTCCGTCTGCTGGTATTCCTTGTTCAAGAGATACTACATGCATTATTAAATGTAACCACTTTATATTACTGTGTTGTACATTTGTCGTGCCTAAAGTCCTTACGCATCCACCAAAAGCCCCATTAAAATCTTTCCTACTATTTTTGTCAAATTCCGGTAGTTGTGTCATTGCACCTTCTTTTATTATGCTTGCATCTGCTCCTGAGTCTACTAGTAATATGAGTTTGCCATTTTTAGCTGCCTTGCAAGGTACTTCAATGAACACATCACTTACATTAGACAATTTGAAGCAGTCCCCCTTTCCATTGTCTATTTTGTTAATTCTCTTTTTATTTAATCCACTCAACTGTTGTCTGATTTTTTTATCATAACATGTTATAAAATTTTCAAACTTTTTCAACATTCCTGTAAACATATTGTTCACCTTTTGACCTATTTGCATTTCTTCCCATACACATCTTTGCCGATTAGTTTCATCTGCTACTAATTTAATAATTTTTGCCCCTATTGCTATTATCATATATATAAAGAAATGTATTAATGCAAAAATTACCATTGTCACTCCCTCACAATCAAACCACGGTGGATCAATATGTGTATCAACGGTCACTTCAGACGTCTGATTTGCAATATTTTCCTCCACCGGTTTTCTCTTATTTTTAGGAGTTTGGGTAGTTAAT
This sequence comes from Dryomyza anilis, assembly GCA_951804985.1. Lineage (NCBI taxonomy): Eukaryota > Metazoa > Arthropoda > Insecta > Diptera > Dryomyzidae > Dryomyza > Dryomyza anilis. The sequence goes on from OX638130.1 coordinate 63,642,234, forward strand.
GTGATCACAGACCCTTCAGCCTTATGATTTACTATTTCTACCCTTTTTGACCTAATTTTGCTATTTTTGATGGGTCCCCAGCTTACTGGCCTTGGCTGGGCCCCTGGTAGTTTCCCTTGTTTTGATCATTATTCTCCCTCGCCAGATAATCCCTCTTGGCGTAGCAATCAGTTTCTACATGACCAAGTCTACGACACCAATCACATTTTAAATTATTTCTAGGGGTATTCCCATTTATATTGTTATTATTTCTATTATTATTATTATTGGTACGGTACGTAGTGTTATGTCCTGCTTGCAAATTGTTGTTTAAAAATTCCCTATTAACGACTGGATGGTTTTGTGTACGTCCAAACCCTTCCATATTTTGAGCTTCTAATCTAATGGAAGCTTACCTCCAACTAGATTCGTGCCCATATTTTTCACACTCTATACAAAACGGTGTGTTTTTCCGCGTAATACATTCGTCTCGTGTATGTCCTTTTTTCTGGCAAAAAGAGCATGTTGGTCGTATTTTTGATCCTTCTGTTTTATTTTGGGTTGATATTTTGTGATTTAGTGGGGTAGTTTGAAAATGATTGTTTTGAATACTATTCGTTGGACTGGTTACAGATCGTTGTTCGAAATTGTACACTTCCTCGGGGAATCTCGGACCCCCTTGAATTGTTATCTGGGCCTTTAACGCTTCATCTAATAAATCATTCAGTTTTCTGCTTGGCTACTTAATAATAAAACCTTTATTGTCGGATCCTTTACACCTACCTTGAATGCTGTCAGAACTGAGTTTACTAGTTCCGTATTAAAAACATCTGTAGGTAGATTTTTATTTTTGTACCTTGAATCTGCTATTTCATTAGCGTTTGCCCATAATCTTTCTAATCTTCTTGCAAATGTTCTCAGACTTTCACCATCCGTCTGATATGCTTTTCTAATACTATCCTGAACCGAATCTAACGTAGTCATTTTTAAATATGTATTTCTTAGAACGTCAAATAACTCCTCCAAATCATTGAACTTTCTTGTGCGGACTAGATCATAAGCGTCACCAAGAAGATGCAGTTTGACACAGCTAATGAATTCTTCTTTGTTTTCTTTTGTAATTTTTAGACTTGCTGACGCACAAGCGTCCATGAATCTATAAAGTTCAGTTTTAACGGATGGTGATTCCGATCCCATAAAAAATGGACCACACTTCCTACGTAATTCGATACAGTATCTAACGACATTTCTAATGTTTTTTCCGGTGCTGTTATTTTATCAAATTTACCTTCAATCTGTAATGCCTCCTTATGATATAATGATGTTTCGTGGGCTAGCTTAACTTCCGATTCTAAAAATCTGATTTTCGAGTCTAATTCCCTTACTTTATTATTTGCTTCTTCTAATGTTTCGAATTCTAGTCTGGGCTGTTGGCTCAGTGCTCGTTCAATTGATTCGTCCGAAATATCTTTATTTTTCAGCAAAGTTCTTAATTTTTCGTTTTCTTCCTCTATTCCACTAGCCTGATCTAACAACTCCTGTCGTTCTTCTACAATATCGTTTAATTTTTTATTTAATGCAGTAAATTCCCCTTTCCAATCTTCTAACTCTTTTATTTTATGAGCACTTTTATGTTCCAAGAAGTATACTAATTGTTCAAAAACTATGTCAACTCTTTCGACTTCTGAGTATACCCGTGTGGAACTGACTTTATTTTTTATTAATTCTAAAGTTTCTTTATTGTTAACTTCCGTACTAATTTGATTCCACAATTTCTCAGTAAATCTGCCAAGTTGTCCTAATATATTTCTATATGCTACTTCCAATTCCTCAAAGTTCGCCATATAATCATTAAAATTTTCAATTAAAATTTATAAATTTGTTTAATTTCATTCTTTCTATAATTTAATTTCACCATTTATTTACTGTTTTCACTCAAACTCACTAAAATTTATTCAATATTTATTTATACCTTCCTTTCCACTTCTGTGTTTCTTCATTTATTTTTTTTTTAATGCTCCTTCAAATTCGTCCTTCATTCCTTTTTGTAGATTCTTGAAAAACCGGCTGCGCCAAAATGTTGCGGGCTCCAGGGGTCCTTTTGTACTTGCCTTTATTAATGAAACCGTCAGTGACAATATTCCCTCGAAGTCCACAATTCTTTCCTAACATTTATTATTAAATAAAATCGCAAGGATATTTTAGACTTGCTTTATACTTTGATTAATTATTGTTAAGTATTTTTACAAGCTTGAGATTAAACTGAAAACACGTCTGCACTCTATGGCAGTTAAAATCATAATGCTTAAAATCTAAACTTAACCTCTACTCATCACCTCGGTATCGTGCGACTCACGAACCCCTTGCTTATACTTATTTCTTAAAACACAACTCATAAATGCAAGCAAGCATATTCTTAAATCTACGTACTACTAAAAACCTCATGAACCCCACATCAGATATTTACTAATATTGTGAAATCATTAACTGAGAAAATTCCAATGTGCTAAATTCTTAATTGGTTCCCATGCTGGCGTCAGTGACAATATTCCCTCGAAGTCCACAATTCTTTCCTAACATTTATTATTAAATAAAATCGCAAGGATATTTTAGACTTGCTTTATACTTTTATTAATTATTGTTAAGTATTTTTACAAGCTTGAGATTAAATTGAAAACACGTCTGCACTCTATGGCAGTTAAAATCATAATGCTTAAAATCTAAACTTAACCTCTACTCATCACCTCGGTATCGTGCGACTCACGAACCCCTTGCTTATACTTATTTCTTAAAACACAACTCATAAATGCAAGCAAGCATATTCTTAAATCTACGTACTACTAAAAACCTCATGAACCCCACATCAGATATTTACTAATATTGTGAAATCATTAACTGAGAAAATTCCAATGTGCTAAATTCTTAATTGGTTCCCATGCTGGCGTTAGTCTTGACTTAAATTACAACCAATGCTTTTGTTGTTGCTTTTAAACAGACGGCACACTTGCTAGCGTGTGCCTCGGATCCAATTGCAACCAGAGCATTTTTCGTTGCTTTCCAGCAGACTTAATTTTATATCCTGAAAGTATGCACTCATAAACATTATGTACTTGTTCCAGTTACGTCGTAGACGTTATGTTAAGTTAACATGCATCTGTTAGTCTGAGCAGAGGTTAAGTTTAGATTTTAAGCATTATGATTTTAACTGCCCACAGAAACCTAGTAGAAATTTTAAAACCCAAAAATAAAAATAGTTCTATGACTAAACCTTTAATTACAAATTTTTCGCCTTTAAAACCTTTTCATATTCGATTAGCAGAATATAATACTGCTCGCGATCGTATTTTAGTGAGTCTGGTGGATCATCAATAAATAATTGTTCTTCAGTAGATTCTGTATTATCTTTTAAAAACGATTTATCATGTTTTTCTTCTTCTAGATCTAGCAAACGTATACAATATTATTGGCAAAATGTCAAACATATTCGAAAATTATTTTTAAGTTCTGTTCTTGAAAAACCCAATGATATTAGGCCATATACAGAGATGACTTTTCTCGGTAAAAATATTGTTGGTTTATTCGATACAGGTGCTTCGATAAGTTGCCTTGGTGCACAAGCTGCTCAAGACTTTTTAGATTCAAAAATTCCCTTTAAAAAAATAAAATCCACTGTGTGAACCGCAGATGGAAAATCGCAAAATGTAATAGGCTATTTGAATACAAACATAATTTTTCGCGGAGTTACAAAAATACTAAATATTTATATAATTCCAAATTTATCTCAAAATCTTTATCTAGGCATTGATTTTTGGCAAATTTTAAATCTTCTTCAATCAGGTCTTTTGTCCGAAATAGACAGAATGAATTCTGAAGATTCTATTTGCGATAATTCTTTACAGTGTTTATTGTCAGTTTCACAACAACATGATTTACAAATATAATTAATTTATTTCCAAGTTTTTCTAAAGAAGTCTCGGTAAAACTAGCGTAATATCACATGCAATTGATGTTGGTGAAGCCAAGCCTATAAAGCAGAGACACTTTCCAGTGTGCCAGCAATCGAAAAATTAATATATGATGAATTAGATAGGATGTTGAAATTGGGAATAATAGAAGAATCTGAGAGCGCTTGGTCTTCTCCAATAGTATTGGTTAGGAAGCCAGGGAAAAATAGATTATGCTTGGATAGTAGAAAAGTTAACAGTGTCACTGTAAAGGATTCGTATCCTCTTCCTAATATTGACGGAATTTTAAGTAGGTTACCAAAAGCCGAATTCATAACTAGTATAGATTTAAAGGATGCTTTTTGGCAAATACCTATAGACCCTTCTTCCAAGGACAAGACAGCATTTACTGTACCTGGAAGGCCACTTTATCATTACAAGGTTATGATACTTTTGAACATCATCTTGAGGTTTTGCGAGAACTTGCCCTGAAACTGCGTACTTCCGGTTTGACCATAAATGTAGGGAAAAGTAGGTTTTGTGTCTGAGAAGTCCGTTATTTAGGCCACGTAATAGAAAATGGGGTTATTCAGGAAGATCCGTATAAAATTGCAGCCGTAACTGAATTTCCAGTTCCGAGATCTGTAAAACAATTACGTAGATTTTTAGGTATGTCAGGCTGGTATAGAAAGTGTATTAGGAATTATGCGACTGTCACCACGCCATTAACTGATTTGTTGAAAAACAAATGAAAGTTCGAATGGCACATTGAAGCATAAGGAAGATTTGAAAACCATTCTGAGTACCGCCCCTGTTCTATATATATATATATACACACACTCCGCGCCACTTGAATAAGGCCAGATTTTTTTATGTCAAATTTTGGTTTTACTTTAAGATTACTTGGAACGAGTCCTTCAGCTGAAATTCCTATACACAATTATGTTTCCAGAAAAAGTGAAGAAATGAACGAAGTGCATCAATTTGTAAGACAGCGAACACTATTTGCGAGTTATAAGATGAATTCCAGATACGACTTGCGCACAAATTCAGAGGGATTTACGGATGGAGAGCTTGTTTTACTCTATAACCCACAAAGGAAGAAAGGCTTATCCCCTAAGCTACAAACACACTGGGAAGGACCATATAAGATAATTAAAAGAATTAACGATGTCGTGTATCGGATTCAGAATACTGCTGGCGTTAGACGAAAAATGAATGTAGTACATTTAGAAAGGTTGACGCCATTCAGAGAGAGAGAGGAGTAACATCTGTTCGGGACGAACAGATTTAGGTGGAGGGCAGTGTTACGAAATGATGAAATTTGCCTTATAGTGCAAGCAATCAACAATATTTAATGAGACGCAAGACAATTCAGCGCACTAAGCACGTGTTAGAACGAGACGGAAGATCATTCAGCGCACTGAGGCAGTGTGCGAGAAGGAGTTGGAAGATCAGCGCATTAAAACACATGAGTGCGAATGAGATGCCAATAACATGCGTCATTCACGAAACGAGTTGAAGGTTCTCGAAACAAGTCGAAGCTTGTCGAAACGTGTCGAGCTGATGCATGCAGTATATAAGGGAGCCGCATCTGAGGTATTCAGTTGTGATTTAATAGTGAACTAGTGCGTCTCGTGAGTGAACATTGTAAAGATAAATTGTAGTAATTCAGCAGTTGATATAAGTGATTATTCTTTAATTTGTTATTTAAAAAAATAATGTTAATATATTCTAGTTGAAATAATACTAGTTAAAACCAAATATTAGTGTGTTTTTATTTTGTACACAACCCAGAGATACGAACTTGTAGAACAGTTTTCCGTAGACTGAATTTTCGTAACATTGGTGTCAGAAGTGGGATTGTAATACAAAATGGTTAAATTCGAACAACGTAAAGTCGACCAGCTAAAGAAGAAGCTGGCGATTCATGATCTTCCAACTGTAGGTAAGAAAGTAGAGCTACTAAAGCGTCTAATGGAAGAATTAGAGAACCAAAGCATTGACCTCGCAGAACACGAGTTTGAAGTGGAAGCTGCAACAGCGTCATCGAAAAGTGTGGACATGGAGCAAAGAGTACATTCCCAAACTTTTGATATGAGCCAATTGCTAGGAGAAATACAACAACAACTTCAAAAAAATTCCAACAAAATGGAACAGAAGCTTCTTACCTTACAGAATAGTTTACAATTCTAGATCGCAAATTGTATGCTCGCTCGTTACGATCGAAGTGTTTCTGCATTATGGCTGAAGCCTTAGTTCACACAATTTCTAACGAGTCGTCTCTGTTAAAACTAACAGATCGATTTTCCAACATCATGTCCTTCGACATAAGGCTCTAAATTTTTTTATGCTTAGCATTGCTGCTAAACATTCTTGTTCGGTCACTGAATAATTGCGTTGGGCTTGGTTGAGTTTTTTCGACATGAAGGCGATAGGGAACTCTTCACCGTCCGCAGTTTTCTGAACCAATACACTTCCTATTCCCGTTCTACTTGCATCACAATTTATGTAAAAAGGTTGTAAAACATCAGGACTTTGTAGAACAGGGGCGGTACTCAGAATGGTTTTCAAATCTTCCTTATGCTTCAATGTGCCATTCGAACTTTCATTTGTTTTTCAACAAATCAGTTAATGGCGTGGTGACAGTCGCATAATTCCTAATACACTTTCTATACCAGCCTGACATACCTAAAAATCTACGTTATTGTTTTACAGATCTCGGAACTGGAAATTCAGTTACGGCGGCAATTTTATCCGGATCTGCCTGAATAACTCCATTTTCTATTACGTGGCCTAAATAACGGACTTCTCGGACACAAAACCTACTTTTCCCTACATTTATGGTCAAACCGGAAGTACGCAGTTTCAGGGCAAGTTCTCGCAAAATCTCAAGATGATGTTCAAAAGTATCATAACCTTGTAATGATAAAGTGGCCTTCCAGGTACAGTAAATGCTGTCTTGTCCTTGGAAGAAGGGTCTAAAGGTATTTGCCAAAAAGCATCCTTTAATTCTATACTAGTTATGAATTCGGCTTTTGGTAACCTACTTAAAATTCCGTCAATATTAGGAAGAGGATACGAATCCTTTACAGTGACACTGTTAACTTTTCTACTATCCAAGCATAATCTATTTTTCCCTGGCTTCCTAACCAATACTATTGGAGAAGACCACGCGCTCTCAGATTCTTCTATTATTCCCAATTTCAACATCCTATCTAATTCATCATATATTAATTTTTCGATTGCTGGCACACTGGAAAGTGTCTCTGCTTTATAGGCTTGGCTTCACCAACATCAATTGCATGTGATATTACGCTAGTTTTAACGAGACTTCTTTAGAAAAACTTGGAAATAAATTAATTATATTTGTAAATCATGTTGTTGTGAAACTGACAATAAACACTGTAAAGAATTATCGCAAATAGAATCTTCAGAATTCATTTTGTCTATTTCAGACAAAAGACATGATGGAAGAAGATTTAAAATTTGCCAAAAATCAATGCCTAGATAAAGATTTTGAGATAAATTTGGAATTATATAAATATTTAGTATTTTTGTAACTCCGCGAAAAATTATGTTTGTATTCAAATAGCCTATTACATTTTGCGATTTTCCATCTGCGGTTCACACAGTGGATTTTGTTTTTTTAAAGGGAATTTTTGAATCTAAAAAGTCTTGAGCAGCTTGTGCACCAAGGCAACTTATCGAAGCACCTGTATCTAATAAACCAACAATATTTTTACCGAGCAAAGTCATCTCTGTATATGGCCTAATATCATTGGGTTTTTCAAGAACAGAACTTAAAAATAATTTTCGAATATTTTTGACATTTTGCCAATAATATTGTATACGTTTGCTAGATCTAGAAGAAGAAAAACATGATAAATCGTTTTTAAAAGATAATACAGAATCTACTGAAGAACAATTATTTATTGATGATCCACCAGACTCACTAAAATACGATCGCGAGCAGTATTATATTCTGCTAATCGAATATGAAAAGGTTTTAAAGGCGAAAAATTTGTAATTAAAGGTTTAGTCATAAAACTATTTTTATTTTTGGGTTTTAACATTTCTACCAGGTTTCTGTGTTCGTCGACTGTGTAAACGCATGGATCTTTGAGTGCACTTTTCGGCGCACCCACTCTGAAGTTTTTTGAAGAATTTTTGCAACTCGGCTTATAAGTGTTTTTCAAACCACACCCATAACAAAAAACACGTCTCTCCTCCAGGCAATCGTGGTAGCGATGACCTGCAGCTTCACAATTCCAGCACGTTAAAGACACAGCAGCAATCTCATCCTCATCCTGCTCAACGTGATTAGAATCCTGTGTAACTTCACTAATATTCCTACGCTGGGGATTCAGTTTGTTGTAGGGTTGCTTCCTTCCAACATCCTGCATAAACAATTCTCGATTCCGGATGATGTCACGCAAATGAGAGACAGAAAAAATCTGTATGTTCAAAATTTCATGTTGCATTTCGGGCAACAAGTTTCTCCTCAGAATTTCAACCATAGCGTTTTCAGGCAACTGCTGATCAAGCCGATCAATCAATTCTAAAATGGATTCGTAAAAACTATCAAAATTGTCGTTGGGCTTTTGTTTTCTATCGCGGACCATTTCGCGGTAATCAACGTCAGTGCGTGAGTCTTTGTATTGTCTACGAAGCGCGATACAGAATTCCGGCCAACGAATATTTTGAACGGACCTGTGATATCTCCAAAACCAGTCGATGGCTTTAGAGTCGAAACGATTAGAGGCGTACCGGAATAATAGGTCGAAGTTGCCATTCAAAGTTTGATTAGTCAATGCTTCGCAACGATAGATAAAATTATCGACTGACAATCCTCTGGAATCTCCATTGAATTTCAGTTTCCAATTGAAAATAATGTGGCTGACTTTATCGGATCGTAGTGACGTGTCTGATGACAACGGAGCACCAGAGTTGTTAAAGAATGCATTCTTTTGGGAATGCATTCATCTAAAAAATTGAAAAGAATGGGAATTCAAAATGAATGCATTCATTTTTGTCAAAAGAATGGGAATTCAAACGCTTGAATTCCCAATCAGATGGCCTCCAAAATGAATGCATTCATCAAAGAATGCATTAATTTCAGTCTGAATTCTTTTTTGGCAAAAAAGAATTCAAAAAAACAATGAATGCATTCATTTTTTTGGCATTCATTTGTTTTTGTAATTTGTCAGAAAAATAAGGGTTACAATATTAAAGTCGTAAAATCCCGCATTTTCCGGAGTTTTTGTTGTTATTGACATTTTAATGAAAATATATCATTGCTATTGGAAAATTATGAGAGCATATTTTATTAAAATCTGCGTTTTCACAAATATGTGAACAATTACAATGAATTGGACAACTTTGTGGCAAACATTTTCGGGAATTATGGGATCGTGGGACTAGAAGCTCTTATTTGTCAGCGACACACATACGGCAAATTCCGTGAAACTCTAATTTCGTATTTTGAAGCAGCGCAGCGTCAACAGTGTTGATGTTGCGCATTTTTGTTTAGTAGCGAAGTACAAAAATTATTACTAACTACTAATTATGTATAAAGTAACATTTTGTTTTTGCGTAATTAAAATATATACATATACATATCGCCACTATCATGCTAAAGGGCATTACATTTTTTAATACAGTTTTTCCCCAAGTATACTGTGTCGTTTTTGGATATTTCTATCAACAAAAGACAAAAAGAAAACGACGAATGTGATTTGTTGCAGGAAAATACTTTTCCGACTGAATCGACATTGCGTAAATTAAAGATTATTGCAAAAATGTTAGGTCGCAACAATTCCACGAAATAAGTTCGAGGACTTCGCGCGCTGTACTTGAGCGCGCCCGAATTGTGCATAGCAATAGTCCGGCCGTGCGGTTGGCACGGGCCGAAAACACTGATGACAATTCCAGGAAACGCAAAGATCAAATTGTTGCGAAGAACGTTGGGAAAACGTTAAGTTTGTACTTTTCGTTGCGCGTACCAATTAGTGATATAAAATATCACTGTTTTCTCGTACTCGATACTTACCTTGTTTTCAAATGTTTATTTCTTATGCTAAAATTAAACTATGTATGCAAATAAAATACACACACATTGAGAAAAAAAAATGTTTAAAAATACCGGACAAACTGAAAGGGGTATAATCTGTAAAATAATATAAAAATAATCCAAACCGATGTCAGAAATCTTTTTTGTATGTAAATAATATCTATATTTTAATAATTATTATATTTTTTTAATGCAATAAAATAGACACGGTGATGTGAAATATCCAAAAACTAAAAAAAGAAAAACATAGAAAACGTAAGTTTGTACTTTTCGCCTTTATGAATTACAAAAGTACTATTTTTAAAATGCATATTTTTCATATTGGGAGTTCGACTAAATTGCTGATTAAACTAAATTGTACGGGTTTTAATTCGATCGCCATTCAGTAAGCGGTAATTGTTAAAGTCCCTAATAAAACGATTATCATATGTCTGTTTGATGTCTTACAATTTAGTTTCCTCGAAAGGTAGCTAAATTGAAAAATAAACGCTGCATTACCGACAATGTTTAGCTTAGTCAGCAATGTATTCGAACTCTCACACACCCTTAATAATTATTAAAATGTGTTAATTAAAAAATTAAAAAAAAAGCAAGCCAGTTGACATGTAATTAAATTTGAGAACTTTTTATTCTAATAAGTACAATAAATAAATTTATTTAAATTGTTAAATAAATGCCATTATATACATAATTAGTATTGTTAAGTACTTTCTTTTTAGTATTTCGCTACTAAACAAAAATGCGCAACATCAACACTGTAGACGCTGCGCTGCTTCAAAATACGAAATTTGAGATTCAAGGAATTTGCCGTATGTGTGTCGCTGACAAATAAGAGCTTCTAGTCCCACGATCTCATAATTCCCGAAAATGTTTGCCACAAAGTTGTCCAATTCATTGTAATTGTTCACATATTTGTGAAAACGCAGATTTTAATAAAATATGCTCTCATAATTTTCCAATAGCAATGATATATTTTCATTAAAATGTCAATAACAACAAAAATTCCGGAAAATGCGGAATTTTACGACTTTAATATTGTAACCCTTATTTTTCTGACAAATTACAAAAACAAATGAATGCCAAAAAATGAATGCATTCATTGTTTTTTGAATTCTTTTTTGCCAAAAAAAGAATTCAGACTGAAATGAATGCATTCTTTGATGAATGCATTCATTTTGAAGGCCATCTAATTGGGAATTAAAGCGTTTGAATTCCCATTTTTTGACAAATATGAATGCATTCATTTTGAATTCCTATTCATTTGAGTACAAAAGAATTAAAGAATGCATTCTTTAACAACTCTGCGGAGCACCTACATGTGAAACAGATGTACCACAATTTAAATTATTTGGATCAAAATTAGATGCATGTCCATTACGATTACCAATATTACCAAGTAGCTGGCAATCCAAGCAATTGCTATAAAGGTTGCTGTTCAACTGCTGGCAATGTGTGCATTTGAGCAGCGCGCACTTGTGTGTTACGCTCAGGTACAGGAGAAGCGAGTTTCAATCTTTGAAGACGTTTTCAATACTTGTCTCAATTAATTTAGACACTTGTTGGCTAAGAGACAACATCATTTCTCCTTGTTGCGGCCGTTACAATATCACGAATAGTATCGCATTGATCTTATTAGAATCTACTTGTGCTACTAAATCTAAATGCACTTTGATACGAACAAAATTATTTATTGTAGCCAACATTGTTTTTGTATTCTAGGTAGAAAATATTTTTAAATAAAGTATTCATTCTGATTTTCACGTTTAATTAAATGATTTACTTTGCTAATAGGTTATGGGCCCAGTCCATAACAGTTTATAATTTTATTAATTTGTGAATGACGACATCAAAGATAGTGTCCAGTTATGAGTTCGTTATGAGTCTATTTCAAGATTCAGGACTAGATCGGCGTATTGGTTTACAGCAGAAGCTGTGCTCTGTACAATTGACAGACTGTTCGTCTGTTGAAGATTATGTCAATCAAATAGTTTCGACTGGCCAAAAGTTGAATGAAATAGGATTTGCTGTGAACGACGAATGGATTGGCAGTTTATTACTTAAAGGATTGCCGGACGAGTATAAACCGATGATAATGACCATCGGCAGCACCGGAAAATCAATTACTGCTGACAATATAAAAATGAAGCTGATCCAGGATGTAAAAATGGAACCATCGTCGTCAAATAGCGCACTGATGAGAAAGAAAGGCAGCTATTCTCAAGGTAGCAAAAAGTTTACGAAGCCTGTCAAAAAGGGGAAATCACGATGTTTTAATTGTGATGGTGTTGGCCATTTTGCATCGGAGTGTCCTTCGAAGGCTAAAAACAAGTTTTCTTCGCAACATAAGGGCAGTTCGATGTTTGCGGCATATTTAGCAGAATCTTCATCATGTGAGTGGTACATTGATAGTGGGGCCACGGATCATATTACAGCAAATTGATCCAGTTTTCAAGAGCTAAAGCAATTCAAAGGTCAGATAAAGACGGCGAACAGCACAACGATGGACGTTGTTCATGACGTTATTCATGTTCCTGACTTAGGAGTCAGCTTGCTTTCGATCAAGAGAGTCGTTGATCATAACAACAGCGTTATTTTTTGACAAAAATCGTTGCCGCATATTAAATTCGTCAAAAGAAATAATTGTAACTGCGAGTCCAGTGAACGGACTATACAAGCAAAATGTTGCAGAGGAGCAAAGTGCATATGTTGCTAATGGCACCACCAACGAGATCTGGCATCTACGATTTGGACATTTGGGTGCAGACAACATGAAATTACTTGCGAAAGGATACGTAGATGGCGTACTTCTAAATAATACTTCGTTGGCAACATGTGTATCTTGTGCGGAAGGTAAACAACATCGCAATAGCTTTCCAGCAGAAGGTGCGAGAACATCAATAGTTTTAGATGTTGTGCATTCAGACGTGTGTGGTCCCATGGAGGCAAGTTCCATAAAAGGTAGTCCTTACTTCGTCACATTCATCGATGATTTCACACGTAATGTACATGTGTATTTCATGAAAAGTAAGGCTGATGTATTGCAGTGCTTTCGCGACTATAAGGCCGAAGTGAAAAATCAGCAAGGGACACGCATCAAGATTTTTCGTACTGATAATGGAAAAGAGTACGTAAATCGAGCAATGGAAATGGAACTAAGGAAATGTGGGATAATAAATCAAACTACAGTACCTTACACACCGGAACAGAACGGGCTTGCAGAGCGAATGAACCGAAATTTTGTTGGAAATGGCGAGAGCAATGATGAGCGACACAAGCATGCCGACGCTTTTCTGGGCTGAAGCCGTAAATTGTGCAAGTTACATCATAAATCGTTCACCACACAAACGATTGGAAAAGACACCTGCGGAACTTTGGTCAGGACGTAAACCAATTGTGAGTCATTTTCGCATATTTGGTTGCACAGTTATGACTCACATTCCGAAACAAAAACGACGAATATTTTCGTTGGGTATTCAAGTGTTTCCAAAGGCTTTCGTGTATATAGTCAACAACGAAAAGACGTTTTTGTAAGCAGGGATGTTGTATTTCACGAAGATCATTTCCACTATGCAACAAAAATTGCAGAAAAAAAAGAAGAAAATCCAACTTATGCTGTGATAGTGGGGGCAAATGCTATCCTGATCCATGCAGCGACTTTGAATCATGTTCATCTATGCAAGAAGATTACCCTGAAGAGGGGGATAATGTGGAGAATGTGGCACATAAAGATGCTGATATAATATCTATTGCAAGTCTGGAACCAATCGAAGTGTCATCTGAAAATCTGCCACGTAGGAGCAATAGGCTTGCGAAAAAGAACAACATCGTCTACAACGTTGAGCAGATTGAGAATCCATCCGAACCAGTGAGCGTAGAGGAAGCATTGAATGGAAGTGATAGGGAAAAGTGGATTGAGGCTATGGAATGCCAAATTCCGTCACTTGAGGACAACAATACCTGGGCAAGTATTGACAAGCCTGCTGGTGTAAACATCATCAAGACAAAATATGTATTCAAAAAGAAAAAGGAACCAGAAAACAAAATTCGTTTCAAGGCACGTTTAGTCGTGAAAGGCTTCACGCAAAGGTATGGTATAGATTCTGATGAGACATATTCCCCAGTGGTGAGATATTCTTCTATTCGAAATCTGATGGCGTTGGCAGCAAAATATAACTTGGAGATACGACAAATGTATGCAGTAACAGCGTTTTAGCAAGGTGATTTGAGCGAAAACATTTACATCGAGCGACCACAAGGCATATCACCTGGACGACATGGCCAAGTACTCAAATTAAATAAGGCGGTCTACGGTCTTAAACAATCAAGTCTCGTATGGAATATGAAGTTGGACAAAGCAATTATTAAATTTGACTTGAAGCGTTCGAGTGTTGATCCGTGTATTTACTATCACATACTATGACATTTTTAGCCATTTACGTGGACGATATTTTGTTGTTTAGCAACGAAGAAGATTATCGTGAACAATTAAAATCGAAGCGAAACAGTGCTTGGGGATTCATATTTCGCGCAGTAGGACGACATTTGTTTGGACCGGAAATTTTAAAGAAATTTAACATGGACGAATGTAATCCCGTTTCAACTCCAATTGATCCGAATGTGAAATGTCTAAAGTTCCATATCAACAAGCGATTGGCAGTTTGATGTATGCGTCACAATGTACCCGTCCAGATATTTGTTTAGCTGTAAACAAATTAAGTAAATACAACAACTGTCCAGGCAAGGAACATTGGACTGCAGTCAAAAGAATCTTCCGGTATTTGCAAGGGACAAAATCAATGAAATTGAAGTTTTCAAAGCATGGTAACGAAGAACTCCGATTCCGATTGGGCGAGCGACAGTGATGAGCGTTTGCCTATATCAAAGTGCTCCAGTATCTTGGGCATCAAAGAACCAGCCGACGGTTGCTTTATCCACAACGGAGGCTGAGTATATGGCGCTGTCAACAACAACGCAAGAAGTCATTTGGAAGAGGTCTTGAATCTGAGTTAAATCCAAATTTTAATAACAGAGCGACGAATATTTACTGCGACAATCAAAGTGCAGTGCATTTAGCATCAACTAGCAAGTACCTGGCGAGATCAAAACATATTGATGTTCGACACCACTTCATCCGCGAGAAAAAGGAATTAAACATAATTACATTTGCTGGAATAGGAACAGACCAGATGATTGCTGATAATTTAACAAAAACATAAATTTTGCTCAAATGAAATGGGGTTGTATTTTAAATGAATTTTGTTCGAGTGGTGGTATTAGAATCTACTTGTGCTACTAAATCTAAATGTACTTTGATACGAAAAAATTATTTATTGTAGCCAACATTGTTTTTGTATTCTATGTAGAAAATATTTTTAAATAAAATATTCATTCTGATTTTCACGTTTAATTAAATAGTTTACTTTGCTAATAGATCTTGTAATGATTTTTTTTTTAGAAATCGAAGTATTTCAGAATTATTAGTCACTGATGTTGTTGGTTTAGAAGTTTTAGCTCGAGTCATCATTGGTGATGAAGATAAAGGGGTACTTGCGGTCGCAGTACCTTCTTGAGAAGCAATCCGAGTGTTACACACAGGACAATCGGGATTGGTTTTAATATGTTTTGAAATACACGATTTATGGAAAATGTGACCACATGTGGTTTTTATCAATTGTAGCCGAGAGCTAATAGCATTGCTGCAAATGTTGCAACAAATACTTTCACGATCAGCAGATTCAGCTGTCGATAGACCTTCAGTACTCCGTTGAAGAGGCATATTCAAAGTTTTAAGAAAAAATATATGTATATATAAAAAAATATTAAAACATGAAAAAGTTTTAAAGAGTTTAGAGCAGAACAAAATTAATAAAATTATGTTGAATTCAAATTAGAAACAAAATTGTTTCCAAAAATATTCACAAATGAAATTATAAAAAAATGAAAAAAAATAATAAATTAAATATAAAAGCATATAACACATAGTTTTATATGAATTGATGTTAATATGTATTTTTATTTTTATATAAATTAAAATTTAAATTCATGAAAACGATAAGTATCTCAATCGAGATGTCGATAAAACTTCCGGAGGGAACATCAACGAAAAATTCAAACTCAAATTCAAAATATATTGACTTCTGCGCATAATTGGTTAATTGGTGCTGTGAAATTTAAAAAAAAATAACAATTGAGTTTGGAAAAAAAAAAATGGAATTAAGAATTGTTAAGAAATCAGAATAAATACAGGCTGGGTATAGAAAAGAATTATAAAAAAGAAGGAGTTTTAGAAATACTGGCATTATGTTTAAAGTTCAAAAAAAAAAAAAATTCCAAGTGAATTGTAAACACTGGTTAATAGCACATCCACGAAGTGTTTTGTACCTATTAAAATCCAAAGCATCAGATTCACACACAAAAATCAAAAAAAAAAGGAACACAGTTTAAACAAAAGAATGAAGATCGAAATAAATAAGAATAAAGAAATATTGGAAAAGGAAAGGAAAAAGAAAAAGTGCAGCCACACAAGTGTTTATCATTAATTATGATAAAAGATGTTCGTAAAAGAGAATGTAAATGTATGGGCCCCACGTTGGGTGCCAATAAATTATATGTATCATGTAACGAATGTTAATGTTGATGTTTTTGCAAGTGTCGTTAGCGGAAGCACGCATTTGTTTCCGGCTCTTTCTCGTCGGCTAGGGGAGGAGTTCGGGTGCTAACTTCGCTTGGTATGATCTAGATATTAATTTAATTTTACGTGCTTGCATTATAAGAGAAAAGAAAAGCTTACGATAACAGAGAGAAGTAAAACCAAAAGTGAGAGAAAGGAAACGGAAATAAAAAGAAACTCAACATTGATATTGGTGACGTGTGCGATGGTGTTACTGCATCGCCATAAGACCTCCCATCCATGATCATCATTTTTACCACTGAAAAAAAATTGATTATCGATGATCCCCAAGATTAACCTAACACAGCAACAAAATTAACGCAGTTAGCGAGAAGTCAAACGAAAAAATTTAGAGCTTCATCATTATTAACAAAAAAACGATATTAAATAAGGAATCTTAAAATTAAACAAAATTTGAATTAAATTCATAAGTAAAAGTAGCTAACCATGGCTAAATAAAAACTAATTTAAAATGCATATTACATTATTTAATAGAGAGAAATAAAAATGTAAAAATTATAATTGTTTTAATAAAATATTGTCTTAGTATATCATGGCTAATTAAATTTCTAACTCGTATGGTAATTTCGACTGGTGCAAAAGAGAATAAATAATTGGTGATTTATTATTTTTTTTATTTCAAGTTTGTTTTTTTTTTTAAATGGGTGCAAAAATTCCATGGGGAAAATATCTGAAAATCAAATGGTTACAGCATGTATATATTATATGTGTGCAGTGCAGTATAAAAAAAATAATATAAGTATGTGCAAAAAAAAATATTTATGTTGAATAAATGCTTGAGTTTGTTATTAAATCCGTTCGCTCACAATGTTGGTGTAAATTGATATGGAGCTTTTTATGCTCTCTCGTAGTTGTATGTTTGGTAAAATTAATCTGTGCATTTTATTGTTGTTTACATTTAATTATAACAAAAATTATGTTTAGGTTTTTTTATGCTCTCATTATATTGGACGCGATTAAAATATTTGATGTTTTAAAATTTCGAATTCTGATTTTTTTTTTTTTTTTTGGTTCTAAAATAGTATTATAACATTACATAAAATTAAAATTGTGATTGAAATAAAAATAATCAATTTAGTTCACCTTCATAACATTTTATGAATTAAATCTTAATATTTTCAAAGATTAAAAAAAAAATATTCATATAGTTTTAATTTCTTAGCGTGTACTGCATTGCATATGCACTAAGCTCTCAATACTATTGAGCGTACACACCAAAAACTCAAAGCTTTATGAAGTGTGGTGAATTCTTTTGTCAATAAGTATACACTATCACTTTAACCAAATACAATAAAAAACAAAGAAAGATTTACATTAGTTGAAACAGCCGATGAGTCGCTCCCACGATGAAAGATCTTTCACGATGGTTGACGATTGCTAGTGCTGAGCTAAAACAATTAAATGGCTTACGATACACGCCATATGGGGAATTTTTATTATTAAATTGAGGGGATGCGTATAAGAGATTATATCTCCTTTAATTCCTTTTTTTCTCAATTAAACTTCACACAAATAATAAATATGCACGCTGCATAATTCATCATTATAAATATATATTTAATTAAAAAACCAGTATTATCCGAAATACATAAAAACCAACCGTTCTTTTTTTTATATAGCGTTTACTTTTTCAAGGTTATTTTTGCACGAACATTTTTAAAGCGAATTTTGCACACACGAATTTTTGCAGAATAATATACAAACTTTTTTTTATATATATTTTTTTTATATGAATTTGAACTTATATATTATTTTTGCACTCATTTCATTTTTTTTTATATCACCATTTTTGCATAATTTTTTTTTGTTTGTTTTTAACTTTAACTAATTAAAACATATATATTTAATTATCATGACAAAAACTATATAATTTTAAAGAAGATTTATCAAATTAATTTTTTTCCCTCAAACAGAATTTAACCTTCTTTTAATTTTTAATAAAATTTAACCTTTTAATAATATTTATATTTTTTTACTACTAATTTTCTTTATAATTTTTTTTAATAAATATTTTTTTTTTCACCTTTTTCCCATAATTACGAATAATTTTAATAACTTTTTTTTTGTGTAATATTTCGATTCGTGTTTTTTTATGGACTTTTGTCTCTTTTGGGAATCACTTAATAAATTTTATTAATGCGGCTCGCGGGTGCAGATGCCGCTCGCCGACGTAATCGTTATGTCGAATTCGATCGTTGCTTCGTTTGTCATTAACTGAAGTTCTGCTGCAATGCGTAATTCGTCAGAGGTGATCTTCCTCATCCTCCTACGCATGTAAGTGTGTGTGAAGTTGGGAATATGCTGATGAGAGCAATTAAAATTATTGCATAAATCTATTGAGAGATTTGTAATTAAAAGAAATAAAATATATGGATAATACAAATAGAGCAATTTACCCGTATAGGACTTGGCACAGAAATGAAAATAGGCCGAATCCAATTGCTGCATTGTCTGTTTATTTAAAGAAATGTTACTATTTTTAAAATGAATTTAATTAAAAATTTAGAAAAATAAAAACTCACCTTTATTTATAACAAATTCGTATAAATGTTTTTATAGAATTTTAGGAGAATTCCGAGACTTAATTTAAATCCGGAAAATATGGAAAAAATGCTGCAAAAATTTACAGAAAATTGGGGACAAATATAAAATGAAAATTAATTGAAAAACTTACATTTTTGTTGTACAAAATATATTTATATTTTACAGAACTAGTGAAGATTTATATTTTGTTCGACAACGATAATCAGCAAAAGGATTGAAAATTTTTCTGTTTTCTCTTTTATAGAAATTTTATCTTCGAAAAATATGATTTCCAAGAAAATAACGAAAGGAGGAAAATAGAAAGAGAAACGAATACTAAAATTCAACCAACTTCACCCACATCTGAACAGTGTTGGGCAGCGACATGAAAGTGATGACACAATAACATAGAAAAATTATTTTGACGACAAATGAATCGAAAAAAAAATAAATTAGGGTACAAGCGCTCCTACATAAACCCCCCGCCAAAATCAGATTTGGGGTGGTACAACAGCCACAAAACTGATACCGCTTGTACAAATGAGAACAACTACTGACGAATGTCCTTCGCATGATATGTTCCAATCACTCATCCTTGTAAATCTTCTAATTCATAATACATATTACCAAGTTTCTTTCTAACTCGGGCTTTTAGAAATGACGGTGCCAATTTAGCATTGTAGCCTTTTTCAAAATTGCTTTGGCTGAAATTTCTTCGAAAAACTTCTTGCCCTACAGAAAAGTTTACAATTCTAGATCGCAAATTGTATGCTCGCTCGTTACGATCGAAGTGTTTCTGCATTATGGCTGAAGCCTTAGTTCGCACAATTTCTAACATTTGTAGTTTACGCAGCAGTATATATGTTGTTCCATTGGTAATCATATGTTGTCCGAATGCCATGAAGAAGGGTGATGTGCCTATAGAAGCATGCACAACTGAACGTAGCGCACAACTAATGCTGCTGAGATACTCGTCCTAATTCTTCGGGTCGGGTTTGATATATGCCTTAATCGCTGAAAGAACTGATCGATTGACACGTTCAGATGCATTGGATTGATGCGAATATACTGCCGTATAAACGTGATTCACACCATAATTTTGTAACATTTTATTAAATAAATTTGCTTTAAATTGAGAGCCGTTATCAGAAACAACTGTCTCAGGTGTGCCAAATGTATGAAAGAGCTCTTCTTCTAAATATTTGACGACAATGTCAGTTTTCAAAAAAAGGAAATTTACTAAAGTGATCTAAAACAATAAATATACCAATGTTGCCTGATCGAGATCTAGGATAGGGATCAAGGAAATCTACATAACTTACTTTTTGAAAGAATCGATTTGTGTCTGATGTTTTACCCATTGGCGGTCGCATTACAAAATTTGGGTGTTTAGTGCATTTACATAATTTTTCACGTCGTTTACCAATCCTGGCCTAAAATAGAATCTACGAATACGATCAATAGTTTTATTAATACCACCATGACTTGATAAATGACTATCATGCGCTTTATTTAAGATTTCACTAGTCATACATTTAGGGATCCAAAGCTTCCACGCTACATCATCCCGCAACTGCTCTCCCGATGCATGTTCTGTCCGTCGGTACACGTATCCGTCCATTATCTTTATATCTGGTAATTTTTCTATATTTTTATTTATGTTGTTCAAAAGTTCGTGGGATTCGTCTGATTTAAAGTGTGTAGAATTTAAGTGCACGAAAACCCCGCTGTCATTTTCTACAGCATTCAAATCGGAAAGACAAGACAAATCTTCAGTATTTACTCTAGAAAGCGTATCAGGAACCACGTTTTGACTGTCACGCCGGTGCTGTATTTGAAATGTGAACCCTTGAAGCTTCAAAGCCCATCGAGCTAACCGCGTGCTAAGATCACTTTGGTACATGAGCAACTTCAACGATGCCGTGATGACAGTGAACTCCTTCGACATAAGCTCTAAATTTTCACTGAATAATTGCGTTGGGCTTGGTTTAGTTTCTTCGACATGTAGGGAACTCTTCACCGTCCGCAGTTTTCTGAACCAATACACTTCCTATTCCCGTTCTACTTGCATCACAATGTATGTAAAAAGGTTGTGAAAAATCAGGATTTTGTAGAACAGGGGCGGTACTCAGAATGGTTTTCAAATCTTCAAACGCTCCTTATGCTTCAATGTTTCATTCGAACTTTCGTTTGTTTTTCAACAAATCAGTTAATGGCGTGGTGACAGTCGCATAATTCCTAATAAACTTTCTATACCACCCTGACATATACGTAATTGTTTTACAGATCTCGGAACTGGAAATTCAGTTACGGCGGCAATTTTATCCGGATCTGCCTGAATAACCCCATTTTCTATTACGTGGCCTAAATAACGGACTTCTCGGACACAAAACCTACGAAGTACGCAGTTTCAGGGCAAGTTCTCGCAAAACCTCAAGATGATGTTCAAAAGTATCTGAAATGACCAACAGATCGTCAAGGTAAACAAACACCTCTGCCCTTAAATGAGCTGGCACAACTTTATCCATCAGACGTGACATGGTCTGAGGAGCATTACAAAGGCCAAATGGAATAACCTTGTAATGATAAAGTGGCCTTCTAGGTACAGTAAATGCTGTCTTGTCCTTGGAAGAAGGGTCTAAAGGTATTTGCCAAAAAGCATCCTTTAAATCTATACTAGTTATGAATTCGGCTTTTTGTAACCTACTTAAAATTCCGTCAATATTAGGAAGAGGATACGCATCCTTTACAGGATACGCATCCTTTACAGTGACACTGTTAACTTTTCTACTATCCAAGCATAATCTATTTTTCCCTGGCTTCCTAACCAAAACTATTGGAGAAGACCAAGCGCTTTCAGATTCTTCTATTATTCCCAATTTCAACATCCTATCTAATTCATCATATATTAATTTTTCGATTGCTGGCGACACTGGAAAGTGTCTCTGCTTTATAGGCTTGGCTTCACCAACATCAATTGCATGTGATATTACGCTAGTTTTACCGAGACTTATTTAGAAAAACTTGGAAATAAATTAATTATATTTTGTAAATCATGTTGTTGTGAAACTGACAATAAACGCTGTAAAGAATTATCGCAAATAGAATCTTCAGAATTCATTTTTTCTATTTCAGACAAAAGACCTGATGGAAAAAGATTAAAAGTTTGCCAAAAATCAATGCCTAGATAAAGATTTTGAGATAAATTTGGAATTATATAAATATTTAGTATTTTTGTAACTCCGCGAAAAATTATGTTTGTATTCAAATAGCCTATTACATTTTGCGATTTTCCATCTGAGGTTCGCACAGTGGTTTTTATTTTTTTAAAAGGGAATTTTTGAATCTAAAAAGTCTTGAGCAGCTTGTTCACCAAGGCAACTTATCGAAGCACCTGTATCTAATAAACCAACAATATTTTTACCGAGCAAAGTCATCTCTGTATATGGCCTAATATCATTGGGTTTTTCAAGAACAGAACTTAAAAATAATTTTCGAATATGTTTGACATTTTGCCAATAATATTGTATACGTTTGCTAGATCTAGAAGAAGAAAAACATGGTAAATCGTTTATAAAAGATAATACAGAATCTACTGAAGAACAATTATTTATTGAAGAACCATCAGACTCATTAAAAATACGATCGCGAGCAGTATTATATTCTGCTAATCGAATATGAAAAGGTTTTAAAGGCGAAAAATTTGTAATTAAAGGTTTAGTCATAGAACTATTTTTATTTTTGGGTTTTAAAATTTCTACTAGGTTTCTGTGTTCGTCGACTGTGTAAACGCATGGATCTTTGAGTGCACTTTTCGGCGCACCCACTCTGAAGTTTTTTGAAGAATTTTTGCAACTCGGCTTATAAGTGTTTTTCAAACCACACCCATAAAAAAAAACACGTCTCTCCTCCAGGCAATCATGGTAGCGGTGACCTGCAGCTTCACAATTCCAGCACGTTAAAGATAGAGCAGCAATCTCATAAAAAATTCTCGTTTCCGGATGATGTCACGCAAATGAGAGACAGAAAAAATCTGTATGTTCAAAATTTCATTTTGTATTTCGGGCAACAAGTTTCTCCTCAGAATTTCCACAAAAGTGTTTTCTGCGTTTAGAATGTGTCAAACACCTTTGAAATTACTAAGTCAAAAGCATCTCCCTGTAAACGAACCCTAACGCCTTTAATAAACTCCTTCATTTGTTCAGGCTTCAGTTCTGCCCTCACCACTTCACATCCTTCAATAAAACGGTGAAGATCCGTCCTCAGCGATGATGAGTCTGCACCTGCAAAATCTGGCACCGCATTTTTAACGAATTTCGCGACTTCGCCTAATCCCATGTTGCCCTGTGTTGTGATGTCGTCACTTTCTATGGTATCGTTGTGGTATAAGGATGTCTCGTGCGCTGTCTTAACCTCCTCGTATTTTGTTGTTCGCTTCCTGCAACGTCGCGTACTCCTCCCTTGCCTGGCGTCTGACAGAATTATTTATTGAAATATTCTTTTCTTTCAATAAATTTCTTAATATTATGTTTTCCTCATCTATTTTAGCTGTTTCTTCCAACTCTGCTGTACGTTTTAAACAATAATCGTTTAAACGTTTTCTCAACCCGTCAACTAATCTTTCTAATTCAACATTTTCTGCTAAAACAGATTTAATTTTTAAATTCTGGAAATTTAGTAACTCTTCTACTATTATATCTGCCTCCTCTAATTTAGATAAATGCAGAATTCTAGATATATTATCTTTTAATAATGCTGTACTATCTTTATTTAGTATTGTTGGTACAAATTGCGACCATAATTTTTAAATATACGCATTTAAATCATTAGCATCTGCCATTAAATATTTTCAATCAATTTAAAACGTTATCTTTATCTTTTAATTAAAAAAAAAAAAATTTCAGCAAGTTGTAATTGAAAATTTCAATGAAACAAAAATGTTACCCAAATAACAACGAAATCAATTTTGGCATTCATGAAGTATAACTATAAACTATATTTATTTTTCCTAATTTATATTGAAGTTTTTTTTTTAAATCTGTTTTCCATAACATTGGAAAAATAAAATAATTTTATTTTTCCAAATAAAAAAAAATAAAAAAAATTATGTGTATATTCGGTTACTCAAGGTTGAAAAAAAATTTAGCATACAATGATTTTTTAATATAAATTTTTTGTTAATTTTAAAATCACAAAGTGCTGTGTTCACACGCATTAAAATTTAATCAAATCATTTAGTTTTTATTTGTTATACACTGGAGGGTCCGTAGTTCGGAATCTCAGTGTTATTTTATTTATTTATTTTTTATTGAATGCTAATTGCTAATACTATTCATTTTTAAATGCTAAAAAAAAATTGTTTGTAGTTCTAATCCCCTTTTTTTAACACTTCTAAAATACTATTCAAAAAAAAAAAAAAAAAATGAAAGCTCCCCTATTCTTTTTTTTCCTCTATGCTTCTTACTCTATTATTTAAATAATTAGACTGGAATCACTTTATATTTTTATAACACTTTATTAATTTTACTACCTCCACTTGAGACTCACTAAACTACTCTATTTTAAATTGCAACGAAAAGTATTAACAATACCTTCGTTGCAAGCTTTTCTTAAATTCTATTTTCACAATGTTCTAGTGAATTTTCACTTTCACTCAATTTTGGTGTACGTGGCTTTTGAAGAAAGTCCGACTTGCAGTTTTTGGCTGACATCAATTGCGAAATAGTATAATTGTTGGAGAACGCTGCTTTGTTTATTTTAACATAGCTTATTTTAACATATTGCAAGCCTCTGTTAACTGTGTAAGCTAACTTGATAGAGGTGTGGCCTAAACAAAGCTTAAGCGCATTGCCAAAGTATTATCATTGTTGCCAGCGTGAAGCATTGGAGCAATGTTATGAACATGTTGCTCAACATATGTACACCAACATCCAAAATTGTGTGAATAGTGAATATTAATAAGGAAAAGAAAAATATTGTGAAGTAATTCACAACATTCCTCCCCCCTCATGGAAAAAAAATATTATTAATATTTGGATTAATGATAATTTTTTACTATATGTCTTAAAAATATTTTTGTATATATAATAATGATGTGTTCTTAGAATTAATGTTCATAATAATAATGATAAAATATTATTTTAACAATGATAATATTGTTACGAAAATTCAGTCTACGGAAAACTGTTCTACGAGTTCGTATCGCTGGATTGTGTACAAAATAAAAACGCACTTATAATTGGTTTTAACTAGTATTATTTCAACTAGTATTAATCAAATTTATTTATTTAAATAACAACTTAAAGAATAATCACTTATATCAACTGCTGAATTACTACAATTTATCTTTACAATGTTCACTCACGAGACGCACTAGTTCACTATTAAATCACAACTGAAGTGCTGTACCTCAGATGCGGCTCCCTTATATACTGCATGCATCAGCTCGAGACGTTTCGACAAGCTTCGACTTGTTTCGAGAACCTACTACTCGTTTCGTGAATGACGCATGTTATTGGCATCTCATTCGCACTCATGTGTTTTAATGCGCTGATCTTCCATCTCCTTCTCGCACACTGCCTCAGTGCGCTGAATTATCTTCCGTCTCTTTCTAACACATGCTTAGTGCGCTGAATTGTCTTGCGTCTCATTAATTATTGTTGATTGCTTGCACTATGGGGCAAATTACATCTTTTCATAACAATATGTTTATTTATTTTCTCAAGTTATAAACATATTTTTTAATATTTGACTTTGTTTCAATAATAGAAATAATAATATTTTTTAGATTTTCTTCTTTTTTTATATATATTCTACTCGTGTAATATTTGTTAATACTTATAATGATAATTTAACCGATTTAATACTTTCAATTTATTGTAAAGGAATTTATATGTTTATGGATAAACATATGCAAATTATTTTATTTATATGTGCTTTGTTTGTTTATTGAGTCTTTGTTGGTATTTTAAAATGAATATATTGATTTTATATTTGGGTTAGAGAGGTGTAAATAGTTACATGAGTGACTTTTGTATGCCCTACTGTTGGACCAGATTTCTCCTCTTGCTCTTCTGTGTGTTGGGTCGGATTTGCCTTGTTCATCTTCAATGTTTCGTTGTATGTATTGTGTTGGATCTGTTGGGCTGCGATAGTTCTTGTGGAATTTGCTAATGGTGTTATCTCCAGTAGAAGTCGTCATGTTGATACGCTGGACTCTTAGTCGTTCAAGAGAGCTTTGATCCCGTTGACTTGGTTGACTTCGTTCGAGATGAGTGTTCTTTTCTGCGATCTTGTCAAACATTTTGAAAACATCTTGGTGCTCATGTCGCTTTATGTAGCTTATAGATTTCCGAATTGTTGATATCAGAAAACCGCTGGGCATTTGCTTCACTACTTCTTTGTGGAACTGTTGTGTATCATAATCGTAGAGTTCACAGCTTACATATGATCCACTGTTGTGTATCATAATCGTGGAACTTACAGCGTGCTTATGATCCACAATATAACATAACCAGTATATTTTTCTTTATGGCATACTTTTAGGGTTAAACATTATGCATGTTAAACACAAACAGCATTTAATTGTCTTGGCGCACACCGCTTAACATAGCACAGGTATACACGCCCACGTTAAATAGATCACTCAGATCACACAAATAAATGCTGACTTAGTTATTTTAGAATGATGAAAGTACTCAATTTATTGTGAAATTATAAATACGCTGACTAAGTTATTTTAGCATGATGAAATTACTCAATTTATTGTGAAATTATAAGAATACGAGGTGTTAAGTAGAAGTTAAGTATAGACAAAGAATCAATTGTTTTCGATAAGCTGAACTGTCTACAAATAAGTGTTAAGTATAAGTGTAACCAACTTTTAAAGCGAAATAAAGTGTCTTGAAGTAAAAAAGACCCGGTTGTTTTAAATAATATAAAGAAAGTAAAAAGGACCCAGTAAGTATAAATAGGATCAAGTTTAAGTCCTAGTGGAAGGACCTTTTAACATACAACATTTTGGCGCAGCCGGTTTCTCAAACAACGCTCTCAGGGACCGAGAGAAGAAGGACGATAGAAGGAAGAAAAGGACTAAAAATCACAAAATAAATGGTGATTATTTAATTTTTGTTTTGAAAATACGTGAGTAACAGCAGAAAATTTAAACAATTATTACAGTGTTTAATAAAGTAATAAATACAAATTGAATAAATAAATATACAAATGGAAATTAAGATTAAATAACAAACGAAATAAAAAGAAAATAGGAAATTTATTTAATATTAAACTCAGATAAGTAAATAAAATTATTTCTAAAATTAATATGAAACTGAATTTTTGATTTTTTTTTTAATTTATAAAAATTTTAGAACATTTAAAATATCATTTTCATTTTAAAATTTAAATGAGAATAAAATAACATTTTAAAGATTTTGAAAATTTGAAATATTTTTTTTTATTTTTATAACATGGTCAATTTAATTAAAAATTTTACATTATTATAAAATATCTGATTTTAGTCATTAGATTTAAAATTTGAAAAATTTATAATATATTTTTTTTTAACATTGTGGAGCTACGTGAACTGTTGAGTGTTCTTGGAAATAAATTGGGTTTTTTTTTAATATGAAACGGAATTTTTGATTTTTTTTTAAATTTAAAAAATGTTTAGAACATTTAAAATATCATTTTCATTATTAAATTTAAATGAGAATAAAATAACATTTTAAAGAATTTGAATTTTTTTTTTTTTATTTTAATAACATGATCAATTTAATTAAAAATTTTACATTATTATAAAATGTCTGATTTTAGTCAACAGATTTAAAATTTAAAAAATTTATAATATTTTTTTTAACATTGTGGAGCTACGTGAACTGTTGAGTGTTCTAGGATATAAATTGGGATTTTTTTTTGTCGTTGATAAATATATGGCGGAATTGGAACAATTACAGTTAGCATACGGAAACATACTAGGGCAATTGGACAGGTTTACGGATAAATTTTGGGCTCAAATTAGCCTCGAAGTAAATAATAAAGAACATTTACAATTAATAAAAAATAAAGTTAATAACACAAAGGTTTTTTCTAAAGTAGAAGGAGTAGATGTCGTGTTCGAAGAATTAATATATTTCTTGGAACACAAAAGTGAGAATAAATTAAAAGAGATAGAAGGCTGGAAAGGTGAATTTGCTGCATTAACTAAAAAAATAAACGATAAATTAGCAGAAAAACAGGAGTTGTTAGACCACGCCTGCGGTATAGAGGCGGAAAACGAAAAATTAAGAGCATTGTTGAAAGATAAAGATATTTCTGATGAATCAGTAGCTAGGGCACTACGTCAACAACCAAGGTTAGAATTCGAATCAGTCGAAGAGGCAAATAACAAAGTAAGGGAATTGGATTCGAAAATCAGATTTTTAGAGGCGGAAGTAAACTTAGCACACGAAACATCGTTATACCATAAAGAAGCTTTAAGAATAGAAGAAAATTTAGAAAGCATAACAAAAGATATAACAATAATTGAAATGCCGACAGACGATATTTCGAAATGCGTACGAAATCTGGTCCCGGTGTTCAAGGGCGAAGATTCACCGTTCCTAAAAACGGAGCTTCTTAGATTTATAGACGGTTGTAAGGCAGCGAACCTTAAAATAAGTGAAGAAAATCAGGAGGAATTCATGATTTGTATTAAACTGCGTCTTGATGGAGATGCATACGAATTAGTGAGACCAAGAAAATAGATGATTTAGATGAGTTGTTTGAATTACTTAAAAGCACATATTTAAAGGTGGCTACATTAGATTCAGTTCAATACAATATAAGACAGGCATATCAAGGTGTGTTGTAAGTTATAAGTCCTTCTACTAGAACTTTAACTTGATCCTATTTATACTTACTGAGTCCTTTTTACTTTCTTTATATTATTTAAAACAACCGGGTCTTTTTTACTTTAAGACACTTTATTTCGCTTTAAAAGTTGGTTACACTTATACTTAACACTTATTTGTAGACAGTTCAGCTTATCGAAAACAATTGATTCTTAGTCTATACTTAACTTCTACTTAACACCTCGTATTCTTATAATTTCACAATAAATTGAGTAATTTCAGCATGCTAAAATAACTTAGTCAGCGTATTTATAATTTCACAATAAATTGAGTACTTTCATCATTCTAAAATAACTAAGTCAGCGTTTATCTGAGTGACCTATTTAACGTGGGCGTGTATACCTGTGATATGTTAAGCTGTGTGCGCCAAGACAATTAAATGCTGTTTGTGTTTAACATGCATAATGCTTAACCCTAAAAGTATGCCATAAAGAAAAATATACTGGTTATGTTATGTTGTGGATCATAAGCACCCTGTAAGTTCCACAATTATGATACACAACAGTGGATCATATGTAAGCTGTGAACTCTACGATTATGATACACAACATACCTCCCTCCTTATTGAAAGAAAAAAAAATATTATTATTAAGAAGAGTAATAGTTTTTTTTCTTTTGTATTATTTTAATTATTTTTGAAGAGAAAATTATTATTAAAAAGAATAATAGTTTTTTCTTTTTACATTGCTTTATGTGGTATAAATTACGTTAAGTTCTATTCTTTATGAAGTTATGATCTTTACTTATATAATATTTAATGGATATTAGTAAATTAAGGGTTGTAATTTCCAGTTATATATAATAAAAACCTGGTCCCGATGTTTTAGTTGTTGACTGCTGCTGTTCTGCGGTAGTAGTTCGATGCGTTGTTGTTGTTTCTAACGTATTGGCTTCTATTTCATGTGACTTCGTTCGTTGACTTGCTATGGGTGTTGTGGTGTTTGGTTTCTGCGTTGTTGATTTCCGCAATGACCCGATATTTTCGAGTGGCGATTTCTTGCTGGGAAATGTATTTGACACCATTTCATGGTTTTCTTCAGTCGTTTCTACATCTATTGTTGCTATTGGTGATTTATTTGTATTAAATTCATCGGCTTTTATCGTTGCTTTATTTTTAATTGTCGAGTAGTAATGTATGTATAATACATATGCTGCTATTATTATTATTATTATTAATATCAGCATTAATATGCCGTAAGACATACCGGTTTTCGTTATTTCATTTTGACGATTAAGTAATTCTTTGCGTTCCTGGTTATCAGTTAATTGTAGTAATATTTCGTCGAAATCACGATGCCCATCTCTTAATGCTGCTCTTATTTTGCTGTGATCTGACACCAAGATCGGTAACGATGTTTGTGATATATTTGAATATGATAATGATGACCAATTGCCTTGTAAATTTTCTATCATAACCATATGTTCTTCCTTCTTGTATGTTATACTCCTAATTCTTTGATGTGTAAACTCGTATGGCAGTATCATTTCTTTGTTTGTGTATGTTGCAAGCTTCATTTATGGACATCCAAACCCAGGCCGGATAGTATCAATGTGGCTATATTTGACCCACAAACTGCTTCGGAAAAGGCTGGTGTATTGGATTTATACAACCATTTGTTTGGTGTCCATAGTTTAACTACTAGGTCAGAACTCCTTGTGATTGCAACATGTTCACAGGTATCTTTAATATCTGTTCTGTGTTGAATCAGCGAGACTTCACATAGTGTGTTGCTAGTTGTTAGTATGGTTCCTGGACGTTTGCATAGTGTAATTTCTTTGTCCGTATGTTGGCTAACCAAAATGCATTTGCTGTGATCTTTATTCGTTAGACCTATGTATTTGCTCCGGTCTTCTGCGTCTGATATGTAGTCATATGTTGTTTTAACCAATGCATCCCATTCTTCATTAATATTTGTGGGTATTGGGTAAATTCTATATAATGTTCATCTTGATTACTATTATTAGGCTGTCTGTGTCTGGGAAAACTCGTACTGTTGATGCACGGTGCATTTCGAATGATTTTTGTATGAACCACTTCGCCTTTCCTCTTAACGTGAGGCTAGTCAGCATTTCATCTAACTCGCTCTGGTCTATAATTGTCGGGTGTAATCGTCCCTTGTATAGATCATCTATGATTGCCATTTCCATCAGCTGTTGTCCTTGAATTTCGATTAGGTTTGCATTAATTGTAGATTGAATTTCCAAGATATCCATCATGAATAGTAAATGACTAACTTGTTGGTTTATTTTTTCATTTATGTATTTTTGTGTTCTTATTGTTATGTTTAACACATTTTGCAGATGTTCGACTTCCTTCAAGGAATTCAGTAAGTGTTCTGCTATCTTGTTATAATTTGATGAAATCACCGTAATTTGTCTTTTCATAATTTCGTATGTTTTATGTTCATTATCTTCAATGTCATTGAGATGTTTATAGATAGTCTCTCTTTCTTTATCAGTCCAAAGCCCAGTTGAGTCCTTCGCCAATGAAATTGAGTGATCTCTTCGTCGGTTACTCTTTATTATGCGCTTAATTATTTCTTCATTTTTCTGTAGTGTGGCTATTATTGCCGTGGTTTCCCGTGTTGCTGCTATACATGATCTTTTTATGATGGGTCCGGTGCTCATTTGTTCGCACATTGTGTTTGCCGTGATTATGTATTTATTTGTCAGCTCCAGGAAATCGTTCAGTTGTAGCGGTTTAAACTTGACTACTATCGTCCATTCATCATTGTAGAACAAAGCATCAGTTATCTTCTCAAAGAATAATCTTGTATCATTTATTGATGTCTGTGTGATGTTGACTGCTTCCTTGGCTGCCAACATCAGGACCAGTGTGACAATTCTAAAGTTTTGCTCTTTATTTCATATTGTAAAAAGACGAAATTCCATTTTTTTACATATATAAATGGAATCCTTAATAATTTTAAGTAGTTTTCTTTCTCATTTTACCCCTTAATGCATAATGTTAAGCCGTTGGCCATAATTATACTTTAAATATTTATAGTAGTTAATATATGTGTTAACATGTACTAAATGATTTAGTTTAGAAACATACATTTAGATATGTTTCTGTATTGTTGTAATACAAAATGTTGTATATACAATCCCAGTAGTATATGGTTAAATGCTAGTCATATTCAAAAATACTTAGCTATTTACTCATGCACTAACTACCGACTTCTTAGCATTACATAAATGTATTTGCTATATTAAGTTGTTAAATATTTAGTTTTGTACATCTCAATTGTACTTATTTATTTTCATTACCGTGTAATGATGAATGTAAAACGTTTGTTAGTTTGTTAGTTTGCTATATTAATGCATATCTGCATTAATATATTTAGTTTCATGAATGAAAATTCTGTTAATGATAAAAAATATTAGGCAGTTTTGTCGCTGCACTACCGTATTTCGTTTCAATTCCAGTAAGTTATTGGCTTCTGCCTGTAAAGTGCTGAAGTGCATTTAATCGGTTGGCATATGAATATGTTCAAGCCTTCTATATTAATATGAGCTGGGAGCATTGCGCTCTATGCACAATGAACATGTATGTTTAAAATGCCATTGAGGTAGGTACTGACCTATCGCAATTTTAATGACAACGTAATTTTTATACCTTGCTAATTCGTACCTCAAATAATAACTTGATTTTGTTATTTGTTTATATTCAATGCTAGTCATCTTCAATTAATACATAGCTATTTTCTCTGCGATTTGTATTTTGGCAATATTACATTACATTTTTTGGATTTTATAAATTATTTAAAATTAATTTATTTAATATCTACATTTAAAAAAAAAATTATAGTTTTTCTCTATTCTTTTCTTTTGTAGTTTCAAATTCGTTAGTACACGAAGCAATACCAGTCATTCTCAATATGTAATACTTAGCTATTCTGTCCTGCACTAACTATTTGACTTTATTTCAATGATGTTAAAAATTATTGGTTCTTGTTGCAGACAGTGTTTATTTAATTCTACAGTATTTATTTAAAATATACTGTTGTATGCTTTTAACAAATTATTATGAAATTTTTTCGCTTTACCCTTGATACAAATCTCAGTCGTTACAGGGCTTTTTAATGAAAGAACCTCATATGGTCCCACCCAAATTGGTGAACATTTATTTTTCCTATTTTGATTTTTTAGTAAAATTTTATCGCCTATTTTGAATATTATTGGGTGTACTGAGCTATCATAGCTTTGTTTAGATTTTTCTTTGGCTCTGGCTTGATTTTGTCGCACGATTTCGTGTGTGCGTTGAATTTGGTATATTAATAGCTTGTGTCTATCATCGGTATTATATACTGGTGAGCATTTGCGTGTAAGATTGGTTGGCATTTCAAAATCGTAAACGTATAAAGTACGGAAAGGCGTTTGCCCGGTGGACATATGCATTGTATTATTGTGTACATGCATTGCTGTATTTAACCACTGGTCCCAGTTTGATCCATCCTCTTTCGCAAAACTTCGTAAATACTCTGCTAATGGTCGGTGGCTTCGTTCCAAAGAGCCGTTGGCCTGTGGATGATATGGCGTAATATGTAACTTTTTAATTCCTAACAATTTACACGTGTCCGAAAATAATTTTGAAACAAAATTCGAACCATTGTCGGTTATCAATACTTTTGGTATGTTATGTCTTGTAATAATTTCGTCGTAAAATGCTTTTGCTACAGTACTTGCTTCTGCGTCTGGGATAGCTACGCAGCACATATATTTTGAAAAATCATCTTGAAAAGTTAATATATATTTATTTCCAGATATAGTTTCCGGTAAAATACCTACAAGATCCATGTATACTTTATCGAATGGTCGTACAGGCATATCAGTTAAAACCATTGGCATTTTAGTAAGCCTAGAACTTTTATTTACTTGGCATTTTTGACAATTCTTAACGTAATCTTTTATTTGTTTCTGCATACCTTTCCACTTAAATACTAGCAAATGCTATTGGTCGGTCGCTCCCTACTTTGCCTTGTGACAGTACCGCACCTATTGCTTCGTTACTTGCATCTGTTGTAAGTAAAAAAGGTTTTGTAAAATCTGGATATGCGAGAATGGGTGGTGAAATTATTGATTCTTTTAATCTGTCCAAGTGAATTTAACATCTTTTCTAAGTAATTTATTTATTGGTAATGATAATTTTGCCATATTGCTTATAAATTTTCTGTAATAATTAATTAATCCCAAAAACGCTTGCACTTCTTTTTTATTTCTTGGTACCGGAATATTTTTCACGCATTCAGCCTTTGAGGTGTCTGGCAGAGCACCTAGTTCCGAACATTTATGTCCTAAATAGACAACTTCGCGACGCAAAAACTGACATTTTTCTATATTTAATTTTAGATTGTGTTCCCTTAATTTCTGCAATATTCTACTCAACCTAAGCTCATGTTCAGCTAAATTCTTTCCGTACACCAATATATCATCAAGATAAACAAAGCAATCTATACCCTGTAAACCTGTTAATATGTGGTTCATTATTCTTTGGAAGGTAGCTGGTGCACCTGTTAAGCCAAATGGCATTCTGTTAAATTCGAAATGACCCAGTCCTGTACTAAAAGCTGTTTTTTCCTTATCCCCTTCTTCAACTAGTACCTGATGATAACCACTTGCCAAGTCTAAAGTTGAAAAATAGCGACTGTGACCTAATTGGTCTAATATTTCGTCGATTCGAGGAATCGGAAATACTTGTTTTATTGTCACGTCGTTCAATTTACGGAAATCTATTACTAGCCTCCACTTTTTGTTACCGTCCTTGCCGCTCTTTTTAGGAACCAACAACATCGGTGAATTCCAGGGTGATATGCTTGGCGATATAATGCCGTCATCCAACATTTTATTAACCTGTCTGTTGATTTCATCTCTATGAGTGTGTGGCAATTTGTATTGCTTTTGGTTTATCGGTGGCTGGTTCCACTGTGTTGCTATTTCATGTTTAAGCGCTGGCGTGTATGTTAATTCATCGCCGTCTAAATGAAAAACATCATGATACGAAATACACATATTTTGTAAAGATGTAATTTCGTCTTTATTTAAAGTCTCATCAATTTTCATTTCTTCTAATAATTTATTAATTCTGTTTGTAATGTTTACTGAATTTATGCTATTTATTGTAGAATTATTGGTATCCGATTCTTTATACAGATTAAAATTCGTAAATTTTGGTTTAAAAGTACTGTCTATTATAATTTCTGTTTCCGTAGCATTTAAAACGGAAACATAAACTCTATTTTTGCTAACATTCGATATGCTTTTGACCAAATATACTCCTGGAAAAATTTCTTGTTTATGTATTAACACTATTGGAATTTTTGTTTTTAAACGTAATGATACTATCTTTGCGGTTCTCGCTTGAATTTTAATTTGTTGATTGTAAAAAATATTTTGTATTTCTGTCTGCTGTTTCACAACATTCAATAAATTTATATAATTCTGTTTCTAATAATGGAGATTCTGCCCCAGAAAAGAAAGGAACAACGTAATGAACGCGTTTCAATACATTTTCAGTACCCATTATTAGTGTTTCTTATTTTTCCATTTACTTAATCATATAATTAACTATGCCTTTCTTAATTAAATTATTTATTTTGTTTTTACTAGTTTCATATTAAATCAACTTTTAACCATTATTTAATTTATCTATTAAATTTTTTACTACCTTATTTATCACATTTTTATGTTTCATTATTTAAACTTTTTAATCTATATTTCAAAATCATATCAACATATTATTTATGAATCCTAAATTAACTTGTTTGTTCAATTTTTTTTTTTAATTTTCCAGTTTTGTTCTTTAATTAATTTCGCGACATTATAAAAACATTGCTGTAGCAAAATTCTTATTTTGTTCAATTTATTTAAATTTACAATTTTATTAATCATTATCATTAAATGTCTCAAACTATTTTATAAAGTTTCACAATTACTTTAAAAATGTTCTTCAATATATCAAATAATCAGTTTTATAAAACATTTAGTTTACTTATTTAATTTCCTGATTTATAAAATTTTATCATTTATGTAATTCATTTTACAGTTTTATTTCACAGTTTTATTAAAAGTTTGTTTTATTCCACAATTTATTTAAAAATTTTCAATTGTTCTTTATTTTATTTTTACAAATGTCAATTTTCATAATTCCATTATTTTTTGCTTATTGAAATTCTCAAATATTTCTTTTGTTTTATATCTCAAATTTTTTTTTTTTACCGCACATATTTTTTGTATCCACTATTTTTCACAATAGTGGATACAAAATATTTTCCATGATCCAAAATAGTTATTCCTTCCAATATTAATCTCCATCCAGTCCTTCTCGTCCCTTGGGTGTTGATGTATGGTCCGAAAACCGGCTGCGCCAAAATGTTGTAAGTTATAAGTCCTTCTACTAGGACTTTAACTTGATCCTATTTATACTTACTGAGTCCTTTTTACTTTGTTTATATTATTTAAAACAACCGGGTCTTTTTTACTTTAAGACACTTTATTTCGCTTTAAAAGTTGGTTACACTTATACTTAACACTTATTTGTAGACAGTTCAGCTTATCGAAAACAATTGATTCTTAGTCTATACTTAACTTCTACTTAACACCTCGTATTCTTATAACTTCACAATAAATTGAGTAATTTCATCATGCTAAAATAACTTAGTCAGCGTATTTATAATTTCACAATAAATTGAGTACTTTCATCATTCTAAAATAACTAAGTCAGCGTTTATCTGAGTGACCTATTTAACGTGGGCGTGTATACCTGTGCTATGTTAAGCTGTGTGCGCCAAGACAATTAAATGCTGTTTGTGTTTAACATGCATAATGCTTAACCCTAAAAGTATGCCATAAAGAAAAATATACTGGTTATGTTACGTTGTGGATCATAAGCACGCTGTAAGTTCCACGATTATGATACACAACAGTGGATCATATGTAAGCTGTGAACTCTACGATTATGATACACAACAGGTGGAGGGGAAAGTTTAAGGGCGTTTGCAAGGCGTTTGCAAGGCGTTTAGAAGTATTGCAGTCGAACGCAAACGACATAGCCGATACCATGTATAAAAAGATAAACCTGCCAACGGACATTTTTAACACGGAAAAATAGAAATAATGGGAATACAGGGGGTGCCATGAAAAAGGGGCCAGTCTGTTCATTTTGCACAAGACCAGGACACACAAGGGATGACTGTTATTTGCGAAAAAATACACCATTTTGCAGAGAATGCGAGAAATACGGACATGAATCGAGTTGGAGATGTGGATCAAATAGACTGGAAGAACGCCAGGAGAACCAACAACAACCATTTCAGAATCAGCAGTACCAAGGGGGTTATAGAGGACTTCAGAATAACGGCTATCAACACCAACAGCAGCAAAATCAGAATCCGCAAGACAGCAATACTCGTAATAATAGAAATAATAATATTAATAATGGTAACGAAAATAATAGAAATAATAATCCGTTTAGAAATAACAATAGTAATAACAATAACGAACCTAATAGAACATACAGAAATAATAGGGCATGTTATGGGTGTGGTCAAGTCGGCCATATGATAGCGGATTGCCACGCCAAGAAAAATGTGGTTCCAAACGGTAGTAATGCTCACAATAGGGGAAACTACCACGGGCCCAGCCAAGGCCAATAAGCTGGGGTCCCGTTAACATTGGTAAAGTTAGGTCAAAGGTAGGAATAGTGGATCATACACCAAAGGAGCCTGTGATCACATTTGCTACCGCAGCTCACAATAGGGGAAACTACCACGGGCCCAGCCAAGGCCAAAAAGCTGGGGTCCCGTTAACATTAGTAAAGTTAGGTCAAAGGTAGAAATAGTGGATCATACACCAAAGAGCCTGTGATCACATTTGCTACCGCAGCTTCAAATAACAACCAAAAAATCGTGGGGGAAAATATCGTTCATCAAACGTCGAGAGTGACCGTTGATACATATGTTGAGCCACCGTGTTTGGTCTGTAAGGAGAAGTTGAAAGGGAAAAAAATGGGTGAAAATATTGTTCATCAAACGTCGGGAGTGACCGTTGATACATATGTTGAGCCACCGTGTTTGGTTTGTAATGCAGTAGTAGGAATATTAGTTCATATCATACACTTTATAGGTATTGTGTCGATTACACTGGGGAACAAAATAATAAAATTAGCAGAATATGAAAAGTATAAGGGAACCTTTGGAGAGGAAGCAGTAGGGTATAAAGTAAAAAACATATTATCAAGAATATCAAAATTTTTGAATATGATAAGAAGATTAGATGTCATATGAGTGAGTTTAGTAAAAGAAAGAATCGTATAATATGCAGTAGGCAGGGTGACTGTTTCAAACTACCTAATGTAAGTGATGTTTTCATCGAAGTACCTTGTGAGGATGCTAAAAATGGAAAAACTCATATTACTGGTAGATTCGGGAGCAGATGCTAGTATAGTAAAGGAGGGGTCGATGATACGACTTCCGGGTTTTGATAAAAAATACTCAGAAGGACTTTAGTGGTGCTTTTGGGGGATGCGTAAGAACTTTAGGGACAATAAATATTCAGCACAACAGTATAGAGTGGTTCTGTTTAAAGATGCATGTAGTGGCACTTGAACAAGGAATACCTGCTGATGGAATAATAGGACGAGATAATATATGGAATAGGTCCATAATAAATGCCATAGATAAGAAGTTAATATTTTATGATAAAGATAAAAACAATACTATACAACTACCCATGAGGACACGGGCAGACATGGAAAATATTTTTCTAAATCAGGAATTAAAAGTAGAACCTAGAACCGCAAAGATAGTATCATTACGTTTAAAAACAAAAATTCCAATCGTCTTAATACATAAACAAAAAATTTGTCCAAGAGTATATTTGGGCGAAAGCATATCGAATGTTAGCAAAAATAGAGTTTATGTGTCCGTATTAAATGCTACAGAAAAAGAATTTATAATAGACAGTGCTTTTAAACCAAAATTTACGAATTTTAATCTGTATAAAGAATCGGATACCAACAATTCTACAATAAATAGCATAAATTCAGTAAACATTACGAACAGAATTAAAAAATTATTAGAGGAAATAAAAATTGATGGAACCTTGAATAAAGACGAAATTACATCTTTACAAAATCTGTGTATTTCGTATCATGATGTTTTTCATTTAGACGGCGATGAATTAACATACACTCCAGTGCTTAAACATGAAATAATAACACAGTGGAGCCAACCACCAATCAATCAAAAGCAATACAAATTGCCACACACACATAGAGATGAAATCAACAGACAGGTTAATAAAATGTTGGATGACGGCATTATATCGCCAAGCATATCACCCTGGAATTCACCGATGTTGCTAGTTCCTAAAAAGAGCGGCAAGGACGGTAACAAAAAGTGGAGGCTAGTTATAGATTTCCGTAAATTGAACGATGTGACAATAAAACAAGTATTTCCGATTCCTCGAATAGACGAAATATTAGACCAATTAGGTCACAGTCGCTATTTTTCAACTTTAGACTTGGCAAGTGGTTATCATCAGGTACTAGTTGAAGAAGGGGATAAGGAAAAAACAGCTTTTAGTACAGGACTGGGTCATTTCGAATTTAACAGAATGCCATTTGGCTTAACAGGTGCACCAGCTACCTTCCAAAGAATAATGAACCACATATTAACAGGTTTACAGGGTATAGATTGCTTTGTTTATCTTGATGATATAGTGGTGTACGGAAAAAATTTAGCTGAACATGAGCTTAGGCTGAGTAGAGTATTGCAGAAATTAAGGGAACACAATCTAAAATTAAATACAGAAAAATGTCAGTTTTTGCGTCGCGAAGTTGTCTATTTAGGACATAAATGTTCGGAACTAGGTGCTCTGCCAGACCCCTCAAAGGTTGAATGCGTGAAAAATATTCCGGTACCAAGAAATAAAAAAGAAGTACAAGCGTTTTTGGGATTAATTAATTATTACAGAAAATTCAGAAACAATATTGCAAAATTATCATTACCAATTAATAAGTTACTTAGAAAGGATGTTAAATTCACTTGGACAGACGATTGTCAAAATTCATTTATTAAACTAAAAGAATCAATAATTTCACCACCCATTCTCGCATATCAAGATTTTACAAACCCTTTTTTACTTACAACAGATGCAAGTAACGAAGCAATAGGTGCGGTACTGTCACAAGGCAAAGTAGGGAGCGACCGACCAATAGCATTTGCTAGTAGGGCATTAAATGGAGCAGAAAAAAATTACTCCACCATTGAAAAGGAATTTTTAGCTATAGTCTGGGCAACGAAAAATTTTAGAGCTTATCTTTAAGGCCGACATTTTCAGATTTATACAGATCATCAACCATTACGTAGCACAGCAAATCTTAAAGATCAGACATCAAGGTTAGCCCGTTTCAGGCATAAATTATCAGAATATGATTACGAAATATCTTACAACGCAGATGCTTTAAGTAGATTTCCACATCCAGAACCAGAT
This sequence comes from Dryomyza anilis, assembly GCA_951804985.1. Lineage (NCBI taxonomy): Eukaryota > Metazoa > Arthropoda > Insecta > Diptera > Dryomyzidae > Dryomyza > Dryomyza anilis. The sequence continues at coordinate 63,682,827 of OX638130.1, forward strand.
ATTACTGCGGTCCAAACACGGTCTAAGACCACACATAATAAATTAGATAATCAAATTTCAAAAATCAAAAAACAAGTGAGCACGCCAGTACTGGATGAAATAACAACAGACACCAAGAACGAATTAAACTCAAGTCTACTATTAACTGACCCAGATTAAATTAAAACTGTTATAGAAGACTTTCATGACTCAGCATTAGGGGGTCACCAGGGTGCAGTGAAAACATATTTTAGAATCAGAAAACAATTTAAGTGGAAAGGTATGCAGAAACAAATAAAAGATTACGTTAAGAATTGACAAAAATGCCAAGTAAATAAAAGTTCTAGGCTTACTAAAATGCCAATGGTTTTAACTGATATGCCTGTACGACCATTCGATAAAGTATACATGGATCTTGTAGGTATTTTACCGGAAACTATATCTGGAAATAAATATATATTAACTTTTCAAGATGATTTTTCAAAATATATGTGCTGCGTAGCTATCCCAGACGCAGAAGCAAGTACTGTAGCAAAAGCATTTTACGACGAAATTATTACAAGACATAACATACCAAAAGTATTGATAACCGACAATGGTTCGAATTTTGTTTCAAAATTATTTTCGGACACGTGTAAATTGTTAGGAATTAAAAAGTTACATATTACGCCATATCATCCACAGGCCAACGGCTCTTTGGAACGAAGCCACCGACCATTAGCAGAGTATTTACGAAGTTTTGCGAAAGAGGATGGATCAAACTGGGACCAGTGGTTAAATACAGCAATGCATGTACACAATAATACAATGCATATGTCCACCGGGCAAACGCCTTTCCGTACTTTATACGTTTACGATTTTGAAATTCCAACCAATCTTACACGCAAATGCTCACCAGTATATAATACCGATGATAGACACAAGCTATTAATATACCAAATTCAACGCACACACGAAATCGTGCGACAAAATCAAGCCAGAGCCAAAGAAAAATCTAAACAAAGCTATGATAGCTCAGTACACCCAATAATATTCAAAATAGGCGATAAAATTTTACTAAAAAATCAAAATAGGAAAAATAAATGTTCACCAGTTTGGGTAGGACCCTACGAGGTACTTTCAATAATAAGCCCTGTAACGACTAAGATTTGCATCAAGGGTAAAGAGAAAAAATTTCATAATAATTTGTTAAAACCATACATCAGTATAGTTATGTAGAATGAAATAAACACTGTCTGCAACAAGAACCAATAATTTTTAACATCATTGAAATAATGTCAAATAGTTAGTGCAGGACAGAATAGCTAAGTATAACATATTGAAATTAAACTGAAACTACAAAATAAATAAAGAATAGAGAAAAACTATATATTTTTTTAAATGTAGATATTAAATAAATTAATTTTAAATAATTTATAAAATCCAAAAAATGTCATGTAATATTGCCAAAATACAAATCGCAGAGAAAATAGCTATGTATTAATTGAAGATGACTAGCATTGAATATAAACAAATAATAAAATCAAATTATTATTTGAGGTACGAATTTGCAAGGTATAAAAATTACGTTGTCATTAAAATTGTGATAGGTCAGGACCTACCTCAATGGCATTTTAAACAAACAAGTTCATTGCGCATAGAGCGCAATGCTCCCAGCTCATATTAATATAGCAAATACATTTATGTAATGCTAAGAAGTCGCGCGCGCTTATTTCTTAATATTTAAAAAAAAAATATTAGTTGGTGCATGAGTAAATAGCTAAGTATTGTTGAATGTGACTAGCATTTAACCATGTACTACTGGGACTCTAAATAAAACAATTTGTATTGAAAAAATGCAGAAACATATCCAAACATATATGTTTCTAAACAAAATCATATAGTACATGTTGACACATTTGTAAATTCACTATTATAACTAATTGAGGTATAATTATGGCCATAGCCTTAACAGGATGTATTAAGGTAAAATAAGAAATATTTATAAGAAAACTATATGATATGATCAAGGATTCCATTAAACATGTAAAGAAAAATGGAATTTCTTCTCTTTCTCTTTACGATAGGCAATAAAGAGCGAAACCAATATAATGATAAGAATTGTCACACTGGTCCTGATGCTGGCAGCCAATGAATCAGTCAACATCACACAGACATCAATTAATGATACAAGATTATTCTTTGAGAAGACAACTGATGCTTTGTTCTACAATGATGAATGGACGATAGTAGTCAAGTTTAAACCGCTACAACTGAACGATTTCCTGGAGCTGACAAACAAATACATAATCATCAAAATGAATAAAGAGTAACCGACAAAAGAGATCACTCAATTTCATTAGAGAAGGACTCAACTGGGCTTTTGGACTGATGGACAATAATGAAAGAGAAACTATCTATAAACACCTGAATAATATTGATGAAAATGATCATAAAACATACGAAATTATGAAAAGACAAATTACGGTGATTTCGTCAAATTATAAGAAGATAGCAGAACCTTTATTGAATTCATTGAAGGAAGTCGAAAATCTGCAAAATGTATTAAACATAACAATAAGAACACAAAAATATATCAATGAAAAAATAAACCAACAAATTAGTCATTTACTATTCATGATGGATACCTTGGAAATTCAATCTTCAATTAATGCAAACCTAATCGAAATTCAAGGACAACAGCTGATGGAAATGGCAATCATGGATGATCTATACAAGGGACGATCACACCCGACAATTATAGACCAGAACGAGTTAGATGAAATGCTGACTAGCCTCACGTTAAGAGGAAAGGCGAAGTGGTTCATAAAAAAATCATTCGAAATGCACCGTGCATCAACAGTACGAGTTTTCCCAGACACAGACGGCCTAATAATAGTCATCAAGACACCAATACCTGATGATTTGTTGTTCACATTATATAGAATTTACCCAATTCCCACAAATATTAATGAAGAATGGGATGCATTGGTTAAAACAACATATGACTACATATCAGAAGCAGAAGACCGGAGCAAATACATAGGTCTAACGAATGAAGATCACAGCAAATGCATTTTGGTTAGCCAACATACGGACAAAGAAATTACACTATGCAAACGTCCAGGAACCATGCTAACAACTAGCAACACACTATGTGAAGTCGCGCTGATTCAACACAGAACAGATATTAAAGATACCTGTGAACATGTTGCAATCAAAAGGAGTTCTGGCCTAGTAGTTAAACTATGGAAACCAAACACATGGTTGTATAAATTCAATACACCAGCCTTTTTCGAAGCAGTTTGTGAGTCAAATATAGCCACATTGACACTATCTGGCCTGGGTTGGATGTCCATAAATGAAGCTTGCAACATACACAACAAAGAAATGATACTGCCATACGAGTTTACACATCAAAGCATTAGGAATATAACATACAAGAAGGAAGAACATACGGTTATAATAGAAAATTTACAAGGCAATTGGTCATCATTACCATATTCAAATATATCACAAACATCGTTACCGATCTTGGTGTCAGATCACAGCAAAATTAGATCAACATTAAGAGATGGACATCGTGATTTCGACGAAATATTACTACAATTAACTGATAATCAGGAACGCAAAGAATTACTTAATCGTCAAAATGAAATAACGAAAACTGGTATGTCTTACGGCATATTAATGCTGATATTAATAATAATAGCAGCATATGTATTATACATACATTACTACTCGACAATTAAAAATAAAGCAACAATAAAAGCCGATGAATTTAATACAAATAAATCACCAATAGCAACAATAGATGTAGAAGCGGCTAAGGAAAACCTTGAAATGGTGTCAAATACATTTCCCAGCAAGAAATCCCCACTCGAAAAAATCGGGTCATTGCGGAAATCAACAACGCAGAAACCAAACACCACAACACCCATAGCAAGTCAACGAACGAAGTCACATGAAATAGAAGCCAATACGTTAGAAACAACAACAACGCATCGAACTACCGCAGAACAGCAGCAGTCAGCAACGAAAACATCGGGACCAGGTTTTTATTATATATAATTGGAAATTACAACCCTTAATTTACTAATATCCATTAAATATTATATAAGTAAAGATCATAACTTCATAACTAATAGAACTTAACGTAATTTATACCACATAAAACAATGTAAAAGAAAAAACTATTATTCTTTTTAAAATAATTTTCTCTTCAGAAATAATTAAAATAATACAAAAGGAAAAAAAAAAAACTATTATTCTTCTTAATAATAATATTTTTTTTTCTATCAATAAGGGGGGAGGTATGTTGTGTATCATAATCGTAGAGTTCACAGCTTACATATGATCTACTGTTGTGTATCATAATCGTGGAACTTACAGCGTGCTTATGATCCACAATATAACATAACCAGTATATTTTTCTTTATGGCATACTTTTAGGGTTAAGCATTATGCATGTTAAACACAAACAGCATTTAATTGTCTTGGCGCACACAGCTTAACATAGCACAGGTATACACGCCCACGTTAAGTAGGTCACTCAGATCACACAAATAAATGCTGACTTAGTTATTTTAGAATGATAAAAGTACTCAATTTATTGTGAAATTATAAATACGCTGACTAAGTTATTTTAGCATGATGAAATTACTCAATTTATTGTGTTACGAGGTGTTAAGTAGAAGTTAAGTATAGACTAAGAATCAATTGTTTTCGACAAGCTGAACTGTCTACAAATAAGTGTTAAGTATAAGTGTAACCAACTTTTAAAGCGAAATAATGTGTCTTGAAGTAAAAAAGACCCGGTTGTTTTAAATAATATAAAGAAAGTAAAAAGGACTCAGTAAGTATAAATATGATCAAGTTAAAGTCCTAGTAGAAGGACCTTTTAACATACAACAGAACATCGTGGTGCTAATGTCGCTTTATTTAGAATATTATAGATTTCTGAATTGTTGATATCAGAAAATCGATATTGCATCGCTTCTTCTCTATGTGCGATGGAAGACATAATAATTTGACTTTTTATATACATTTTCAAGATCAATGTTGAATATTGTTTTCTGCATCTTGTATCTGGCAGTTGTAGTTTTATGATTAAAATTCAATCACTGCAATCTACTTGAGCGTGGTATAACAACAAGTTTGCTCCTAGTGCATCCTTCTACGTCTTCAAATATGCTGCCACTCTGCTTCATTTCTTCGTTTTTCTTTTCTTTATTTGAATCTGCTGGAACTCTGCTTCACTTCTTCTTCTTGTTGATAACACCCAGAGCTCCTTCCACATGTCCCCATTAAAGTCATCTATGCGTCTCCCGCGTATCCAGTATCCAGCGATGTAGAGTGTTGGTCATTCTAAATAACAGATTATTTTTTTTGCACTCGGATATTATTTAAATGAATCTTTTATAAACAATAATTTTAATTTTTTTTTCACACTACTGGTCACACTACTGGTGTGGTACTAATTTATGTAATCTTAATATAATTTTCGTATAATATATAATTGTTCATGTAACATGGCGTGTGCTAAATGATTGATTTTAAAATACTTAAATTACTTGAAATATAGTGTGCACATTATTTGATGTATTACTATTTAGTGTAGTATTAGCTTTTATTAACTTAGTGTAATTTTAGTGTAATTATGTATTTAGCCCAATGGCTAAATCGTCTTATATGCGGAGGACTCAATCCCCCTTCAATGCGTAAAATTAAAAAAATATTTCATATAATTTTTTTTTAGAAATATATACGTACATAGAATCTATTGTACATTAAATATATTGTATATACATATTTATTATTTTAAATTTTCTCAAAAATTGTTGAATTTATTGTTAGTTACGTAAGCAAATGGTTTAAGCAGGATGTATGGAATGGTAACCAACTGTAGTAATTTAGCTGAAGTTTATGTTGCTTCGGGAAATCATAAATTTAGCAAAATTTAAGTTTGAATTTAAATTTGTGCGTTTTTATTTTAGCATAAAATGTAATGCAATTTTGTTATTAAATGTGGCTAAAATGGTTTTTGGAGACATTTAATTGAATAGTATTTTTTTCTTTCTTTTTAACAAAACATTGAATTGTAATTCGTATGAGAAAGAAAGTTTTCATTTTGTTCATTTTTTTTTATCTGATTAAATTTTGTTTTAAAAATTTATTTAATTTCCAATTCAAATTTGTATATTTCTTTTGAAAGTTTAATATAAAATAAAATGTTCGATAAAATTAAATTTTACCCCTGATTTTTTTTTTATTTTCCTTTTTTATTTAATTTAAATTCCCTTTTTTTCATATTTTTTTTTCTTCATTAAAAAAATATAATAGTTAATATCTGTTATTTATTTTTTTCTCATCTTTTTTTTTTCTATATATATATTTTTTTTAATAAAATTTTCATACCTTCCCTTTTTTTTAATTTTAGTTCCCGTTTTCCTTTTCCATATTTATTTTTTTTTCATATATATTTTTTTTATTTCTTTTTTTTCTTCTTTAAAAATTTAATAGTTAATATTATTATTATTTTTTTTGTCTTCTTTTTTTTCTTCTCTTTTTTTTCTTTTTAATAAAAATTTGTATCCCTCCTTCTTTTTAATTTTAATTCCCCATTTTTTTTCATGTTTATTATTTTTTTTCATATTTTTTTCTTTAAAATTTAAAATGTCTTTTAAAAAAAAAATAATATTGAATACCTATATATATATTTTATTTATTTCACTAATATGTTTCCTTTCGTTCCTTTTTTTTAATTTTAACTGTACTAAATATTTATATATCTCTCTTTTTTTAATTTTAATACTAATACGAATTTGCATTTAATTTTATATGTTGCCTTTGCTTAATTAATTTTGTTCTCAATTTTTCTAACTTTGAAATTATATATATATATATATATATATATATATATATATATATATATATATATATATTTTATTTTTTTATTACTAAATTATTGTTTTTAATATGTGCTATGTTTTTTGTTTTTTTAGTATTATATTTTTTTCTTTTGTTTGTTACTTACTGTTTTCCTAAACTATTTGTGTTTATTTCTTCCTCTAAATGACGAGTTATTTAATGTTTTATTTAATGATTACTCTATATCTTATGGTTAGATTTATTTTTTCTATATGTTGCATAATGTTTTCATAACGTTGCAATCATTGAGTTTAATTGTCAACGCATAGCTAATATTGTTACTTTTATGGGTTCTAACCTAGGGTAATATTATAATATTTTTAGTTTTAATGGCATACACTATTTGTGATATGCCTTTAACAAATTATTGTGAATTTTCTTATCTTTGTTTTTGATTAATATCGTCGTGGTCACTGGCTCACTTCCCTCTACGACCACGTAGGGTCCTGTCCAAATTGGAGTGAACTTATTATTCCTTGTTTGGTTTTTCATTAACACCATGTCGTGTGGTTTAAATTGTATAGGGTTGAGGTTCTTGTCGTATTGTTTTTTCGACACCTCCTTGGCCCTACATTGATTTTGCCTGACGATCTCGTGTGATCGCTGTATTTGGTACTTTAATACCTTATTGTTCTGCGTTATATAAAGGTGAACATTTACGCTTTAAATTCGTAGGCATGTCGAAGTCAAACCCGTACAACGTACGGAATGGTGTTTGACCTGTCGTCGTATGCACCGTGTTATTATGAACATGTATTGCAGAATTTAACCATTGGTCCCAGTTTGACCCATCCTCTTTAGCAAAAATATTCAGCTAGTGGACGATGACTTCGTTTCAATGACCCATTAGCCTGTGGAAGGTAGGGTGTTATATGTAATTTTTTAATTCCTAACAATTTACATTTTTCCTAAAATAGTTTGGAAACGAAGTTCGTTCCATTGTCTGTTACCAATACTTTGGGTATATTGTGGAGTGTAACTATTTCGTTGAAGAATGCTTTTGCTACGGTGTTGTCTTCCGCATCGGGTATAACCACACAGCACATAAATTTAGAAAAATCGTCCTGAAACGTTAAGATGTATTTATTCTCTGAAATGGTTTCAGGCAGAATACCCCCAGGTCCATGTACACTTTGTCAAAGGGTCTGACTAGCGTATCAGTTAGAACCATTGGCATCTTCGTCAGTCTTGAACTCTTGTTTACCTGGTATTTTGAACAATTTTTCACATAATCCTTTATTTGCTTCTGCATACCCTTCCATCGGTACTGCTGCCGAATTCTTAAAAATGTTTTTACGCCACCTTGGTGACCACCTAACGGTGAATCGTGAACATCTTTAATTACCTTGTGGTAGCTTTGACCACAATTAAAAATGCGATTTTAAAGTTTAATTTCTTTATTTACAATAATAGGCACCGTCGTGCGGAGCCCGTGCTCGTCGCTTGCTGGTTCTCGTTGAACTGTTTTTCGTTTGGACCTTAAGCAACGCCCGAAGCTAAAGCAGCATATCCCAAAAGGAATGCCACCAAAGCCACTTGGCAATTTGCTTAATTGCCAAATATATAATTACCATGATCGTCACAGTACCCACTATGTAGCGATACATTGTAACGATTGTGTATGCTGCGTTTGCATAAACACCGTGGCTTTATACTTACTTGGGCTGTCCGTTGACATCGAGCCAAGCAGCGGTAGCGACAGCGCAGTCGTGGTCATAGCGATAAGAATGTAGACCACAGTGTCGAGTGTAGGGCGTAGTTTATGCAGCGTTGGCATAAACGACACCACTTAATACTTACTTGACTCATAGCGATGGCTTATGAGTCAAGCAGCGTAAGTGCCTGCGCTGATCGTATGATGGGCCGATCGTTCGATGGATCGATGGATCGAATATCGCCACAACCTACTCCATGTCCCGAGGTTCAGTTAGAATTATTATATTGTCATTTTCCTTTGTTACCAAATCAAGAATAATAGAATAATAAGATTACGCATTGCGCATGTACACCCTGTATTGCTGACGTCAGAAAGTATGGAATGTCAAGTAAAGGATTTAAATTTAAATTTAAATTTAGACATTTCATAAAATACAAATATTTATTTCATTGAATTTTTTTTTATTAAGGCTTCCGGCAGTTTCCTTAGTGGGGGTATCAACTGTCGTGCTGATCAAGACATTGCTGTACATGGGCTTGGGTGGATAGCAGTTAATTTAAATTTCAAATCTAAAATATATATTTGTTATCCTGACTGTAGCAACACAAATGCTGTTGAATTATTTTGTTTTTAGAGGATTTCGATGGTGGTTTTTTATCTTTTAGTGTTGATGGCCGATTCAGCGCAGTTTTGCACACATATCTATTAATCACACGCAATTTTTTCAAAAATAATTGAAATGTTTTGTTTTTTTTACAACAACATTCTGACACAATGAAAAAATTACAGTTGTCAAAAAACTTCTACGTACTTGCGCAGAAGATTCAAGTTTTGAACAACGTTCTGCGCAATCTTTGTTTCTATTATTCTTGTTACCAAATCAAGAATAATAAGATTACGCATTGCGCATGTACACCCTGTATTGCTGACGTCAAAAAGTATGGCTGTTCTGGGCTGTACCCTGATTTGTTGATTAAAATTAATATTTTCTATGTCTTGCAATAATTTTAATGGAAATTTAACAATGTGATTTTTGTCTTCATCAAAAAATGTTATTTTTTTTTATTTAATGCATTTATTATAGATCTGTTGCAGAGATTGTCACGCCCGACTATTCCATCTGCTGGTACCCCTTGTTCAAGTGACACAACGTGTAGCGTTAAACTCAGGTTTTCTATGTTTGTGTGCTGAATCTTAGTGGAGCCTAAGGTTCTAACGCATCCACCAAAAGCACCACTCAAATCTTTCTGAATATTTTTATTAAAATTCAGCAAATGTGCCATCCTATTTTCTTTAATCAGGCTAGCCTCAGCTCCAGAATCCACTAACAGAGTAAGTTTTCCATTTTTTGCTGCCTCGCAAGGTACTGCAATGAACACATCACTCGTATCGGATATCTTGAAACACTCCCCATGCCGGTTAAATATTTTACGATGCATGCCTAATTGTGAAGCTAATTTCATTTTCCTCGACATAAATTTACTCTTAAAATTATTATCAATTGAAAACAATTTAATTTTACAGATCGTGAATTTATTATACATTTCTGACGATAAAACGCACATAACGCTAATAATAAAAAGAAATATTGAAATTACTTCATTGCAAATTATACTCGACCCTGTACGGAATGTATCCACAGTCTTGTCAGACGTTTGATCTACAATTCCCAAATTTTCAGGGCAGTTAATTACAACTTTCTCTTTATTTGATTTACTTTTTATTTTATTATTCTTGATTTTAATATTTTTAACTTCCGATTCAATTGGTTTTACTTTCTTTACTTTATTTGCTTTCTTTATAATTTGTTTATTTTTAATTTCCTTAATTCCTATATTCTGTTCATTATTCACGTCAAGTTGTGTATTATTTTTATTTAGTTCATTATATGTTTTTGTTGGAAGATTTCTATCTTCATTAGTATGTATTTTTTTTGTCCTTCATTTTCTGAGTTAATCATATTCGCTGTTTTATTTGGTTGTAGTGTCCTCTTTGGAACTTCTACAACTTCTGGCCTTACTACACTATTTGCTACGGGTCCCCAGTTTAGTGGCCTTGACTGGGCCCCTGGTAGTTTCCCTGTGGACTGCTATTATTGTTCCATGCATCATATTTGCGTTTGGCATAACAATTCATAATAACATATCCATCCTTTCTGCACCAATATTTAGCGGGCCTGTTTGCAAAATTCCCATTACCATTATTTCCTTGAAAAACTTGTGTATCGCGTTTAACACGACAATCCCCCTCGACGTGTCCCCATCTATGGCACCAATCGCATCTCAATCCTGGAGCACCCCCGCCTTGGTTCTGGATACCACCTTGACCATTTACCTGAGGTACGGGTGGCTGACTTCCTTGGGTAGCAGTATGTCCTTGAACCACATTCCGACCCGAACGATCTGCACACTGTTCATGTCCATAAGTACGACCGTCCCTGCAATACGGAGTGTTTCTCCGTGTATGACATTCATCGCTCAGATGTACCTTCTTCTTGCAAAAAGAAGATGTAGGTATAGGCTGCTTCATACCTACATTTTGTGTTTTCTCTTCCGTCTCCTTTTTATACCCTACACTTATGAGGTACAGGGTATATTAACTTTGTGCATATATTGTAACGCCCCTTAGGAGGCGTGTCCGGTATGGAAAAGTATATATATTAATCAGCATCACTACCCGAGTCCGTTTAGCCATGTCCGTCTGTCTGTCTGTCTGTCTGTCTGTCCGTCTTGCTGTCTTGCTGTCCGAATACAGAATAACTTGAGAAATACTGATCAGAATGCGATGAAATTTCGTCTCAATATATTTTAGCCAAAAGTAGGAACTGAGTTTGAAAATGAGCCAAATCGGTCAACGGACACGCCCACCTCCCATACAAGTCACTTTTATATAACTCTTTCGGAACTAATAACTCGAAAGTTATTCAAGGTACAGTTATAAAATTTAAAACATATTGTTAGAATTCACCTTAAAATACGTGGTCCAAAAATGGGCGTGATCCGCCCACTTTTTTTTTTCATTATTTCCCGGGTTTTCATAGTGAAAATTTGATCCGTAAATTATTAAAATCAAATCTATGAAATATTAGCCTTTCAAAATTTTAAATATAGTGGTCCGCCCAATTATATTTTTCAAATTTTTTTTTTAGTTTTTTATACTTTATATAAATTTTTTAATTTACGGGGATATAAGACGTAAATTTCTGATATATGAATAATATTCTGAGGGTTAATATCCCCACCAAAGGTGTAGGGTATTCCATAGTCGGGCCCGACCGACTATAAAAATACGCCCCATGTGACCGAACTTACCCATGTGACCTAACTTTCCCAACTCGTTTTCTTGGCTACCTGATGCAGTACGATTATTTGGCATGAAGGCCGATGAGGGCTCATTGAAATGGACTACAAACTTGTCTATGCCCGTTAACTCTGCTGACTCCCTTTGTATCGTCGCATGGTCCAATGCCTCTTCCACCAATTTCTCCAGTGTTGTTTGCTTACTGCTCAACATGAGTATTCGCAAAGTGTAATCCCGAAGTCCTAACTTACATGAGCTTTTAACTAAATTATTCAATTCATTAACGAACACATCGTCTTTCGTATCATTATATTTACATTTAATCGTGCTTATTACTGATACTTTCCCCTGGATACTCAGATGCCTTTCTAATGTCATATTAAATGGCATCTACTGACCTACATTCCAAGTACGTATTCCTTAATAGATTGTATAAGTCGTCTATTGTGTCAAACTCCTTTGAACTTACTAAGTCAAAAGCATCTCCCTAATCACATCCCTGAACATGTTGCTCTACATATGTACAGCAACATCCAAAATTGTGTGAATAGTGAATATTAATAAGGAAAAGAAAAATATTGTGAAGTAATTCACAACATTCCTCCCCCCTCATGGAAAAAAAATATTATTAATATTTGGATTAATGATAATTTTTTACTATATGTCTTAAAAATATTTTTGTATATATAATAATGATGTGTTCTTAGAATTAATGTTCATAATAATAATGATAAAATATTATTTTAACAATGATAATATTGTTACGAATATTCAGTCTACGGAAAACTGTTCTACGAGTTCGTATCGCTGAATTGTGTACAAAATAAAAACGCACTTATAATTCGTTTTAACTAGTATTATTTCAACTAGTATTAATCAAATTTATTTATTTAAATAACAACTTAAAGAATAATCACTTATATCAACTGCTGAATTACTACAATTTATCTTTACAATGTTCACTCACGAGACGCACTACATAGTTCACTATTAAATCACAACTGAAGTGCTGTAACTCAGATGCGGCTCCCTTATATACTGCATGCATCAGCTCGACACGTTTCGACAAGCTTCGACTTGTTTCGAGAACCTTCTACTCGTTTCGTGAATGACGCATGCTATTGGCATCTCATTCGCACTCATGTGTTTTAATGCGCTGATCTTCCATCTCCTTCTCGCACACTGCCTCAGTGCGCTGAATGATCTTCCGTCTCTTTCTAACACATGCTTAGTGCGCTGAATTGTCTTGCGTCTCATTAATTATTGTTGATTGCTGTTGATTGCACTATGGGGCAAATTACATCTTTTCATAACAATATGTTTATTTATTTTCTCAAGTTATAAACATATTTTTTAATATTTGACTTTGTTTCAATAATAGAAATAATAATATTTTTTTAGATTTTCTTCTTTTTTTATATATATTCTATTCGTGTAATATTTGTTAATACTTATAATGATAATCTAACCGAATTAATACTTTCAATTTATTGTAAAGGAATATATATGTATAAACGTATGTAAATTATTTTATTTATATGTGCTTTGTTTGTTTATTGAGTCTTTGTGTGTTTGTTGGTATTTTAAAATGAATATATTGATTTTATATTTGGGTTAGAGAGGTGTAAATAGTTACATGAGTGACTTTTGTATGCCCTACTGTTGGACCAGATTTCTCCTCTTGCTCTTCTGTGTGTTGGGTCGGATTTGCCTTGTTCATCTTCAATGTTTCGTTGTATGTAGTGTGTTGGATTTTTTGCACTCGGATATTATTTAAATGAATCTTTTATAAACAATAATTTTAATTTTTTTTTCACACTACTGGTCACACTACTGGTGTGGTACTAATTTATGTAATCTTAATATAATTTTCGTATAATATATAATTGTTCATGTAACATGGCGTGTGCTAAATGATTGATTTTAAAATATTTAAATTACTTGGAATATAGTGTGCACATTATTTGATGTATTACTATTTAGTGTAGTATTAGCTTTTATTAACGTAGTGTAATTTTAGTGTAATTATGTATTTAACCCAATGGCTAAATCGTTTATATGCGGAGGGACTCAATGCGGAGGACTCAAAAAATTATTTCATATCATTTTTTTATAAATATATACGTACATAGAATATATTGTACATTAAATATATTGTATATACATATTTATTATTTTAAATTTTCTCAAAAATTGTTGACTTTATTGTTAGTTACGTAAGCAAATGGTTTAAGCAGAATGTATGGAATGGTAGCAAACTGTAGTAATTTAGCTGAAGTTTATGTTGCTTCGGGAAATCATAAATTTAGCAAAATTAAGTTTGAATTTAAATTTGTGCGTTTTTATTTTAGCATAAAATGTAATGCAATTTTGTTATTAAATGTGGCTAAAATGGTTTTTGGGGACATTTAATTGAATAGTATTTTTTCTTTCTTTTTAACAAGGCATTGAATTGTAATTCGTATGAGAAAGAAAGTTTTCATTTTGTTCATTTTTTTTTATCTGATTAAATTTTGTTTTAAAAATTTATTTAATTTCCAATTCAAATTTGTATATCTCTTTTGAAAGTTTAATATAAAATAAAATGTTCGATAAAATTAAATTTTACCCCTGATTTTTTTATTATTTTCCTTTATTCTTTAATTTAAATTCCCTTTTTTTCATATTTTTTTTTTCTTCATTAAAAAAAATAATAGTTAATATCTGTTATTTATTTTTTTCTCTTCTTTTTTTTCTCTATATATATATTTATTTTTAATAAAATTTTCATACCTCCCCTTTTTTAATTTTAGTTCCCGTTTTTCTTTTTCATATTTATTTTTTTTTTCATATATATTTTTTTTCCATATACATATTTTTTATATCTTTTTTTTTCTTCTTTAAAAATTTAATAGTTAATATTATTATTTTTTTCTTCTTTAAAAATTTAATAGTTAATATTATTATTTTTTTTTTGCCTTCTTTTTTTTCTTCTCTTTTTTTTCTTTTTAATAAAAAATTGTATCCCTCCTTTTTTTTAATTTTAATTCCCCATTTTTTCTCATGTTTATTATTTTTTTTCATATTTTTTTCTTTGAAATTTAAAGTGTCTTTTAAAAAAATAATATTTAATACCTATATATATATATTTTATTTATTTAATTTATTTCACTAATATGTTTCCTTTCGTTCCTTTTTTTTAATTTTAACTGTACTAAATATTTATATATCTCTCTTTTTTTAATTTTAATACTAACTGATATTTTTCTTCTTCTTTACGAAATTTAAATTATTATAAGTAAGTTCTTTAAATTAATTTAAAATTTATTTGTTATATTCAAACTTATTCCAATTGAATTATATTAATGTACAAAAGTACCTATGTTTGTCTGCATGTAAATAAATATAATTGGAGTTTCGATTTATTTTTTAAACATGTTTAATATGTTATATTATTTTCGTGTACTTATATAAGTTATATGATATGATATTTATTTGCATTGTTTATGGTATCAAAACAAACTGCAGGATCTGCATTTATATGCCAGCTATGAACGCTCGCTTCACCTATATTCATTCACCACATTGCATATGTGCTTTAGAATGAAATACTTGGATGTAATGACCATTTTCAAGGTTTGTTAGCTTGCGCTATTAAATAATATAGGTCAGTAATGCAATTGTTGGTTTGCGTTATCTGCATTGAATACGACAATTTTATGACGAATTTTCATTTAATTTTATATGAAGGCAATTTGTTGCCTTTGCTTAATTAATTTTTTTCTCAATTTTTCTAACATTGAAATTATAAGTTCTTCTCCTAAAATAGTTATATATATATATATCTATATATATATATATATATATATATATATATATATATATATATATATATATTTTTTTTATTTTTTTATTACTAAATTATTGTTTTTAATATGTGCTATGTTTTTTGTTTTTTTAGTATTATATTTTTTCTTTTGTTTGTTACTTACTGTTTTCCTAAACTATTTATGTTTATTTCTTCCTCTAAATGACGAGTTATTTAATGTTTTATTTAATGATTACTCTATATCTTATGTTTAGATTTATTTTTTTTATATGTTGCATAATGTTTTCATAACGTTGCAATCTTTGAGTTTAATTGTCAACGCATAGCTAATATTGTTACTTTTATGGGTTCTAACCTAGGGTAATATTATAATATTTTTAGTTTTAATGGCATACACTATTTGTGATATGCCTTTAACAAATTATTGTGAATTTTCTTATCTTTGTTTTTGATCAATATCGTCGTGGTCACTGGCCCACTTCCCTTCACAACCACGTAGGGTCCCTTCACAACCACGTAGGGTCCCTTCCAAATTGGAGTGAACTTATTATTCCTTGTTTGGTTTTTCATTAACACCATGTCGTGTGGTTTAAATTGTATAGGGTTGAGGTTCTTGTCGTATTGTTTTTTCGACACCTCCTTGGCCCTACATTGATTTTGCCTGACGATCTCGTGTGATCGCTGTATTTGGTACTTTAATACCTTATTGTTCTGCGTTATATAAAGGTGAACATTTACGCTTTAAATTCGTAGGCATGTCGAAGTCAAACCCGTACAACGTACGGAATGGTGTTTGACCTGTCGACGTATGCACCGTGTTATTATGAACATGTATTGCAGAATTTAACCATTGGTCCCAGTTTGACCCATCCTCTTTAGCAAAAATATTCAGCTAGTGGACGATGACTTCGTTTCAATGACCCATTAGCCTGTGGAAGGTAGGGTGTTATATGTAATTTTTTAATTCCTAACAATTTACATTTTTCCTAAAATAGTTTGGAAACGAAGTTCGTTCCATTGTCTGTTACCAATACTTTGGGTATATTGTGGAGTGTAACTATTTCGTTGAAGAATGCTTTTGCTACGGTGTTGTCTTCCGCATCGGGTATAACCACACAGCACATAAATTTAGAAAAATCGTCCTGAAACGTTAAGATGTATTTATTCTCTGAAATGGTTTCAGGCAGAATACCCCCAGGTCCATGTACACTTTGTCAAAGGGTCTGACTAGCGTATCAGTTAGAACCATTGGCATCTTCGTCAGTCTTGAACTCTTGTTTACCTGGCATTTTGAACAATTTTTTACATAATCCTTTATTTGCTTCTGCATACCCTTCCATCGGTACTGCTGCCGAATTCTTAAAAATGTTTTTACGCCACCTTGGTGACCACCTAACGGTGAATCGTGAACATCTTTAATTACCTTGTGGTAGCTTTGACCACAATTAAAAATGCGATTTTAAAGTTTAATTTCTTTATTTACAATAATAGGCACCGTCGTGCGGAGCCCGTGCTCGTCGCTTGCTGGTTCTCGTTGAACTGCTTTTCGTTTGGACCTTAAGCAACGCCCGAAGCTAAAGCAGCATATCCCAAAAGGAATGCCACCAAAGCCACTTGGCAATTTGCTTAATTGCCAAATATATAATTACCATGATCGTCACAGTACCCAGTATGTAGCTATACATTGTAACGATTGTTTATGCTGCGTTAGCATAAACACCGTGGCTTTATACTTACTTGGGCTGTCCGTTGACAGCGAGCCAAGCAGCGGTAGCGACAGCGCAGTCGTGGTCATAGCGATAAGAATGTAGACCACAGTGTCGAGTGTAGGGCGTAGTTTATGCAGCGTTAGCATAAACGACACCACTTAATACTTACTTGACTCATAGCGATGGCTTATGAGTCAAGCAGCGTAAGTGCCTGCGCTGATCGTATGATGGGTCGATCGTTCGATGGATCGAATATCGCCACAACCTACTCCATGTCCCGAGGTTCAGTTAGAATTATTATATTGTCATTTTCCTTTGTTACCAAATCAAGAATAATAGAATAATAAGATTACGCATTGCGCATGTACACCCTGTATGGCTGATGTCAGAAAGTATGGAATGTCAAGTAAAGGAAATTTAAATTTAGACATTTCATAAAATACAAATATTTATTTCATTGAATTTTTTTTTCTTAAATTTTTGCCCAAAACAATTGGTGGGAAGCAGGCTTCCGGCAGTTTCCTTAGTGGGGGTATCAACTGTCGTGCTGATCAAGACATTGCTGTACATGGGCTTGGGTGGATAGCAGTTAATTTAAATTTCAAATCTAAAATATATATTTGTTATCCTGACTGTAGCAACACAAATGCTGTTGAATTATTTTGTTTTTAGAGGATTTCGATGGTGGTTTTTTATCTTTTAGTGTTGATGGCCGATTCAGCGCAGTTTTGCACACATATCTATTAATCACACGCAATTTTTTCAAAAATAATTGAAATGTTTTGTTTTTTTTACAACAACATTCTGACACAATGAAAAAATTACAGTTGTCAAAAAACTTCTACGTACTTGCGCAGAAGATTCAAGTTTTGAACAACGTTCTGCGCAATCTTTGTTTCTATTATTCTTGTTACCAAATCAAGAATAATAAGATTACGCATTGCGCATGTACACCCTGTATTGCTGACGTCAAAAAGTATGGCTGTTCTGGGCTGTACCCTGATTTGTTGATTAAAATTAATATTTTCTATGTCTTGCAATAATTTTAATGGAAATTTAACAATGTGACTTTTGTCTTCATCAAAAAATGTTATTTTTTTTATTTAACGCATTTATTATAGATCTGTTCCAGAGATTGTCACGCCCGACTATTCCATCTGCTGGTATCCCTTGTTCAAGTGACACAACGTGTAGCGTTAAACTCAGGTTTTCTATGTTTGTGTGCTGAATCTTAGTGGAGCCTAAGGTTCTAACGCATCCACCAAAAGCACCATTCAAATCTTTCTGAATATTTTTATTAAAATTCAGCAAATGTGCCATCCTATTTTCTTTAATCAGGCTAGCCTCAGCTCCAGAATCCACTAACAGAATAAGTTTTCCATTTTTTGCTGCCTCGCAAGGTACTGCAATGAACACATCACTCGTATCGGATATCTTGAAACACTCCCCATGCCGGTTAAATATTTTACGATGCATGCCTAATTGTGAAGCTAATTTCATTTTCCTCGACATAAATTTACTCTTAAAATTATTATCAATTGAACACAATTTAATTTTACAGATCGTGAATTCATTATACATTTCTGACGATAAAACGCACATAACGCTAATAATAAAAAGAAATATTGAAATTACTTCATTGCAAATTATACTCGACCCTGTACGGAATGTATCCACAGTCTTGCCAGACGTTTGATCTACAATTCCCAAATTTTCAGGGCAGTTAATTACAACTTTCTCTTTATTTGATTTACTTTTTATTTTATTATTCTTGATTTTAATATTTTTAACTTCCGATTCAATTGGTTTTACTTTCTTTACTTTATTTGCTTTCTTTATAATTTGTTTATTTTTAATTTCCTTAATTCCTATATTCTGTTGATTATTCGCGTCAAGTTGAGTATTATTTTTATTTAGTTCATTGT
The DNA here is from genome assembly GCA_951804985.1 of Dryomyza anilis. NCBI lineage: Eukaryota > Metazoa > Arthropoda > Insecta > Diptera > Dryomyzidae > Dryomyza > Dryomyza anilis. The sequence continues at coordinate 63,702,114 of OX638130.1, forward strand.
ATGTTTTTGTTGGAAGATTTCTATCTTCATTAGTATGTATTTTTATTTTTGTCATTCATTTTCTGAGTTAATCATATTCGCTGTTTTATTTGGTTGTAATGTTCTCTTTGGAACTTCTACAACTACTGGCCTTGACTGGGCCCCTGGTAGTTTCCCTGTGGACTGCTATTATTGTTCCATGCATCATATTTGCGTTTGGCATAACAATTCATAATAACATGTCCGTCCTTTCTGCACCAAGTGCAATATTTAGCGGGCCTGTTTGCAAAATTCCCATTACCATTATTTCCATGAAAAACTTGTGTATCGCGTTTAACACGACAATCCCCCTCGACGTGTCCCCCTCTATGGCACCAATCGCATCTCAATCCTGGAGCACCCCGCCTTGGTTCTGGATACCACCTTGACCATTTACCTGAGGTACGGGTGGCTGACTTCCTTGGGTAGCAGTATGTCCTTGAACAACATTCCGACCCGAACGATCTGCACACTGTTCATGTCCATAAGTACGACCGTCACTGCAATACGGAGTGTTTCTCCGTGTATGACATTCATCGCTCAGATGTACCTTCTTCTTGCAAAAAGAAGATGTTGGTATAGGCTGCTTCATACCTACATTTTGTGTTTTCTCTTCCGTCTCCTTTTTTTCATTGTCTTGGCTACCTGATGCAGTACGATTATTTGGCATGAAGGCCGATGAGGGCTCATTGAAATGGACTAAAAACTTGTCTATGCCCGTTAACTCTGCTGACTCCCTTTGTATCGTCGCATGGTTCAATGCCTCTTCCACAAATTTCTCCAGTGTTGTTTGCTTACTGCTCAACATGAGTATTCGCAAAGTGTAATCCCGAAGTCCTAACTTAAATGAGCTTTTAACTAAATTATTCAATTCATTAACGAACACGTCGTCTTTCGTATCATTATATTTACATTTAATCGTGCTTATTGCTGCCGACTGCAGGTTAACCAAACGCCTCGAGAAAGATCTAATACTTTCCCCTGGATACTCAGATGCCTTTCTAATGTCATATTAAATGGCATCTACTGACCTATATTCCAAGTACGTATTCCTTAATAGATTGTATAAGTCGTCTATTATGTCAAACTCCTCTGAACTTACTAAGTCAAAAGCATCTCCCTGTAAACGAACCCTAACGCCTTTAATAAACTCCTTCATTTGTTCAGGCTTCAGTTCTGCCCTCACCACTTCACATCCTTCAATAAAACGGTGAAGATCCGTCCTCAGCGATGATGAGTCTGCACCTGCAAAATCTGGCACCGCATTTTTAACGAATTTCGAGACTTCGCCTAATCCCATGTTGCCCTGTGTTGTGATGTCGTCACTTTCTATGGTGTCCTTGTGGTATAAGGATGTCTCGTGCGCTGTCTTAACCTCCTCGTATTTTTTGTTCGCTTCCTCCAACGTCGCGTACTCCTCCCTTGCCTGGCGTCTGACGGAATTATTTATTGATTCCTCAGAAATATTCTTTTCTTTCAATAAATTCCTTAATTTTATGTTTTTCTCATCTATTTTAGCTGTTTCTTCTAACTCTGCTGTACGTTTTAAACAATAATCGTTAAAACGTTTTTCTTAACCCGTCAACTAATCTTTCTAATTCAACATTTTCTGCTAAAACAGATTTAATTTTATTAATAATTCTGGAAATTTAGTAACTTGTCTACTATTTTATCTGCCTCCTCTAATTTAGATAACTGCTAAATTCTAGATATATTATCTTTTAATAATGCTGTACTATCTTTATTTAGTATTATTGGTACAAATTGCGACCATAATTTTTCAACAAATCTGTCCAATTCGCTATATTGCTTTTGAATATACGCATTTAATTCATTAGCATCTGCCATTAAATATTTTCAATCAATTTAAAACGTTATCTTCATCTTTTAATTAAAAAAAATAAATTTCATCAAGTTGTAATTGAAAATTTCAATGAAACAAAAATGTTACCCAAACAACAACGAAATCAATTTTGGCATTAATGAAGTATAACTATAAACTATATTTTTTTTTCCCTAATTTATATTGAAGTATTTTTTTTTAAATCTGTTTTCTATAACATTGGAAAAATAAAATAATTTTATTTTTCCAAATAAAAAAAAAATAAAAAAAAATTATGTGTATATTCGGTTACTCAAGATTGTAAAAAAAATTTAACATACAATGATTTTTTAATATAAATTTTTTGTTAATTTTAAAATCACAAAGTGCTGTGTTCACACGCATTAAAATTTAATCAAATCATTTAGTTTTTATTTGTTATACACTGGAGGGTCCGTAGTTTGGAATCTCTGTGTTATTTCGATTTATTTATTTGGAAATGTTAATTTTCCTATTTAAATTAAAAGAAAGTTTTTAAAATCTTTATTTTTCACTTGTTATACACTGGAGGGTCCGTAGTTCGGAATCTCAGTGTTATTTAATTTATTTATTTATTTATTTATTTATTTATTTATTTATTTATTTATTTTTTATTAAATGCTAATTGCTAATACTATTTCTTTAAATTTGTTTTAAAAATGCTTAAAAATAATTGTTCGTAGTTCTAATCCCCTTTTTTAACACTTCCAAAATACTATTAAAAAAAAATGAAAACTCCCCTATACTTTTTTTCCTCTATGCTTCTTACTCTATTATTTAAATAATTAGACTGGAACCACTTTATATTTTTATAACACTTTATTAATTTTACTACCTCCACTTGAGACTCACTAAACTACTCTATTTTAAATTGCAACGACAAGTATTAACAATACCTTCGTTGCAAGCTTTTCTTAAATTCTATTTTCACAATGTTCTAGTGAATTTTCACTTTCACTCAATTTTGGTGTGCGTGACTTTTGAAGAAAGTCCGACTTGCAGTTTTTGGCTGACATCAATTGCGAAATAGTATAATTGTTGGAGAACGCTGCTTTGTTTATTTTAACATAGCTTATTTTAACATATTGCAAGCCTCTGTTAACTGTGTAAGCTACCTTGAAAGAGGTGTGGCCTAAACAAAGCTTAAGCGCATTGTCAAAGTATTATCATTGTTGCCAGCGTGAAGCGTTGGAGCAATGTTATGAACATGTTGCTCAACATATGTACACTAACATCCAAAATTGTGTGAATACTGAATATTAATAAGGAAAAGAAAAATGTTGTGAAGTAATTCACAACACTATAAGGCCGAAGTGGAAAATCAGCAAGGGACACGCATCAAGATTTTTTGTACTGATAATGTAAAAGAGTACATAAATCGAGCAATGGAAATGGAACTAAGGAAATGAGGGATAATAAATCAAACTACAGTACCTTACACACCGGAACAGAACGGGCTTGCAGAGCGAATGAACCGACATTTGTTTCTGGGCTGAAGCCGTAAATTGTGCAAGTTACATCATAAATCGTTCACCACACAAACGTTTGGAGAAGACACCTGCGGAACTTTGGTCAGGACGTAAACCAAATGTGAGTCATTTTCGCATATTTTGTTGCACAATGATGACTCACATTCCGAAACAAAAACGACGAAAATTTTAGTTGAATTTTCGTTGGGTATTCAAGTGTTTCCAAAGGCTTTCGTGTATATAGTCAACAACGAAAAGACGTTTTTGTAAGCAGGGATGTTGTATTTCACGAAGATCATTTCCACAATGCAACAAAAATTGCAGAAAGAAAAGAAGAAAATCCAACTTATGCTGTGATAGTGGGGGCAAATGCTATCGAGAATCATGTTCATCTATGCAAGAAGATGACCCTGAAGAGGGGGATAATATGGAGAATGTGGCACATAAAGATGCTGATATAATATCGATTGCAAGTCTGGAACCAATTGAAGTGTCATCTGAAAATCTGCCACGTAGGAGCAATAGGCTTGCGAAAAAGAACAACATCATCTACAACGTTGAGCAGATTGAGAATCCATCCGATCCAGTGAGCGTAGAGGAAGCATTGAATGGAAGTGATAGGGAAAAGTGGATTGAGGCTATGGAATGCGAAATTCCGTCACTTGAGGACAACAATACCTGGGCAAGCCTGCTGGTGCAAACATCATCAAGACAAAAGGGGTATTCAAACAGAAAAAGGAACCAGAAAACAAAATTCGTTTCAAGGCACGTTTAGTCGTAAAAAGGGTTCACGCAGAAGAAGGGTATAGATTATGATGAGACATATTCCCCAGTGGTGAGATATTCTTCTGTTCGATATCTGATGGCGTTGGCAGCAAAATATAACTTGGAGATACGACAAATGGATGCAGTAACAGCGTTTTTGCAAGGTGATTTGATCGAAAACATTTACATCAAATTAAATAAGGCGGTCTACGGTCTTAAACAATCAAGTCTCGTATGGAATACGAAGTTGGACAAAGCAATTATTAAATTTGACTTGAAGCGTTCGAGAGTTGATCCGAGTATTTAGTATCACATAACTGGTAAAAAGATGACATTTTTAACCATTTACGTGGACGATATTTTGTTGTTCAGCAACGAAGGAGATTATCGGGAACAATTAAAATCTAAGCTACTGGCAGAGTTCAAAATAAAGATTCTCGGCAAAGTGAAACAGTGCTTGGGGATTCATATTTCGCGCAGTAAGGACGACATTTGTTTGGATCAGGAGGAGTACATATCGGAAATTTTAAAGAAATTTAACATGGACGAATGTAATCCCGTTTCAACTCCAATTGATCCGAATGTGAAATTTTCAAAGGCGATGTCACCGCAAACACTTGAAGAGGTAAATGCAATGTCTAAAGTTCCATATCAACAAGCGATTGGCAGTTTGATGCATGCGTCACAATGTACCCGTCCAGATATTTGTTTAGCTGTAAACAAATTAAGTAAATACAACAACTGTCCAGGCAAGGAACATTGGACTGCAGTGAAAAGAATCTTCCGGTATTTGCAAGGGACAAAATCAATGAAATTGAAGTTTTCAAAGCATGGTAACGAAGAACTAATTGCGTACTCCGATTCCGATTGGGCGAGCGACAGTGATGAGCGAAGATCCGTTACAGGGTACGTTTGCCTATTTCAAGGTGCTCCAGTATCTTGGGCATCAAAGAACCAGCCGACGGTTGCTTTATCCACAACGGAGGCTGAGTATATGGCGCTGTCAACAACAACGCAAGAAGTCATTTGGAAGAGGTCTTGAATCTGAGTTAAATCCAAATTTTAATAACAGAGCGACGAATATTTACTGCGACAATCAAAGTGCAGTGCATTTAGCATCAACTAGCAAGTACCTGGCGAGATCAAAACATATTGATGTTCGACACCACTTCATCCGCGAGAAAAAGGAATTAAACATAATTACATTCGCTGGAATAGGAACAGACCAGATGGTTGCTGATAATTTAACAAAAGCAGTACCTGCAGAAAAACATAAATTTTTGTTGTGTTTTAAATGAATTTTGTTCGAGTGGTGGTATTAGAATCTACTTGTGCTACTAAATCTAAATGTACTTTGATACAAACAAAATTATTTATTGTAGTGTAGTAGTGTAATTTTAAAATCACAAAGTGCTGTGTTCACACGCATTAAAATTTAATCAAATCATTTAGTTTTTATTTGTTATACACTGGAGGGTCCGTAGTTTGGAATCTCTGTGTTATTTCGATTTATTTATTTGGAAATGTTAATTTTCCTATTTAAATTAAAAGAAAGTTTTTAAAATCTTTATTTTTCACTTGTTATACACTGGAGGGTCCGTAGTTCGGAATCTCAGTGTTATTTAATTTATTTATTTATTTATTTATTTATTTTTTATTAAATGCTAATTGCTAATACTATTTCTTTAAATTTGTTTTAAAAATGCTTAAAAATAATTGTTCGTAGTTCTAATCCCCTTTTTTTAACACTTCCAAAATACTATTAAAAAAAAATGAAAACTCCCCTATACTTTTTTTCCTCTATGCTTCTTACTCTATTATTTAAATAATTAGACTGGAACCACTTTATATTTTTATAACACTTTATTAATTTTACTACCTCCACTTGAGACTCACTAAACTACTCTATTTTAAATTGCAACGACAAGTATTAACAATACCTTCGTTGCAAGCTTTTCTTAAATTCTATTTTCACAATGTTCTAGTGAATTTTCACTTTCACTCAATTTTGGTGTGCGTGACTTTTGAAGAAAGTCCGACTTGCAGTTTTTGGCTGACATCAATTGCGAAATAGTATAATTGTTGGAGAACGCTGCTTTGTTTATTTTAACATAGCTTATTTTAACATATTGCAAGCCTCTGTTAACTGTGTAAGCTACCTTGAAAGAGGTGTGGCCTAAACAAAGCTTAAGCGCATTGTCAAAGTATTATCATTGTTGCCAGCGTGAAGCGTTGGAGCAATGTTATGAACATGTTGCTCAACATATGTACACTAACATCCAAAATTGTGTGAATACTGAATATTAATAAGGAAAAGAAAAATGTTGTGAAGTAATTCACAACACTATAAGGCCGAAGTGGAAAATCAGCAAGGGACACGCATCAAGATTTTTTGTACTGATAATGTAAAAGAGTACATAAATCGAGCAATGGAAATGGAACTAAGGAAATGAGGGATAATAAATCAAACTACAGTACCTTACACACCGGAACAGAACGGGCTTGCAGAGCGAATGAACCGACATTTGTTTCTGGGCTGAAGCCGTAAATTGTGCAAGTTACATCATAAATCGTTCACCACACAAACGTTTGGAGAAGACACCTGCGGAACTTTGGTCAGGACGTAAACCAAATGTGAGTCATTTTCGCATATTTTGTTGCACAATGATGACTCACATTCCGAAACAAAAACGACGAAAATTTTAGTTGAATTTTCGTTGGGTATTCAAGTGTTTCCAAAGGCTTTCGTGTATATAGTCAACAACGAAAAGACGTTTTTGTAAGCAGGGATGTTGTATTTCACGAAGATCATTTCCACAATGCAACAAAAATTGCAGAAAGAAAAAAAGAAAATCCAACTTATGCTGTGATAGTGGGGGCAAATGCTATCGAGAATCATGTTCATCTATGCAAGAAGATGACCCTGAAGAGGGGGATAATATGGAGAATGTGGCACATAAAGATGCTGATATAATATCGATTGCAAGTCTGGAACCAATTGAAGTGTCATCTGAAAATCTGCCACGTAGGAGCAATAGGCTTGCGAAAAAGAACAACATCATCTACAACGTTGAGCAGATTGAGAATCCATCCGATCCAGTGAGCGTAGAGGAAGCATTGAATGGAAGTGATAGGGAAAAGTGGATTGAGGCTATGGAATGCGAAATTCCGTCACTTGAGGACAACAATACCTGGGCAAGCCTGCTGGTGCAAACATCATCAAGACAAAAGGGGTATTCAAACAGAAAAAGGAACCAGAAAACAAAATTCGTTTCAAGGCACGTTTAGTCGTAAAAAGGGTTCACGCAGAAGAAGGGTATAGATTATGATGAGACATATTCCCCAGTGGTGAGATATTCTTCTGTTCGATATCTGATGGCGTTGGCAGCAAAATATAACTTGGAGATACGACAAATGGATGCAGTAACAGCGTTTTTGCAAGGTGATTTGATCGAAAACATTTACATCAAATTAAATAAGGCGGTCTACGGTCTTAAACAATCAAGTCTCGTATGGAATACGAAGTTGGACAAAGCAATTATTAAATTTGACTTGAAGCGTTCGAGAGTTGATCCGAGTATTTAGTATCACATAACTGGTAAAAAGATGACATTTTTAACCATTTACGTGGACGATATTTTGTTGTTCAGCAACGAAGAAGATTATCGGGAACAATTAAAATCTAAGCTACTGGCAGAGTTCAAAATAAAGATTCTCGGCAAAGTGAAACAGTGCTTGGGGATTCATATTTCGCGCAGTAAGGACGACATTTGTTTGGATCAGGAGGAGTACATATCGGAAATTTTAAAGAAATTTAACATGGACGAATGTAATCCCGTTTCAACTCCAATTGATCCGAATGTGAAATTTTCAAAGGCGATGTCACCGCAAACACTTGAAGAGGTAAATGCAATGTCTAAAGTTCCATATCAACAAGCGATTGGCAGTTTGATGCATGCGTCACAATGTACCCGTCCAGATATTTGTTTAGCTGTAAACAAATTAAGTAAATACAACAACTGTCCAGGCAAGGAACATTGGACTGCAGTGAAAAGAATCTTCCGGTATTTGCAAGGGACAAAATCAATGAAATTGAAGTTTTCAAAGCATGGTAACGAAGAACTAATTGCGTACTCCGATTCCGATTGGGCGAGCGACAGTGATGAGCGAAGATCCGTTACAGGGTACGTTTGCCTATTTCAAGGTGCTCCAGTATCTTGGGCATCAAAGAACCAGCCGACGGTTGCTTTATCCACAACGGAGGCTGAGTATATGGCGCTGTCAACAACAACGCAAGAAGTCATTTGGAAGAGGTCTTGAATCTGAGTTAAATCCAAATTTTAATAACAGAGCGACGAATATTTACTGCGACAATCAAAGTGCAGTGCATTTAGCATCAACTAGCAAGTACCTGGCGAGATCAAAACATATTGATGTTCGACACCACTTCATCCGCGAGAAAAAGGAATTAAACATAATTACATTCGCTGGAATAGGAACAGACCAGATGGTTGCTGATAATTTAACAAAAGCAGTACCTGCAGAAAAACATAAATTTTTGTTGTGTTTTAAATGAATTTTGTTCGAGTGGTGGTATTAGAATCTACTTGTGCTACTAAATCTAAATGTACTTTGATACAAACAAAATTATTTATTGTAGCCAACATTGTTTTTGTATTCTATGTAGAAAATATTTTTAAATAAAATATTCATTCTGATTTTCACGTTTAATTAAATAGTTTACTTTGCTAAGAGATCTTGTAAAGACATTTTTTTGGAAATCGAAGTATTTTCAGAATTATTAGTCACTGATGTTGTTGGTTTAGAAGTTTTAGCTCGAGTCATCATTGGTGATGAAGATAAAGGGGTACTTGCGGTCGCAGTACTTTCTTGAGAAGCAATCCGAGTGTTACACACAGGACAATCGGGATTGGTTTTAATATGTTTTGAAATACACGATTTATGGAAAATGTGACCACATGTGGTTTTTATCAATTGTAGCCGAGAGCTAATAGCATTGCTGCAAATGTTGCAACAAATACTTTCACGATCAGCAGATTCAGCTGTCGATAGATCTTCAGTACTCCGTTGAAGAGACATATTCAAAGTTTTAAGAAAAAATATATGTATATATAAAAAAATATTAAAACATGAAAAAGTTTTAAAGAATAAAATTATTTTGAATAATAAAATTATGTTGAATTCAAATTAGAAACAAAATTGTTTACAAAAATTGTTTACAAAAATTGTTTACAAAAATTTTCACAAATGAAATTATAAAACAAGTGAAAAAAATTAATAAAAAAAATATAAAAGCATATAACACATAGTTTTATATGAATTGATGTTAATATATATTTTTATTTATATCTAAATTAAAATTTAAATTTATAAAAACGATGAGTATCTCAATCGAGATGTCGATAAAACTTCCGGAGAGAACCTCAACGAAAAATTCAAACTCAAATTCAAAATATATTGACTTCTGCGCATAATTGGTTAATTGGTGCTGTGAAATTTAAGAAAAATAACAATTGAGTTTGGAAAAAAAAGAAAAGGAATTAAGAATTGTTAAGAAATCAGAATAAATAAAGGCTAGGTATGGAAAAAAATTATAACCAGTTGGGAAGGTTAGATCACATGGGAAATTTTAAAGTAGGTGTAATTATGATAGTTAGGATTATCAAAATTATAGTCGGTCTAAGCCGACTATAAATACCCTACACATATGTGTGGTTACCATTCAAAGTGATATATAGGTCACCAGGGTATACGAATCCTGAAAATAACTACAAACATTCAATCGCTGAAGAATTTCCATTCATTTGATACCCATATTTACAAATGGGTAGGTGTACCGAATTTCGATTTTTTTTTTGTGAACCACAAGTCTTTTCGCCGGAAAACATTATTATCATGTATTTGAGCATGATGTCAATATATATTTGACCAACAAAGTTTACCTAAGCACGTATACATAAAAATTGATCTTTATATATACATTTTATATGTGGTATTTGAACATAAGTGGTCGGATCATAGGTCACCATGGACCGATCTCGCCAATTTTTTCGCACATACAGCGTAGGTATATTAGTAATCTAAGTTATAAGTTTCATTTATCTAGCTCTTCAATTTTAAAAGTCTTAGGGATTTCAACAGACAGACAGACAGACAGACGGACAGACAGACGGACAGACAGACAGACGGACAGACGGACATCGCTAAATCGACTCAGGAGGTCATGCTGATCAAGAATATATATACTTTTCCATACCGGAGATGCTTTCTTTTGGGTGTTACAAACGGCGTACCAAACTGAATATACCCTTTCACTCTTAGTGTAGGGTATAAAAACGGAGTTTTAGAAATACTGGCATTATTTTTAAAGTTCAAAATAAATAATTAATTCCAAGTGAATTGTAAACACTGGTTAATAGCACATCCACGAAGTGTTTTGTACTTATTAAAATCCAAAGCATCGGATTCACACACAAAAAATCAAAAAAAAAATAGTAGCACAGTTTAAACAAAAGAATGAAGATCGAAATAAATAAGTATAAGAAATATTGGAAAAGGAAAGGAAAAAGAAAAAGGGCAGCCACACAAATGTTTATCATTAATTATGATAAAAGATGTTCGTAAAAGAGAATGTAAATGTGTGGGCCCAATAAAGGCGCCAATAAATTATATGTAGCATGTAACGAATGTTAATGTTGATGTTTATGCAAGTGTCGTTAGCGGAAGCACGCATTTGTTTCCGGCTCTTTCTCGTCGGTTAGGGGAGGAGTTTGGGTGCTAACTTCGCTTGGTACGATCTAGATATTAATTAAATTTTGCGTGCTTGCATTATAAGAGAAAAGAAAAGCTTACGATAACAGAGAGAAGTAAAACCAAAAGTGAGAGAAAGGAAACGGAAATAAAAAGAAACTCAACATTGATATTGGTGACGTGTGCGATAGTGTTACTGCATCGCCATAAGCCGTCCCATCCATGATCATCGTTTATACCACTGCAAAAAAATTGATTATCGATGATCCCAAATATTAACCTAACACAGCAACAAAATTAACGCAATTAGCGAGAAGTCAAACGAAAAAAATTTAGAGCTTCATCATTATTAACAAAAAAACGATATTTATTAAGGAATCTTAATATTAAACAAAATTTGAATTAAACTCATAAGTAAAAGTAGCTAACCATGGCTAAATAAAAACTAATTTAAAATGCATATTACATTATTTAATAGAGAGAAGAAAAAAATTGTAAAAATTATTGTTGTTTTATTTTATTATTGTTTTAATAAAATATTGTCTTAGTATATCATGGCGAATTAAATTTCTAACTCGTATGGCAATTGCGATTGCTGCAAAAGAGAATAAATAATTGGTGATTTATTATTTTTTTTATTTCAAGTTTGTTTGTTTTTTTTTTTTAAATGGGTCAAAAATTCGATGGGGAAAATATCTGAAAATCAAATGGTTACAGCATGTATATATTATATGTCTGTAAAAAAATTATAATAATATAGTATAAAAAAATAATATAAGTATGTGCAAATATAAAATAACGCGAAATAATTTCTAATTTCTCGCAGTGTGTTTGTTTAGCGACAAACCGGTTCTTAAAAAAAATATTTATGTTGAATAAATGCTTGAGTTTGTTATTGAACTGTTCGCTCACAATGTTGGTGCAAATTGATATGGAGCTTTTTATGCTCTCTCGCAGTTGTATGTTTGGTGAAATTAATCTGCGCATTTTTTTGTTGTTTACATTTAATTATAACAAAAATTATGTTTGGTTTTTTTTATACCCTACACCTATGAGGTACAGGGTATATTAACTTTGTGCATATATTGTAACGCCCCTTAGGAGGCGTGTCCGGTATGGAAAAGTATATATATTCTTGATCAGCATCACTACCCGAGTCCGTTTAGCCATGTCCGTCTGTCTGTCCGTCTTGCTGTCCGAATACAGAATAACTTGAGAAATACTGATCAGAATGCGATGAAATTGCGTCTCAATATATTTTAGCCAAAGTAGAAACTGAGTTTGAAAATGAGCCAAATCGGTCAACGGACACGCCCACCTCCCATGCAAGTCACTTTTATATAACTCTTTAGGAACTAATAACTCGAAAAGTATTCAAAGTATAGTTAAAAAATTTAAAACGCATTGTTAGAATTCACCTTAAAATATGTGGTCCAAAAATGGGCGTAAATGACCCGTAAATTATTAAAATCAAATCTATGAAATATTAGCCTTTCAAAATTTTAAATATGGGCGTGGTCCGCCCAATTATATTTTTCAATTTTTTTTTTTTAGTTTTTTGTACTTTTATATAATTTTTTTAATTTATTGGGATATAAGACGTACATTTCTGATATATGAATAATATTATTAGGGTAGGGAGGTTCAGCATAATTAAAAACTTTAAAATTAAGGTATGCAATTAAATATCCCATATTAATATCCCCACCAAAGGTGTAGGGTATTCCATAATCGGGCCCGACCGACTATAAAAATCGGCCCCATGTGACCTAACTTTCCCAACTCGTTTTTTTATTCTCTCATTATATTGGACGCGATTAAAATATTTGATGTTTTAAAATTTCGAATTCTGTTTTTTTTTTTTATTTTTGGTTCTAAAATAGTATTATAACATTATATAAAATTAAAATTGTGATTGAAATACAAATAAACAATTTAGTTCACCTTCATAACATTTTATGAATTAAATCTTAATATTTTCAAAGATTAAAAAAAAATATTCATATAGTTTTAATTTCTTAGCGTGTACTGCATTTCATATGCATTAAGCTCTCAATGCTATTGAGCGTAAACACCAAAAACTCAAAGCTTTATGAAGTGTGGTGAATTTCTTTTGTCAATAAGTATACACTATCACTTTAACCAAATACAATAAAATACAAAGAGAGACTTACATTAGTTGAAACAGCCGATGAGTCGCTCCCACGATGAAAGATCTTTCACGATGGTTGACGATTGCTGGTGCTGAGCTAAAACAATTAAATGGCTTACGATACACGCCATATGGGGAATTTTTATTATTAAATTGAGGGGATGCGTATAAGAGATTATATCTCCTTTAATTCCTTTTTTTCTCAATTAAACTTTATACAAATAATAAATATGCACGCTGCATAATTCATCATTTTAAATATACATTTAATTTTTAAATATTTTTTTTTAACCCTTTCGGAAAATTTTAAATTATTTTTGAATTTTTTGCATTTTTTTTATATAGCGTTGACTTTTTCAAGGTTATTTTTGCTTATTTTTGCACGAACATTTTTAAAGCGAATTTTGCACACACACATTTTTGCAGAAAAATATACATACTTTTTTTATATATTTTTTTTTATATGAATTTGAACTAATATATTATTTTTGCACTCATTTCATATATTTTTTTTTAATTTTTTTTTTATATCACCATTTTTGCATAATTTTTTTTGTTTGTTTTTAACTTTAACTAATTAAAACATATATATATAATTATCATGACAAAAACTATATAATTTTAAAGAAGATTTTTCAAATTAATTTTTTCCCTTATACAGAATTTAACCTTCTTTTAATTTTTAATAAAATTTAACCCTTTAATAATATTTATATTTTTTTTTTACTACTAATTTTCTTTATTATTTTTTTTTTAATAAATAATTTTTCTTTTCACCTTTTTCCCATAATTACTTTTTGTTACGAATAATTTTAATAACTTTTTTTTTGTGTAATATTTCGATTCGTATTTTTTTATGGACTTTTGTCTCTTTTGGGAATCATTTATTAATGCGGCTCGCGGGTGGAGATGCGGCTCGCCGACGAATCGTTCCGTCGAATTCGATCGTTGCCTCGTTTGTCACCAACTGAACTTCTGCTGCAATGCGTAATTAGTCAGATGTGGTCTTTCTCATCCTCCTACGCATGTATTTAAGTGTGTGTGAAGTTGGGAATATGCTGATGAGAGCAATTAAAATTATTGTGCCAAATCAATTTGTAATTAAAAGAAATAAAATATTAGGGACAAATATAAAATAAAAATTTATTGAAAAACTTACATTTTTGTTATACAAAATATATTTATATTTCACAGAACTAGTGAAGATTTGTATTTTGTTCGGCAACGACAATCAGCAAAAGTATTGAAAATTTTTCTGTTTTCTCTTTTATAGAAAATTTATCTTCGAAAAATATGATTTCCAAGAAAATAACGAAAGGAGGAAAATAGAAAGGGAAACGAATACTGAAATTCAACCAACTTCACCCACAGCTGAACAGTGTTTGGCAGCGACATGAAAGTGTTGCCAATGACCAATAACATAGAAAAATTATTTTGACGACAAATGAATCGAAAAAAAAAAAATTAGGGTACAAGCGCTCCTACAATCTGACTCCCATAACCGATTCCCCAGAATCTCCATTTCACAAATTGCTCGAAAGCCAAATAGCTTAACTGTCGAAGGACTTATTGATTGTACATATGGTAACATTGGATACGGGAGCTTCACACTCAATAATAAGAAGTAACCTTGTTAAGGATGAAGTAGAGCCGCGTGTAGGAATAAGATTACAAACAGCTACAGGTGAAGAGGCCCCTATCAGAGGAAAGATTACAAAGAAAATAACGATTGGTACTACGACAGTTAAGCATGATTTTATTGTGGCAGAAATAGTAGACGAAATAATACTTGGCATGGACTTCATGATAAAGAACGGTTTCACACTTGATTTAACAAGAAAAATTTTGAATTATGCCAACACGGAGATCCAACTAAATATTGGTTGTGACCAGAGCCCGAAAATGAAACAAGTTATTGCTTATAAACATAGGAAAATACCACCTAATTCAGAAGCAATTATTTGGGCCAAATTAAATGGAGATTGTGGGATAAGCAATTGTGGGTTATTGAAGCAAACGATGAGCTGTATAAAAGTAACATAGTGGTAGGAAGAACACTTGTTGAGACGGAGAAAGACAGAATTGTATCTATAAGAGTTCTCAATTTGGAAAACTCGTCAAAATTAATCAAAAAGGGAACAGTGGTAGGCCAGTGTCAAAGGCATCAGCGATTATAAATTGTGAGTCAAATCTATCAAAGGACTATGTCACACCGCAAATAAACAAACAATCTACTTACAAGTTTATAAATGAGTGGACGAAAGATTTGGCTGCCAATGAAAAGAATATAGTTGAAAAGATAATTATTAAATATATTTGCTGAAACGGGCTAAAAGGACGGCAGAACTGCCATTGTAAAACATCAAATAGACACTGGTGATTCTAACCCAATTCGTCAAGCACCAAGAAGGGTACCACTTGCGAAAAGAGACGAACTATCACATTTGGTTGATGAAATGCACACAAAAGGCGTGGTGGAACCATCTGAGAGTCCATGGAGTTCACCAGTAGTATTGGTGAAAAAGAAGAACGGTAGTACTCGGTTTTGCGTTGATTACCGAAAACTTAATGATGTCACCAAGACATAGTTATCCACTGCCCAGAAACGATGACAACTTGGATACTATATCTAATGCTAAGTGGTTTTCATCGTTGGCCTTGCAAAGCGGTTACTGGCAAGTAGAAATCGCCAAAAAAAGATCGAGAGAAGACCGCATTCAGTACTGGAGATGGACTATGGCAATTTTTGGTAATGCCGTTTGGACTATGCAATGCCCCAGCAACATTCGAGCGGTTAATGAGCACGTATTAAAAGGTTTACACTGGAAAACATGCCTAGTTTACCTTAATGACATCATTGTTATGGGCAAGGATTTCAACGAACATCTAAGAAATCTATCTATCGATTGAAAAGTGCGGGTCTACAACTTAGCCCAAAGAAATGCGCACTTTTCAAGATAGAAGTCAAGTATCTAGGTCATCGAGTTACCACGGAAGGAGTGCATACCGATGAGGATAAAATAGTTGCAGTCAACGAGTGGCCGAGACCGCAAAATCTACATGACCTACGAAGTTTCTTGGGGCTATGTACATACTACAGACGATTTGTTCCAGGTTTTGCCAATGTTGCTAGCAATCTTCATGAGTTGACAAGAAAGAACCGCGCATTTCAATGGAGCGATGATCAAGAAAGGGCATTTTTGAAATTAAAAGAATTACTGAGCTCGGCACCAATTATTGCGTATCCAATTCCAGGTGAGAAATTTATACTTGATACGGATGCAAGTGGATACGGAAAAGGCGGAGTTCTCTCTCAAGTGATCAATGGGCAAGAAAAAGTGATCGCATACTACAGTAAAACATTGTCCAAGCCCGAGCGAAATTACTGTGTCACCAGGAGTGAGCTTCTTTCTATAGTTGAAAGTGTAAAAAAATGTCCATAAGTATCTGTACGGACAACAGTTTCACTTGAGAACCGATCACGCAGCACTACGATGGTTACTTCAGTTCAAATATCCGGAAGGCCAAATTGCGCGTTGAATAGAACGATTACAGAGCTACGATTTCTCAATCGAACATCGTAAAGGAGGAAATCATGGAAATGCAGATGCTCTGTCACGAAGCCCATGTAAACTAGAATGCAGACATTGTTCAAGAGCGGAAGGAAAATAAAACATAATTAACATTCGCTTGCTAAATGGTTTGCCCGATGAAAAATGGACTCCGGAGCAAATTCAAATTGATCAAAAGAGTGATCCCGACCTCACAAAAATCATGATGTTCAAGGAACAGCAAAGAAAACCATCATGGGAAGATATAGCTGCCGACAGTGCCATAACTATAGCTTACTGGGCACAGTGGCAGAGCTTAAAGCTACAAGATGGTTGCTTATATCGTGTATGGGAAAATGAAGGTGGCACATTCGCTCGAAGTTTGATTGTTGTTCCCAAGTCAAAAATAAAAGAAATATTAGCGGAATACCATGGTGGATCTAGTAGTGGTCATTTGGGCATTAATAAAACGGTCGAGAAGGTAAAGAAACGTTTTTATTGGATTGGATGCCAATAGTCAGTCGCCGATTGGATTCGCATTTGCCCGCAATGTGTAGCAGCAAAAGGACCAACAGTCAGAAGTCGCGGAAGGATGCATCAGTACAACGTGGGAGCACCATTCGAGCGTATTGCCATGGATGTCGCCGGACCGTTTCCAATCAGTGATGCGGGTAATAAGTATGTCCTTGTCGTCATTGACTACTTCAGCAAGTGGCCTGAAGTGTATCCCATGCCAAATCAAGAAGCCACAACATTTGCGGAGGCATTAGTTAACAACTAGGTAAGCCGTTTTGGAGTACCGTTGGAATTGCATTCAGATCAAGGAAGAAATTTGAAGTCTGCTGTATTTAAAGAAGTATACAAAGTCCTCCACATACTCAAAACACGAACAACGCCTTTGCACCCGCAATCAGACGGCATGGTGGAGAGATTCAATCGGACTTTTAAAGAGTATCTCAGAAAAGTGGTTGATAAAAATCAAAAAGATTGTGATACACACATACCACTATTCCTCATGGCTTATCGAACGGCGGATCATGATACCACAGCAGCTTCACCATCTAAAATTGTTTTTGGAACAGACTTAAGATTACCTGCGGATTTAAAGTTTGGTGCGAGTCCTTCAGCTGGAATTCCTATACACAATTATGTTTCCAGAAAAAGTGAAGAAATGAACGAAGTGCATCAATTTGTAAGACAATTTGCGAGTGATAAGATGAAGGCCAGATACGACTTGCGCACAAATTCAGAGGGATTTACGGAAGGAGAGCTTCTTTTGCTCTATAACCCACAAAGGAAGAAAGGCTTATCCCCTAAGCTACAAACACACTGGGAAGTACCATATAAGATAATTAAAAGAATTAATGATGTAGTGTATCGGATTCAGAACACTGCGGGCGTTAGACGAAAAATGAAAGTAGTACATTTAGAAAGGTTGGCGCCGTATAGAGAGAGAGAGGATTAACATCTGTTCGGGACGAACAGATTTAGGTGGAGGGCAGTGTTACGAAAACATGTAATTTGACAAATAGTGCAAGCAATCAACAATAATTAATGAGACGCAAGACAATTCAGCGCACTAAGCGTGTGTTTGAAAGAGACGGAAGATCATTCAGCGCACTGAGGCAGTGTGTGAGAAAGAGATGGATGATAAGCGCATTAAAACATATTCACGAAACAAGTAGAAGGTTCTCGAAACAAGTCGAAGGTTGTCGAAACGTGTCGAACTGATGCATGCAGTATATAAGGGAGCCGTATCAGAGGTACAGCACTTCAGTTGTGATTTGATAGTAAACTAGTGCATCTCGTGATCGAACATTGTAAAGATAAATTGTAGTAATACAGCAGTTGTTATAAGTAATTGTTATTAAGTTGTTATTTAAGTAAATAAAGTTAACTAATACTAATTGAAATAATACTAAGTAAAACCATTATTTTGTACACAATCCAAAGATACGAACTTGTAGAACAGTTTTCCGAATTTTCTGAATTTTCGTAACAATATATATATATATATATATTTATATATATTTCACACAAAATTAAATATTTCATAACTTATAATGGCATTTATCTAATTTATCCGATCAACATATCAATAAAAACATGATTATAACACAAAATTAGGCGTAATTTTCAAATGCAGTTAATTTGCCGTAATTTTCAAATGCAGACGATATAAACACTGCACGCCACTTGAAAAAGTCTAGTTTGGCTCAAATTTTGGCTCATATCTCGCCCTATTCATAACGTATAAAAACTTGTTGTATGCATTTTGATAGATTGCTTAATTACGCGTCTGCCCACATCCCAAAAATTAAAATCCGAAATGCATGTGAATTTTGAGATTACATTAATTAAAAAAACTCAGAAAAATACAGTAAAATTATACTCCACTTGAATAAGGCCAGTTGACGAAAACACAGTAAACCATGGATTTTTGAAAAGTTAAGTACAACAAATTTAAAAGTGGCTTTTTATTATTATTTTAAAAGTTCATTGTTCAAATTAAGTTAAAAGTTGTCGACGTCACTAATTTAAGGAGTACCTCAATCAAAATATTTTTTAATCAAGGATACTGAAATACAGCCTGCATTAATTTAAAAAATAAACAAGCATTTTTTCTTGCGTTTAACACACTTTAGAAAGGTTTTCTAATTTTAAAAAGTTACATTTTTTATCCTTGCTATTCTTATCTATGATACTGATTACGTTTTTATTTTATGTTGGACATCAATGGAATTGATCTAAAATTTTATTTTAACTGTGAAAATGACATTGGTTTCATTAAATTTGTTCAAAACCACATTTAAGTCTGTACTAATTCGACAAGAGATTATAAGGTTTTGATCTGCATAATGACCTGCGTCTCATTTACTCTTCCATAGTGGAGCAAACTACTTCTTTTCGTAACACTGCCCTCACCTTAAATATGTTTAAAATGAACGCACTTCGTTTATTTCTTCACTTTTACTGAAAACATAATCGTGTACAGAAATTCCAGCTGAAGGACTCCCATCAAACTTTAAATCCGCAGGAAATCTTAAGTCTGTTCCAAAAACAATTTTAGATCGTGATGCTGCTGTTGTATCATTAACCGCCGGTTGATAAGCCATGACGAATAGTGGTATGTGTGTATCCAAATATTTTCATTTTTATCACCCACTTTTCTGAGATACTCTTCCAAAGTTCGATTGCGGGTGCAAAGGCCATTATGCCATTATAAGTTATGAAATATTTAATTTTGTGTGAAATATATATATATATATATATTTATATATATATATATATATATATATATATATATATATATATATATATATATATATATATATATATATATATATTTCACACAAAATTAAATATTTCATAACTTATAATGGCATTTATCTAATTTATCCGATCAACATATCAATAAAAACATGATTATAACACAAAATTAGGCGTAATTTTCAAATGCAGTTAATTTGCCGTAATTTTCAAATGCAGACGATATAAACACTGCGCGCCACTTGAAAAAGTCCAGTTTGGCTCAAATTTTGGCTCATATCTCGCCCTATTCATAACGTATAAAAACTTGTTGTATGCATTTTGATAGATTGCTTAATTACGCGTCTGCCCACATCCCACAAATTAAAATCCGAAATGCATGTGAATTTTGAGATTACATTAATTAAAAAAACTCAGAAAAATACAGTAAAATTATACTCCACTTGAATAAGGCCAGTTGACGAAAACACAGTAAACCATGGATTTTTGAAAAGTTAAGTACAACAAATTTAAAAGTGGCTTTTTATTATTATTTTAAAAGTTCATTCTTCAAATTAAGTTAAAAGTTGTCGACGTCACTAATTTAAGGAGTACCTCAATCAAAATATTTTTTAATCAAGGATACTGAAATACAACCTGCATTAATTTAAAAAATAAGCAAGCATTTTTTCTTGCGTTTAACACACTTTAGAAAGGTTTTCTAATTTAAAAAAGTTACATTTTTTATCCTTGCTATTCTTATCTATGATACCCATTACGTTTTTATTTTATGTTGGACATCAATGGAATTGATCTAAAATTTTATTTTAACTGTGAAAATGACATTGGTTTCATTAAATTTGTTCAAAACCACATTTAAGTCTGTACTAATTCGACAAGAGATTATGAGGTTTTGATCTGCATAATGACCTGCGTCTCATTTACTCTTCCATAGTGGAGCAAACTACTTCTTTTCGTAACACTGCCCTCACCTTAAATATGTTTAAAATGAACGCACTTCGTTTATTTCTTCACTTTTACTGAAAACATAATCGTGTACAGAAATTCCAGCTGAAGGACTCCCATCAAACTTTAAATCCGCAGGAAATCTTAAGTCTGTCCCAAAAACAATTTTAGATCGTGATGCTGCTGTTGTATCATGAACCGCCGGTTGATAAGCCATGACGAATAGTGGTATGTGTGTATCCAAATATTTTCATTTTTATCACCCACTTTTCTGAGATACTCTTCCAAAGTTCAATTGCGGGTGCAAAGGCATTGTTCGTGTTTTGTGTGTGTTGAGGACTTTGCATACTTCTTTAAATACAGCAGACCCAAAATTTCTTTCTTTATCTGAATGCAATTCCAACGGTACTCCAAAACGGCTTACCCAGTTATTAACTAATGCATACGCAACTGTTGTAGCTTCCTGATTTGGCATGGAATACACTTAAGGCCACTTTGCTGAAGTAGTCAATGACGACAAGGACTTACTTATACCCGCATCACTAATTGGAAACAGCCTGACAACATCCATGGCAATACGCTTGAATGGTGCACCAATGTTGTACGGATGCATCCTGTCACGACTTCTGACTGTTGGTACTTTGCTGGTACACATTGTGGACAACTGCGGATCCTACGGGCGACTGACTCTTGGCATCCAACCCAAAAAACACGTTTCTTTACTTTTTCGACGGTTTCATTTATGCCCAAATAACCACCACTAGATCCACCATGGTATTCCACTAATATCTCTTTTATTTTTGTCTTGGAAACAATAATCAAATTTCAAGCGGAGGTGCCATCTTCACTTTCCCATACACGATATAAGCATCTTGTAGCTTTTAGCTCAGCCCAGTAAGCTTTAGTTATTGGACTGTTGGCAGTTATCTTTTCCCATGATGGGTTTCTTTACTGTTCCCTGAATATCATGATTTTTGTGAGATTGGGATAACTCTTTTGATCAATTTGAATTTGGTCTGGGTCCATTTTATCAGGAAAAAGTTTCAGCAAGCGAATGTCAAGTATGTCTGCCTTTCCTTCAGCTCTTAAGCAACGTATGCATTCCATTTACACGGTCGCTGTGGTGGTGAAATTATTCTTTCTGCTGACCGTACAGATATTTGTGGACATTTTTCACACTTTCGATTACAGCAAGAGCTCCCTCTTGGTGACATAGTTATTTCGTTCTGGCTTGGACAAGATTTTACTGTAGTATGCGATCTCTTTTTCTTGGCCATTGATCACTTGAGATAGAACTCCGCCTATTCCGTATCCACTTGCATCCGTGTCAAGAACAATTTTTTCACAGTAATACATTCAATTTCAAAAACGCTTTTTCTTGATCATCGGCCCATTAAAAAGCTCGGTTCTTTCTTGTTAACTCGTGAGTTAGCAACATTGGCAAAACTCGGAACAAATTGTATGTAGTAAGTACATAGCCCCAAAAACCTTCGAACGTCATGCAAGTTCTGTGGTCTATCATCGTTGGTATGTTCATCTTCTGTGGTAATTCAATGGCCAATATATTTTGCTTCTTTCTTGAAAAGTGAACATTTCTTTGGGCTAAGTTTTAGTCCCGCACTTTCCAATCGAAGAAGGCGTTGAAATCCTTACATTTTAATACGTGCTTCATTAACCGCTCCGATATTGCTGGGGCATTGCATAGTTCAAACGGCATTACCAGGAATTGCCATAGTCCATCTCCAGTACTGAATGAAGTCTTCGCTCAATCGTTCTTTTCGATTTCTACTTGCCAGAAGACGCTGTGCAAGTCCAACGTAGAACACTATTTTATATTAGAGAGTGTATCCAAGGTATCGTCGACTCTAAGCAATGGATCTTGGTTACATCATTCAACTTTCGGAAATAAACTCAAAATCGAGTACTATCATCCTTCTTTTTAACCAACACCACACCACCGGTGATCTCCATGTGCTCTCTGATGGTTCCACCACACTATTTTTGTCCATCTCTTTGACTAAATGTGACACTTCGTCCCGTTTGGCAAGTGGCACTATTCTCGGTGCTTGAATTGGTTTAGAGTCACCAGATGCTTTACGATGGAAGTTATTCCGTCGTTTTGGCCTTTAGCAACAAATATCAATTGATCTAAAATTTTATTTTAACTGTGAAAATGACATTGGTTTCATTAAATTTGTTCAAAACCACATTTAAGTCTGTACTAATTCGACAAGAGATTATAAGGTTTTGATCTGCATAATGACCTGCGTCTCATTTACTCTTCCATAGTGGAGCAAACTACTTCTTTTCGTAACACTGCCCTCACCTTAAATATGTTTAAAATGAACGCACTTCGTTTATTTCTTCACTTTTACTGAAAACATAATCGTGTACAGAAATTCCAGCTGAAGGACTCCCATCAAACTTTAAATCCGCAGGAAATCTTAAGTCTGTTCCAAAAACAATTTTAGATCGTGATGCTGCTGTTGTATCATTAACCGCCGGTTGATAAGCCATGACGAATAGTGGTATGTGTGTATCCAAATATTTTCATTTTTATCACCCACTTTTCTGAGATACTCTTCCAAAGTTCGATTGCGGGTGCAAAGGCCATTATGCCATTATAAGTTATGAAATATTTAATTTTGTGTGAAATATATATATATATATATATATTTATATATATATATATATATTTATATATATATATATATATATATATATATATATATATATATATATATATATATATATATATATTTCACACAAAATTAAATATTTCATAACTTATAATGGCATTTATCTAATTTATCCGATCAACATATCAATAAAAACATGATTATAACACAAAATTAGGCGTAATTTTCAAATGCAGTTAATTTGCCGTAATTTTCAAATGCAGACGATATAAACACTGCGCGCCACTTGAAAAAGTCCAGTTTGGCTCAAATTTTGGCTCATATCTCGCCCTATTCATAACGTATAAAAACTTGTTGTATGCATTTTGATAGATTGCTTAATTACGCGTCTGCCCACATCCCACAAATTAAAATCCGAAATGCATGTGAATTTTGAGATTACATTAATTAAAAAAACTCAGAAAAATACAGTAAAATTATACTCCACTTGAATAAGGCCTTAAATATGTTTAAAATGAACGCACTTCGTTTATTTCTTCACTTTTACTGAAAACATAATCGTGTACAGAAATTCCAGCTGAAGGACTCCCATCAAACTTTAAATCCGCAGGAAATCTTAAGTCTGTCCCAAAAACAATTTTAGATCGTGATGCTGCTGTTGTATCATGAACCGCCGGTTGATAAGCCATGACGAATAGTGGTATGTGTGTATCCAAATATTTTCATTTTTATCACCCACTTTTCTGAGATACTCTTCCAAAGTTCAATTGCGGGTGCAAAGGCATTGTTCGTGTTTTGTGTGTGTTGAGGACTTTGCATACTTCTTTAAATACAGCAGACCCAAAATTTCTTTCTTTATCTGAATGCAATTCCAACGGTACTCCAAAACGGCTTACCCAGTTATTAACTAATGCATACGCAACTGTTGTAGCTTCCTGATTTGGCATGGAATACACTTAAGGCCACTTTGCTGAAGTAGTCAATGACGACAAGGACTTACTTATACCCGCATCACTAATTGGAAACAGTCTGACAACATCCATGGCAATACGCTTGAATGGTGCACCAATGTTGTACGGATGCATCCTGTCACGACTTCTGACTGTTGGTACTTTGCTGGTACACATTGTGGACAACTGCGGATCCTACGGGCGACTGACTCTTGGCATCCAACCCAAAAAACACGTTTCTTTACTTTTTCGACGGTTTCATTTATGCCCAAATAACCACCACTAGATCCACCATGGTATTCCACTAATATCTCTTTTATTTTTGTCTTGGAAACAATAATCAAATTTCAAGCGGAGGTGCCATCTTCACTTTCCCATACACGATATAAGCATCTTGTAGCTTTTAGCTCAGCCCAGTAAGCTTTAGTTATTGGACTGTTGGCAGTTATCTTTTCCCATGATGGGTTTCTTTACTGTTCCCTGAATATCATGATTTTTGTGAGATTGGGATAACTCTTTTGATCAATTTGAATTTGGTCTGGGTCCATTTTATCAGGAAAAAGTTTCAGCAAGCGAATGTCAAGTATGTCTGCCTTTCCTTCAGCTCTTAAGCAACGTATGCATTCCATTTACACGGTCGCTGTGGTGGTGAAATTATTCTTTCTGCTGACCGTACAGATATTTGTGGACATTTTTCACACTTTCGATTACAGCAAGAGCTCCCTCTTGGTGACATAGTTATTTCGTTCTGGCTTGGACAAGATTTTACTGTAGTATGCGATCTCTTTTTCTTGGCCATTGATCACTTGAGATAGAACTCCGCCTATTCCGTATCCACTTGCATCCGTGTCAAGAACAATTTTTTCACAGTAATACATTCAATTTCAAAAACGCTTTTTCTTGATCATCGGCCCATTAAAAAGCTCGGTTCTTTCTTGTTAACTCGTGAGTTAGCAACATTGGCAAAACTCGGAACAAATTGTATGTAGTAAGTACATAGCCCCAAAAACCTTCGAACGTCATGCAAGTTCTGTGGTCTATCATCGTTGGTATGTTCATCTTCTGTGGTAATTCAATGGCCAATATATTTTGCTTCTTTCTTGAAAAGTGAACATTTCTTTGGGCTAAGTTTTAGTCCCGCACTTTCCAATCGAAGAAGGCGTTGAAATCCTTACATTTTAATACGTGCTTCATTAACCGCTCCGATATTGCTGGGGCATTGCATAGTTCAAACGGCATTACCAGGAATTGCCATAGTCCATCTCCAGTACTGAATGAAGTCTTCGCTCAATCGTTCTTTTCGATTTCTACTTGCCAGAAGACGCTGTGCAAGTCCAACGTAGAACACTATTTTACATTAGAGAGTGTATCCAAGGTATCGTCGACTCTAAGCAATGGATCTTGGTTACATCATTCAACTTTCGGAAATAAACTCAAAATCGAGTACTATCATCCTTCTTTTTAACCAACACCACACCACCGGTGATCTCCATGTGCTCTCTGATGGTTCCACCACACTATTTTTGTCCATCTCTTTGACTAAATGTGACACTTCGTCCCGTTTGGCAAGTGGCACTATTCTCGGTGCTTGAATTGGTTTAGAGTCACCAGATGCTTTACGATGGAAGTTATTCCGTCGTTTTGGCCTTTAGCAACAAATATCAATTAATTGTAGTACTTTACTCTTTTCTTTGGCAGTTAAATCCTTGGTCAACTCCTTTATAAAAGTTGAAGCAGATTTCTTATCTACTTGCGGTGTAGCGTTGTTCTTCGATTGACTTGATTCACATTTTATTATCGCAGATGCCTCTCGACACCTACCTACTACGGTTCCCTTTTTAATTAATTTGGACGAGTTTTATATATTGTGAACTCATATTGGTACAACTTTGTCTTGTGCCGCCTCTACTAGTGTTCTTCAAACAACTATGGTACTTCTGTTCATTTGTTCATTAGTCGCTTCAGTAACCCACAACTTGCTTATCCCACAATCTCATTTTAATTTCGCCCATACAACTGCTTCCGATTTAGGTGGTATTTTTCTATTTTTATGCGCAATAACTTGTTTAAGTTTCGGACTCTGGTCTCAATCTATGTTTAGTGGATTCTCTGTGTTGGCATAAGTTGGGATTTTTCTTGTTACATGAAGTCATGACAAGTATTATTTCAGCTATTATTTCCGCCACTATAAAATCATGTTCAACTGTCCTAGTGCTTCCTTGGTTATTTTTACTACGATTGGAGCCCCTTCACCTGTCGCCCTAACAAGGTTACTTCTTATTATTGAGTGTGAAGTTCCCATATCCAAATTTACCATATAGGCTGCATAATCAATTAGCCCCTTGACAGTTAAACTATTCGACTTTAGACCTATTTGGTATTTGGAGATTCTCGGGCAATCGGTTATGGGAGTCAGATCGTGCCCCGCAGTACTGACTCGTTTTAGTTTAAATGTGGTTTAAAATAGGTATTAATTTAGTCATGATCGTGTCTCTCTTCTTGACTGTGTCCCTCTGCGGATTGAGTTAATGAGCGCCTGCGTGTTTTACGACAGTCACGTGCCACATGCCCAATGTATCACGAAAGTGCTGACTTTCGTACCAGCGGTTGCTAGATTACGAGACGCCAACTCCTTCTTTAGCTGGTCGACTTTAAGTTCATCAAATTTAAGCATTTTTTATCGCAGTCCCACTTCTGACACCAATGTTACGAAAATTCAATCTACGGAAAACTGTTGTACAAGTTCGTATCTCTGAATTGTGTACAAAATGAAAAACACACTAATATTTGGTTTTAACTAGTATTATTTCAACTAGTATTAATTAACTTTATTTATTTAAATAACAACTAAATAAAAATCACTTATAAAAACTGCTGTATTACTACAATTTATCTTAATAACGTTCGCTCACGAGATGCCCTAGTTCACTATCAAATCACAATTGAAGTGCTGTGCCTCAGATGCGGCGCCCTTTATTTTGCATACGTCAGTTCGTCACGTTTCGACATGGTTCAACATGTTTCGAGAACTTTTCACAATTTTCGTGAACGCTCCATGCTATTTTCATCTCATTCACACTCATTTGTTTAAATGTGGGGAACTTTCATCTCTTTCTCGCACATTGTCTCAGTGCATTCAATGATCTTCCGTCTCTTTCTAACACATTGCTTAGAGCGCTGAATTGTTTTGCGTCTCTTTTACTCTTGCACAGTGGAGCAAATTACATCTTTTCATAACAATATGTCTATATATCTGAAATCTTTTTTTTAATTTTTCAATGACTTTTGTCAGATATTAACACTTCATTGACGGTTGTAATAAGAACATATTTAAATAATATAGTTCCCACCAATTTTCTCCTTATTTTTAAATCAAATACTCTGACAATTAATTTTTTTTTTTATTGCCGTCGAATGTTTCAGAAATTCAAATACATAATGCGACTTATTTTGTCGCCGATACTATGTTGTAGAACGTTTCAGAAATTCAAATGCATAATGCGACTCTTTTTGTTCCCGTTTCTGCCGCCAATATGATGACGTAGCACAGAACTAAACCGTAAACGACAACGCTGTCGCCGTGCTCTATTCTTCCATCGACAAATGTGTTGACAACACAGTTGACAACAAGTTATGTTCAGTCTAGTATGTGCCGATAACCAATAACAACTGCGTGCAGCACGTTGTATGCTACTGCATTGCAACTTTCATATATTCATGCAAGATCGTTGCCGACGTCAAACGCCACGCACTTGACAATTACCATACATGTTGCCAACTAAGTTGCTGCACCACATCGTTCGAACTTTGCCGCAACATTACAATCGACGTCTGTATACAACAGAGTTCGTAAAATATCCCTCAAAGATATTTATCATTTTATATCCCTCACAAAATGAGGGATATAAATTGATGAAAAAAAAATTCCATCATTGAGCGATATTTTATTTTCATCATTGATGAGAAAAATATATCGCTCAATGATCGAAATTAATTCTCATCTCAGAAGTACTCAGTACTGATGAAAAAATACTTTGTATCTTCAATTTTTCTCATCATTGAATGATGAGAAAAAGTAGAACGTAGCGAATTCTCATCATTTGAAAATGAAAATAAATGATTAGAAAAGATGAAAAAATGATGAGAAAAAAGGTGAGAAAATATGAAAAAAATTATGAGAAAAAGGATGAGACAAATGATGATAAAATAATTAGAAAAATATGAGGACAAATGAGAGAATGGACACATCCGATTGCTGCTGAATGATATTTATGCTATGGTTTCGACATATCCATTGAAAGATGAGGTGTTCCTGGAAATGTCCATGATGACCTTGGACTAATAAAAATATATTTTTTTATTATTTTTTGAAATGTTATAAAAATGATTTTGGCATGTCCACTGGAGGATGAGGTGCTCCTGGACATGTCCATGATGACCTCGGACAAAATTTTTTTTTCATTTTTTTTTTGAAATGTTATAAAAATGATTTTGGACATGTCCACTGGAAGATGAGGTACTCCTAAACATGTTTTTTTCATTATTTTTGAAATGTTATAAAAATGATTTTGGACGTGTCCACTGGAGAATGAGGTGCTCCTGGACATTTCCATGATGACCTTGGACAATTTTTTTTTTTCATTATTTTTTAAAATGTTATAAAAATGATTTTGGACATGTCCACTGAAGGATGAGATGCTCCTGGACATGTCCATGATGACCTCGAACAATTTTTTTTTTCATTATTTTTTGAAATGTTATAAAAACTATTTTGGACATGTCCACTAAAGGATGAGGTGCTCCTGGACATGTCCATGATGACCTTGTACAAAAAATTTGTTTTTTTCTTTATTTTTTGAAATGTTATAAAAATGATTTTGGACATGTCCACTGGAGAATGGTTGAGGTGCTCTGTAGGTATGTCGATCCCGGTATCCCGGGATTAAGCCTAAAATCAGTCCCGAACTAATCCCGGGATTCTAATCTTAAATCTCGGTATTTTCGGGATTAGAAAAATGCTATTATTTATAGTATTAAATGTACTGCTATTTATGAAAATAAAATAAAGAATCATGCATTTATTCACTGTGTCAATCAGTAATATTAAACTAAGGCACTAACATATTTTTAAAATATTCTTATTGTCATTTATTTTGATTCACTTACCTATATTATTTCTTTTCTAAATATGAAATAAACTAAATGTACATTTTTTTATGCATTATTAAAAACAACATAACGTAAATGCTTCAACCTTCGTTTGATGAATCAATTCCGTCTTATAATTTCTTTTTAACTTAACTGCTCTACAAAAATTTTGGTGTAGTAATAGTTTCAACAAATATTGGATACATTTATGGCACTGATTCTGAAAATGGTATAAGTTTTCAAAATTTGGCTCTAGTTTTCAAAATATAGCCCATTTTTTTAATAAACCATTATTTTGGTATTCCTGTATTTTTAAAAATTCAACAAAAGAAAATACTGAAAGTAACTTTTCGATATTAGACCCATAACACCTTGCGCTACAATAAACAAATTTGCTCTTATGCGTGAAAAATTTAATTAGCGAAATATAAGCAAAATTAATTAATTTGTTTTCAAAAGTGAAATATTGTATGAATAAAAGACTATTAGAAAAAAGAATTTCTATGCATTGTTATGTATACGGAGGGAAAAAAGTTCTAAAATCCAGAAGGAATCAAGAAGTATACGGAGTGGTATACAGCAAAACCGAAAAATTATTAATTTCAAGAAATGGATTTTCTTAGTTGTCAAAAAAGTAACTAAGTAGAATTATTCTTGGATTCAGTTATTAATTTCTTGGGTATCAAAAATTAACTAAGTAGAATTATTCTTGGATTCAGTTATTAATTTCTTAGGTATCAAAGATGTTGTTGTTGTTTTCGTCCCAAAATTTAATGAACACGTGTTCGTATAGTTGTTGTTTTTTCGATCTTGCTTTGCCGCAATTATGTTTTGTTTTACTTTATTCGTCTGTCAGCCACATCTGTTTGTTCGTGTGTCTGTTGATAAACTAAAAAAATATAGTCGAGTTAATTTATTGTTTATTTAGAATTTTATTACCTATATGCATTTTTGTATAGTAAATGACTTCTTTGAATACTTATTGTAATTGAATTGTTTATTTTATTTTATATTTATTTTTATTATTATTATTATTTAATTTGATCTCTGTATATTATTCTGAAACCGTTTACTTACCTTATACACTTTCTCCTCTTCTGTTGCCTCTTCTGTTGGTTATGTACAAACCCTCCGCACGTTACCCATAAGCATTGTATAGTGTATTTAGATAACAATGGAATGAAATCAACTTGGTATTTATGCAAAATTGAACCCAAATTTATGTTTACGAACTGAAACCATACGAATATTCGTAGGAAAAATCATTTTTTCTATTTATATCTTTAACATTCATACATACACAGACGTTTGCTTATCTGGCTGTGCTTTGTTGTTCTATTCGTGAAAAACACACATGCCAACATTGTATATCATGCCGTTTTTTGATACCTAAGAAGAAAAAAATTTGCAATCCAGACAAATTGTACTTAGTTACTTTTTTGATACCTAAGAACTTAATGTCTGAATATCCAGAAAAATTTGATTTAGTTACTTTCAACAGACAGACAAGCAGACTAACAAACAGATGGCGACCTCGCAAAACAAAGCATACAGACAGAGCAATATCAATGAAAACAACAACAATACATGAACACGTGTTCCTTTTGCGAAGAATACAGCAACAATTTTGCGAATTCTTTTTGGTTTTTAATAATCAATAAATTAACTTCTGAAAATCCAGTTGAATAAAGTTTGTTTACTTTTTTGACAGTAGTATTATATTTTAGTAGTATTTTATTGATATTAGTCAAAATCTACTATTTTTCTTTCTATCCGAATTCTTCCCGAGTTTTAGAATTTTATTTCCCTCCGTGTAGTGTCATGTATCCCCTTTTAACCCCAGTTACGACTGTTAGTTTAAAAGTTATAAATACTAAATTAAATAAAGGCTACCTTTTTTTACTTGTTAAATTTAAATTTTCTGATATTTTAAATTTTGCATATTTAAAATAAACAAGTAAATTTTTTTTTCTTTATATAATATAGTATTTTTGATGAAAATTTTGAACTAATAATATCGGTTCATTAATTTATGAGATACAAACATTCCAATAATTTAAACCCAAATATAACAAAACTTACAAAACTTACAAAACTTATTGCACCCTCTCTTCAATTACTTATTTCACTTAAAATATTTTACATTTTGTTTTTATTTATTAATTTAGTGCCTATTTCTATATTTTATAAAAAATAATTATTTGACGAAAGGGACGTAATTTTAAACAAATTTAAAAGTTTCAAAGTCAAGTGACATAAAATTTTAATTCAGATAACAATTTTTTTTATAATAATAATAATAATAATAATAATAATAATAATAGTTTGGCGCTACAGTCCTGTATAGAACTTAAAATATTTAAAAATCGAATCCAGTTGACAGTAGAAAATTTCACCCTAAGATCGAATAAAGGTTAACACTTTTTTCCACAGCTGTGTTCAGCTTAGTACAAGTAATTTTATATTTAAAAACGATTGAAAACCTTAAAGTTAGTATTTTAAATGCTTTAAAGAATACTCATTTAATTTGTGGAAATCTCGGGACTAATCCCGGGATCCCGCGATTGTAATTTTGAAATCCCGAAATCCTGGGATTGCGAAAACGTTCCGGGATCGACATCCTTAGTGCTCACGGGCATGTCTAGGATGACCATGGACATTTTTATTATACCCTACACTAAGAGTGAAAAGGTATATTCAGTTTGTTACGCCGTTTGTAACACCCAGAAGGAAGCATCTCCGGTATGGAAAAGTGTATATATTCTTGATCAGCATGACCTCTTGAGTCGATTTAGAGATGTCCGTCTGTCTGTTGAAATCCCTACTACTTTTTATACTATTTTATTGAAGAGCTAGATAAATTAAACTTATAACTTAGATTACTAATATACCTACGCTGTATGTGCGAAAAAATTGGATCGGTCCATTGTGACCTATGATCCGACCACTTATGTTCAAATACCTCATATAAAATGTACATATAAAGATAAATTTTTATGTAAACTTTTTTGGTCAAATATATATTGATATCATGCACAAATACATGATAATAATGTTTTCCGGTGAAAGTTCACAAAAAAAAAATCGAAAATCGAATTTGTAAATATGGGTATCAAATGAATGGAAATTCTTCAGCGATTGAATGTTTGTAGTTATTTTCAGGATTCGTATACCCTGGTGACCTATATATCACTTTGAATGGTAACCACACATATGTGTAGGGTATTTATAGTCGGCTTAGACCGACTATAATTTTGATAATCCTAACTATCATAATTACACCTACTTTAAAATTTACCATGTGATCTAACCTTCCCAACTGGTTTTTGGGTTGTTTTTGTTCGATGAATATCTGATATTGTTTAAATAAAAATACATATATACATTTGTATTGTTAATGATTTTTTTTTTATTAAAAATGTAACTATTCAACAATATTATGATTTAATTTTACTAATAACAACTTTTCTAAATTATCCCTACTTAATTTATTTCTTAATCTAGTATGTATTATAGGTAATGTACTAAAATCCCGTTCAACGGAAACTTGCGTAGCTGGAACAGACAATGCAATTTCAGCTATATATCTTCTAAATAATTTTCTTTGTAATATATATCTTTCCAGTATAGTAGTACGTCACTTTGAATTGGCAGTCTATCGACGTAATGATGGTTTTCTAATTTTTGTCTTATTTTCACGTTATAGCACGTTGATGGTGTTTCAGCTGAAAGTTTCTCTTCTAGTTTGCTATATCTGCCTTCTGGCTTTGATGTCGATGGGGAGGTTTCTGGTAATATTTGTTTACTCACTGAACTTGGATTAAATTCATTTATTAATTTAAAAATGGTCATCAAATGATCCTGAAATTAAAGAATACGTCATTTTTTGCATGTAAATTATTTTAAATTATGCTTGCAACTGCTCTGCGCTTTTGAGATTCAGTTTTATCCTCATCAAAACACACCAAAGTTGAAACATCAAATTTTTTATTTCTTCCCATATTTTAAGATATAGATTCGCAATTATAGTGACTTTCGGCAATGATGTTAAACAATTTACGGAGGTATATATAGAAATTAAAATTTTATTAAAAAGTACCTGTACCATGAATGAGTTATTCTAAGCCATTTGAAAAATTGAAATCTTTTTATTATTCGCAATCGTTTGACCTAAGGATGTTATTTCTTACTGTATTTATTCATCTAAATAATACCCTATACGATTTATACCTATTCGAAAAATAATTGTATTACAGTCTCGCTTGGCTTTTTTTGTTACAATTTTTATACAGTTAAAATACCTGAACATTTTATATTATATTGCTTATGCTTCTTTATTACGGTGTAAACTTTATTGACCTTTGCCGTTAGAGATTTTTACCTTTCAACATAATAAGTTATATATTACCTAACCTACATTATTACGGTGTTATCGATACTCACAGCAAATACCGACATATGTATTTACACATTCAGTACTACCCGTACTCGTGTCCCTAGTGTTGAAAAAATTTAAGGATATCCAAAAAACTTTAATGCCTTGTCATCTTCTAGTGGTCCTATTCAAAACCATTTTAACGACATTTCAAAACAATATGAAAAATATTGTCCAAGGTCATCCTGGACATGTCCATAAGTACCTCATCCATTCTCCAGTGGACATGTCCTAAATCATTTTAAGTCATTTCGATCTTTGTGATCTTTTCGATCTTTTTTATCTTTTCGATCTTTTTGATCTTTTTGATCTTTTTAATCTTTTTGATCTTTTGATCTTTTGATCTTTTTGATCTTTTTGATCTTTTTGATCTTTTTGATCTTTTTGATCTTTTTGATCTTTTTGATCTTTTTGATCTTTTTGATCTTTTTGATCTTTTTGATCTTTTTGATCTTTTTGATCTTTTTGATCTTTTTGATCTCTTTGATCTTTTTTATCTTTTTAAACTTTTTGATCTTTTTGACCAAAAAATTAGTTTTTTTCATTATTTTTTGAAATGTTATAAAAATAATTTTGGGCATGTCCACTGGAGGATGAGGTGCTCCTGGACATGTCCATGATGACCTTGTAAAAAAAATTTGTTTTTTTCATTATTTTTTGAAATGTTATAAAAATGATTTTGGACATGTCCACTGGAGAATGGATGAGGTGGTCTGTAGGTATGTCGATCCCGGTATCCCGGGATTGAGCCTAAAATCAGTCCCGAACTAATCCCGGGATTCAAATCTGAAATCCCTGTATTTTCGGGATTAGAAAAATGATATAAATAGTATTAAATGTACTGCTATTTATGAAAATAAAATAAATAATCATGCATTTATTCACTGTGTCAATTATTAAACTAAGGCACTAACACATTTTTAAAATATTCTTATTGTCATTTATTTTGATTCACTTACCTATATTACTTCTTTTCTAAATATGAAATAAACCAAATGTAAATTTTTGTATGTATTATTAAAAACAACATTACGTAAACATTATTTCTTTTTAACTAAACTGCCGTACAATAATTTTGGTGTAGTAATTGTTTCAACAAATATTGGATACATTTATGGCACTGATTCTGAAAATGGTATAAGTTTTCAAAATTTGGCTCTAGTTTTCAAAATATAGCCCATTTTTTAATAAACCATTATTTTGGTCTTCCTGTATTTTTAAAAATTCAACAAAAGAAAATACTGAAAGTAACTTATCGATATAAGACCCATAACACCTTGCGCTACAATAAACAAATTTGCTTTTATGCGTGAAAAATTTTATTTGCGAAATATTAGCAAAATAAATAAATTTTTTTTTCAAAAGTGAAATATTGTATGAATAAAAGACTGTTAGAAAAAAGAATTTCTATGCATTGTTATGTACACGGAGGGAAAAAAGTTCTAAAATCCAGAAGGAATCAAGAAGTATACGGAGTGATATACAGCTAAACCGAAAAATTCTTAATTTCAAGAAATGGATTTTCTTAGTTGTCAAAAAAGTAACTAAGTAGAATTATTCTTGGATTCAGTTATTAATTTCTTGGTTATCAAAAATTTAACTAAGTAGAATTATTCTTGAATTCAGTTATTAATTTCTTAGGTATCAAAAATGTTGTTGTTGTTTTCTTCCCAAAATTTAATGAACACGTGTTCGTATAGTTGTTGTTTTTCGATCTTGCTTTGCCGCTATTATGTTTTGTTTTACTTTGTTCGTCTGTCAGCCACATCTGTTTGTTCGTGTGTCTGTCGATATGTTGAAAGTAACTAAAAAAATATAGTCGAGTTAATTTATTGTTTATTTAGAATTTTATTACCTATATGCATTTTTGTATAGTAAATGACTTCTTTGAATACTTATTGTAATTGAATTGTTTATTTTATTTTATATTTATTAATATTATTTAATTTGATCTCTGTATATTATTCTGTTACCGTTTACTTACCTAATACACTTTCTCCTCTTCTGTTGCCCTTTCTGTTGGTTATGTATAAACCCTCCGCACGTTACCCATAAGCATTGTATAGTGTATTTAGATAACAATGGAATGAAATCAACTTGGTGTTTATGCAAAATTGAACCCAAATTTATGTTTACGAACTGAAACCATATGAATATTCGTAGGAAAAATCGTTTTTTCTATTTATATCTTTAACATTCATACATACACAGACGTTTGCTTGTCTGGCTGTGCTTTGTTGTTCTATTCGTGAAAAAACACACATGCCAACATTGTATATCATGCCGTATCAATGAAAACAACAACAATACATGAACACGTGTTCCTTTTGCGAAGAATACAGCAACAATTTTGCGAATTCTTTTTGGTTTTTAATAATCAATAAATTAACTTCTGAAAATCCAGTTGAATAAAGTTTGTTTACCTTTTTGACAACTAAGTAATTTGCTTTCCTGATATCTAGATGTCAACTTTTAGTAGTATTTTATTTTAGTAGTATTTTATTGATATTAGTCAAATTCTACTATTTTTCTTTCTATCCGAATTCTTCTCGAGTTTTAGAATTTTATTTCCCTCCGTGTAGTGTCATGTATCCCCTTTTAACCCCAGTTACGACTGTTGGTTTAAAAGTTATAAATACTAAATTAAATAAAGGCTACCTTTTTTTTACTTGTTAAATTTAAATTTTCTGATATTGTAAATTTTGCATATTTAAAATAAACAAGTACATTTTTTTTCTTTATGTAATATAGTATTTTTGATGAAAATTTTGAACTTATAATATCGGTTCATTAATTTATGAGATACAAACAATCCAATAATTTAAACACAAATATCACAAAACTTACTTTTTCTTATTGCACCCTCTCTGCAATTACTTATTTCACTTAAAATATTTTACATTTTGTTTTTATTTATTAATTTAGTGCCTATTTCTATATTTTATAAAAAATAACTATTTGACGAAAGGGACGTAATTTTAAACAAATTTAAAAGTTTCAAAGTCAAGTGACATAAAATTTTAATTCAGATAACAATTTTTTTTAATTGTTATTCAATTACAATCCAAAGTCAAATCATTTGATTTGAAATTAATGAAATGTCGCGAACAAAACAAAATCAACAATATTTTCGATACATCAATTATTTTATATAATTAATAACTGTAACTTATTTTAAAAAAGTCAAAGTTAAACATTAAAAATGTTAAAAAAGTATAAAAATGTTATAAAAGTATAATAAAGTGCCTCTTTCTCTATTTGAAAACGAAAGACTATTAGACGAAAGTGACGTAATTTTATATTAATTTCAAAGTTTGAAAATATTCGTTCTTCTTTTAGTAATTTTTTTTTAGGTTATTTTATGAATAACTTTTGGAATCGATTTTTCTCGTTTAATCAAATATTGGTATTGTTTAAATATAATAAAGATTTATAACAAAAGGGAAAAATTATAAAAAAAATGTACATGGCCAAAACAAAATATTGGGCCAATTTATTAAAACTCTCTCACAAATGTATTCAAATATTACTGCAACTGATCAAACATAATAATACTATTTTGTTGGACAGCGTAATAATGGAACATAACGTAAAATATTTACTAAATCGAATCCAGTTAACAGTAGAAAATTTCACCCTAAGATCGAATAAAGGTTAACACTTTTTTCCACAGCTGTGTTCAGCTTAGTACAAGTAATTTTATATTTAAAGACGTTTGAAAACCGTAAAGTTAGTATTTTAAATGCTTTAAAGAATACTCATTTAATTTGTGGAAATCTCGGGACTAATCCCGGGATCCCGCGATTGTAATTTTGAAATCCCGAAATCCCGGGATTGCGAAACCGTTCCGGGATCGACATCCCTAGTGCTCACGGGCATGTCTAGGATGACCATGGACATTTTTATTATACCCTACACTAAGAGTGAAAGGGTATATTCAGTTTGTTACGCCGTTTGTAACACCCAGAAGGAAGCATCTCCGGTATGGAAAAGTATATATATTCTTGATCAGCATGACCTCCTGAGTCGATTTAGCGATGTCGGTCTGTCCGTCTGTCTGTCTGTTGAAATCCCTACTACTTTTAAAATTGAAGAGCTAGATAAATGAAACTTATAACTTAGATTACTAATATACCTACGCTGTATGTGCGAAAAAATTGGATCGGTCCATTGTGACCTATGATCCGACCACTTATGTTCAAATACCTCATATAAAATGTATATATAAAGATCAATTTTTATGTAAACTTTTTTGGTCAAATATATATTGATATCATGCTCAAATACATGATAATAATGTTTTCCGGTGAAAGTTCACAAAAAAAAAATCGAAAATCGAATTTGTAAATATGGGTATCAAATGAATGGAAATTCTTCAGCGATTGAATTTCCACACATATGTGTAGGGTATTTATAGTCGGCTTAGACCGACTATAATTTTGATAATCCTAACTATCATAATTACACCTACTTTAAAATTTCCCATGTGATCTAACCTTCCCAACTGGTTTTTGGGTTGTTTTTGTTCAATGAATATCTGATATTGTTTAAATGAAAATACATATATACATTTGTATTGTTAATGATTCAACAATATTATGATTTAATTTTACTAATAATAACTTTTCTAAATTATCCCTACTTAATTTATTTCTTAATCTAGTATGTATTATAGGTAATGTACTAAAATCCCGTTCAACGGAAACTTGCGTAGCTGGAACAGACAATGCAATTTCAGCTATATCTTCTAAATAATTTTCTTTGTAATATATAGCTTTCCAGTATGGTAGTACGTCACTTTGAATTGGCAGTCTATCGACGTAATGATGGTTTTCTAATTTTTGTCTTATTTTCACGTTATAGCACGTTGATGGTGTTTCAGCTGAAAGTTTCTCTTCTAGTTTGCTATATCTGCCTTCTGGCTTTAATGTCGATGGGGAGGTTTCTGGTAATATTTGTTTACTCACTGAACTTGGATTAAATTCAATTATTAATTTAAAAATGGTCATCAAATGATCCTGAAATTAAAGAATACGTCATTTTTTGCATGTAAATTATTTTAAATTATGCTTACAACTGCTCTGCGCTTTTGAGATTCAGTTTTATCCTCATCAAAACACACCAAAGTTGAAACATCAAATTTTTTATTTCTTCCCATTTTTTAAGATAAAGATTCGCAAATATAGTGACTTTCGGAAATGATGTTAAACAATTTACGGAGGTATATATAGAAATTAAAATTTTATTAAAAAGTACCTGTACCATGAATGAGTTATTCTAAGCCATTTGAAAAATTAAAATCTTTTTATTATTCGCAATACCTAGTTGGCACAAATTGAGCTGTAATAAAATCGTTTGACCTAAGGATGTTATTTCTTACTGTATTCATTCATCTAAATAATACCCTAACAAACAGCGTAACACACAAGCAGCGTAACAATTACAGGTCAGCGATTACTCTCGGAACATTGAAAGATCTTAACGTTAGAGCATCAGCAGGAGAGTGTAAGTTGTTGTCTATAATTAAATCATATTGTTAATACATTGTTTTTGGGTGTAGCTAAAATACACGGGTACCAAAATGAAATACATTTTTTTATTGTTTCAGACAAAAAAATATGAATAAAATATATATAAAATTGGAAATTTATTATAATTTGATTTTTGTCACCTAAAATAAAAAAATTATCTTTACTGAAATTAATGCAAAAAAAAATTATTAAAAAATAAAAGAAATAAAGTTTATGCTTTAATTAATTAATTAAATTAATATGCCACAGAGATCAGAAATGCCCGTGTGCGTGCGCCCGCACATGCCCGTTTCTTCATCCAATGACGCCAAATTTGTTGTACGCAGGCACTGCACTCGGGCATCACATTTTTTTACAACTCAACCCGTCGCAACGAGTAATGCTTTTCACTATTCTCGGTACCTGCCTCGTGCGGGCTACGAAAATTAAGAAACCGAGCTGCAGCCAAGGGCCGAAAATTAAAACTGCAGTCCGCGCAGACGTGTAATGAGAAAATAAAGAAGCATATTGCGCAAGTGCTATGGTATTTATTTCGCGGGGCAACTCCGTGCAACAGCGAAAACAGGTTGCCCCGGGCAGCACGCGAAATTTCACAGCCAGTTAGTTCGACACAAGAGTTCGGCACTGATATAATAGACTGCGCAATGTTTTAATAGTTTTTATATTAAAAATTATACATAAAAGTTCATTTTTATTCAAATACATACATTAAAATCTATTTTAAATAAAAACGCTGTGTTTAAATTGCTGCATACTTCCCATATAAACAAAATTTATTTGTTATTCAAAACTTTTGAATAAGAAACAAAACAAATAACAAATTATCAAATATAGTTTTTTTGTTATTCTGCAACAAAAATATAATTCTTATTATTATCATTGCTCTTTGAGTACAAATATAACACACACAGAGAAAGCTCGGCCTAAGTTCTTATAGGACTGTAGTGCCAAACTATTATATTATTAGCATTGCTCTTGAACTAGAAAAAAGTAACGCAATACAATGTATTTAAATTTGATGTATATACTTTTATAATAAAAAAAACGTTACATTCCATACAAAAAAATTTACACGCGTATTTAATTTCAGATTAAAAAGTTGTCCGATAAAATTAAAAAATTTACCAAAACATTTCAGATACCCAAATTTAACCAAAATCCAAAATTTGGTTTATTTGATTATGGAAAAAATTTTATTATTTAAAGGAGGTTTTTTTTATCGATCATAATTTTATTATTTCTGTTTAAATTTCAATAATTTTGAAAAGGTCATTAAATTTACTTTAAATAACAATAAAAACAAGTTTTTTTATGATTTTTCAACAAAAGATTGTGTATTTTCTGTATCCCCGGTTTTAATTAACCGATTTCATTACATATCTTCGTTCTTCAACAAATTATACAGTCTGGAAATATATTACGTAGATACATGAGTAAGTCAATAGAATTTGCACAAAGAATTGGTAATAAAAATTCTGTAAATGAGAATATACATTATTTTTCGAAGCCTATCATGTATATTAGTGGTGTCGCATCGAATAATTAATATATTATTGTTGCAGAATAACAAAAAAAACTAAATTTGATAATTTGATATTTATTATGTTTCTCATTTAAAAGTTTTGAATAATAAATTTATATGGGAAGTATGCTGCATTCTAAACAC
This sequence comes from Dryomyza anilis, assembly GCA_951804985.1. Lineage (NCBI taxonomy): Eukaryota > Metazoa > Arthropoda > Insecta > Diptera > Dryomyzidae > Dryomyza > Dryomyza anilis. Next base: position 63,743,285 of record OX638130.1, read on the forward strand.
TGCGTTTTTTTTATTTAGAATATATTTTTATTCGTAATAAATTATGTATTTGAATAAAAATGTTGATTAAGATTTCATGTTAAATTTATTTTTCTGTTCAACGAACAATTTAATGAAACAATTTTTCTAAAAACAAAATTAAAACAGCGATTAAAAGTGTATTTGAATATTTCTGAACTTTTCTGTAAAATCAATATTTTAATATAAAAACTATTAAAACATTGCGCAGTCTATTATATCAGTGCAGAACTCTTGCGCCACATAAGCATGTCATACAACACCCATAACTAACTGGCTGTGAAAATTCGCGTGCTGCCCGGGGCAGCCTGTTTTCGCTGTTGCACGGAGTTGCCCCGCGAAATAAATACCATAGCACTTGCGCGATATGCTTCTTTATTTTCTCATTCCACGTCTGCGCGGACTGTAGTTTTAATTTTTGGCCCTTGGCTGCAGCTCGGTTTCTTAATTTTTCGTAGCCCGCACGAGGCAGATACCGAGAATAGTGAAAAGCATTACTCGTTGCGACGGGTTGTGTTGTAAAAAAATGTGATGCCCGAGTGCAGTGTCTGCGTAAACAAATTTACTTCTCATTGGAAGAAGGGCAAGGGCGTGCGCGTGCGTGCAAATCCGAACTCTGTATGCCAGTTATTTTTATACCCTACACCTATGAGGTACAGGGTATATTAAGTTTGTGCAGATATTGTAACGCCCCTTAGGAGGCGTGTCCGGTATGGAAAGTATATATATTCTTGATCAGCACCACTAACCGAGTCCGTTTAGCCATGTCCGTATGTCTGTCCGTCTTGCTGTCTTGCTGTCCGAATACAGAAAAACTTGAGAAATACTGATCAGAATGCGATGAAATTTGATCACCATATATTTTAGCCAAAAGTAGGAACTGAGTTTGAAAATGAGCTAAATCGGTCAACGGACACGCCCACCTCCCATACAAGTCACTTTTATATAACTCTTTAGGAACTAATAACTGGAAAAGTATTCAAGATATAGTTATAAAATTTAAAATCATCATAAATCATACAAAAATATGTGGTCAAAAAATGGGCGTGATCCACCCACTTTTTTTTTTCATTATCTCTCGAGTTTTCATAATGTAAATTGGAACAGTAAATTATTAAAATCAAATCTATGATACATTAGCCTCACAAAATTTTATATATAGGCGTGGTCCGCCGAATTATATTTATCTAATTCTTTTTATTAGTTTTTAATTATACCCTACACCTATGATGTACAGGGTATATTAAGATTGTGCAGATATTGTAACGCCCCTTAGGAGGCGTGTGCGATATGGAAAAGTATATATATATTCTTGATCAGCGTGATCCGCCCACTTATATTTTCAATATTTAGACTATTTGTCCGTCATGAAATTATGTACTAATGCCAATTAATCGGTCACCAGTATTTATACCCTGCACATATGAGGTATTATTTTGTAAATATTTCTTGAAAAACAAAAACTTATCAATAATTGGTTAGCCACCTTTTTATTTCAAATAACCCGTCTCTTATTTCCATATTACATAATCATAAATGTACATTCCTTCACTTAATACTTACCCCTCATAAAATAAATTATTAACTAGAGGTAGTTTGGACGTTCCTTAATACCCTTTATTTTTATGACAGGTAATAAAATAAATCCATTGCCATTTTATACCGTGCATCTATGATATTTATTTTTCCAAGTTTCATTCTGAATTATTTATAATTCTGTGTACCTGCTCGGTGATTTGCGAAATATAAGTGTGGTTTATTACCTGATAAAAGTATACAACTCATAGACAGGTAATAAAGATTTATATTTAAAAATAGCTATCTTTACCCCTTTTTATTATCGATATAGTTATGCACCTGTACCCCTCCTTTTGTCTCTAGTTTTGTCTACCTCTTTTTATAGATTATACCTAGACTAAGATCATATATTATTCATTCAAAGTGATAATCTCTTCATTGTAGAATTAACTCTATAAGTGAACGGGCGTGCTGATTGACAAATCGTTAAGTGATTTCCAGAATTTATATCTTCAAGTGTTAAAATGTGTTATTCTCATTAGTAAATTTCTTTACTAATTTAAGTGCTAAGTACAAAATATATTATTCATAAATCTTTTATAGAATGCCGAGACAAAATCAGGAAATTCGTGAGGAGGAGCAACAACGCGATAATTTTCGTCGAGTAAATCTTCGACTTATTCCTGAAGTTCGTGAAGAACATCGACGACACGATACCGTTCGGCGTGCAAACCGCAGGCAAAATCAGGAAATTCGTGAGGAGGAGCAACAACGCGATAATGTTCGTAATTTTAAACAAATTTAAAAGTTTCAAAGTCAAGTGACATAAAATTTTAATTCAGATAACAATTTTTTTTAATTGTTATTCAATTACAATCCAAAGTCAAATCATTTGATTTGAAATTAATGAAATGTCGCGAACAAAACAAAATCAACAATATTTTCGATACATCAATTATTTTATATAATTAATAACTGTAACTTATTTTAAAAAAGTCAAAGTTAAACATTAAAAATGTTAAAAAAGTATAAAAATGTTATAAAAGTATAATAAAGTGCCTCTTTCTCTATTTGAAAACGAAAGACTATTAGACGAAAGTGACGTAATTTTAAATTAATTTCAAAGTTTGAAAATATTCGTTCTTCTTTTAGTAATTTTTTTTTAGGTTATTTTATGAATAACTTTTGGAATCGATTTTTCTCGTTTAATCAAGTATTGGTATTGTTTAAATATAATAAAGATTTATAACAAAAGGGAAAAATTATAAAAAAAATGTACATGGCCAAAACAAAATATTGGGCCAATTTATTAAAACTCTCTCACAAATGTATTCAAATATTACTGCAACTGATCAAACATAATAATACTATTTTGTTGGACAGCGTAATAATGGAACATAACGTAAAATATTTACTAAATCGAATCCAGTTAACAGTAGAAAATTTCACCCTAAGATCGAATAAAGGTTAACACTTTTTTCCACAGCTGTGTTCAGCTTAGTACAAGTAATTTTATATTTAAAGACGTTTGAAAACCGTAAAGTTAGTATTTTAAATGCTTTAAAGAATACTCATTTAATTTGTGGAAATCTCGGGACTAATCCCGGGATCCCGCGATTGTAATTTTGAAATCCCGAAATCCCGGGATTGCGAAACCGTTCCGGGATCGACATCCCTAGTGCTCACGGGCATGTCTAGGATGACCATGGACATTTTTATTATACCCTACACTAAGAGTGAAAGGGTATATTCAGTTTGTTACGCCGTTTGTAACACCCAGAAGGAAGCATCTCCGGTATGGAAAAGTATATATATTCTTGATCAGCATGACCTCCTGAGTCGATTTAGCGATGTCGGTCTGTCCGTCTGTCTGTCTGTTGAAATCCCTACTACTTTTAAAATTGAAGAGCTAGATAAATGAAACTTATAACTTAGATTACTAATATACCTACGCTGTATGTGCGAAAAAATTGGATCGGTCCATTGTGACCTATGATCCGACCACTTATGTTCAAATACCTCATATAAAATGTATATATAAAGATCAATTTTTATGTAAACTTTTTTGGTCAAATATATATTGATATCATGCTCAAATACATGATAATAATGTTTTCCGGTGAAAGTTCACAAAAAAAAAATCGAAACTCGAATTTGTAAATATGGGTATCAAATGAATGGAAATTCTTCAGCGATTGAATTTCCACACATATGTGTAGGGTATTTATAGTCGGCTTAGACCGACTATAATTTTGATAATCCTAACTATCATAATTACACCTACTTTAAAATTTCCCATGTGATCTAACCTTCCCAACTGGTTTTTGGGTTGTTTTTGTTCAATGAATATCTGATATTGTTTAAATGAAAATACATATATACATTTGTATTGTTAATGATTCAACAATATTATGATTTAATTTTACTAATAATAACTTTTCTAAATTATCCCTACTTAATTTATTTCTTAATCTAGTATGTATTATAGGTAATGTACTAAAATCCCGTTCAACGGAAACTTGCGTAGCTGGAACAGACAATGCAATTTCAGCTATATCTTCTAAATAATTTTCTTTGTAATATATAGCTTTCCAGTATGGTAGTACGTCACTTTGAATTGGCAGTCTATCGACGTAATGATGGTTTTCTAATTTTTGTCTTATTTTCACGTTATAGCACGTTGATGGTGTTTCAGCTGAAAGTTTCTCTTCTAGTTTGCTATATCTGCCTTCTGGCTTTAATGTCGATGGGGAGGTTTCTGGTAATATTTGTTTACTCACTGAACTTGGATTAAATTCAATTATTAATTTAAAAATGGTCATCAAATGATCCTGAAATTAAAGAATACGTCATTTTTTACATGTAAATTATTTTAAATTATGCTTACAACTGCTCTGCGCTTTTGAGATTCAGTTTTATCCTCATCAAAACACACCAAAGTTGAAACATCAAATTTTTTATTTCTTCCCATTTTTTAAGATAAAGATTCGCAAATATAGTGACTTTCGGAAATGATGTTAAACAATTTACGGAGGTATATATAGAAATTAAAATTTTATTAAAAAGTACCTGTACCATGAATGAGTTATTCTAAGCCATTTGAAAAATTAAAATCTTTTTATTATTCGCAATACCTAGTTGGCACAAATTGAGCTGTAATAAAATCGTTTGACCTAAGGATGTTATTTCTTACTGTATTCATTCATCTAAATAATACCCTAACAAACAGCGTAACACACAAGCAGCGTAACAATTACAGGTCAGCGATTACTCTCGGAACATTGAAAGATCTTAACGTTAGAGCATCAGCAGGAGAGTGTAAGTTGTTGTCTATAATTAAATCATATTGTTAATACATTGTTTTTGGGTGTAGCTAAAATACACGGGTACCAAAATGAAATACATTTTTTTATTGTTTCAGACAAAAAAATATGAATAAAATATATATAAAATTGGAAATTTATTATAATTTGATTTTTGTCACCTAAAATAAAAAAATTATCTTTACTGAAATTAATGCAAAAAAAATTTATTAAAAAATAAAAGAAATAAAGTTTATGCTTTAATTAATTAATTAAATTAATATGCCACAGAGATCAGAAATGCCCGTGTGCGTGCGCCCGCACATGCCCGTTTCTTCATCCAATGACGCCAAATTTGTTGTACGCAGGCACTGCACTCGGGCATCACATTTTTTTACAACTCAACCCGTCGCAACGAGTAATGCTTTTCACTATTCTCGGTACCTGCCTCGTGCGGGCTACGAAAATTAAGAAACCGAGCTGCAGCCAAGGGCCGAAAATTAAAACTGCAGTCCGAGCAGACGTGTAATGAGAAAATAAAGAAGCATATTGCGCAAGTGCTATGGTATTTATTTCGCGGGGCAACTCCGTGCAACAGCGAAAACAGGTTGCCCCGGGCAGCACGCGAAATTTCACAGCCAGTTAGTTCGACACAAGAGTTCGGCACTGATATAATAGACTGCGCAATGTTTTAATAGTTTTTATATTAAAAATTATACATAAAAGTTCAGAAATATTCCTATTTCTAAATAATATAACTATTATATATCGCTGTTTTAATTTTTATTCAAATACATACATTAAAATCTATTTTAAATAAAAACGCTGTGTTTAAATTGCTGCATACTTCCCATATAAACAAAATTTATTTGTTATTCATAACTTTTGAATAAGAAACAAAACAAATAACAAATTATCAAATATAGTTTTTTTGTTATTCTGCAACAAAAATATAATTCTTATTATTATCATTGCTCTTTGAGTACAAATATAACACACACAGAGAAAGCTCGGCCTAAGTTCTTATAGGACTGTAGTGCCAAACTATTATATTATTAGCATTGCTCTTGAACTAGAAAAAAGTAACGCAATACAATGTATTTAAATTTGATGTATATACTTTTATAATAAAAAAAACGTTACATTCCATACAAAAAAATTTACACGCGTATTTAATTTCAGATTAAAAAGTTGTCCGATAAAATTAAAAAATTTACCAAAACATTTCAGATACCCAAATTTAACCAAAATCCAAAATTTGGTTTATTTGATTATGGAAAAAATTTTATTATTTAAAGGAGGTTTTTTTTATCGATCATAATTTTATTATTTCTGTTTAAATTTCAATAATTTTGAAAAGGTCATTAAATTTACTTTAAATAACAATAAAAACAAGTTTTTTTATGATTTTTCAACAAAAGATTGTGTATTTTCTGTATCCCCGGTTTTAATTAACCGATTTCATTACATATCTTCGTTCTTCAACAAATTATACAGTCTGGAAATATATTACGTAGATACATGAGTAAGTCAATAGAATTTGCACAAAGAATTGGTAATAAAAATTCTGTAAATGAGAATATACATTATTTTTCGAAGCCTATCATGTATATTAGTGGTGTCGCATCGAATAATTAATATATTATTGTTGCAGAATAACAAAAAAAACTAAATTTGATAATTTGATATTTATTATGTTTCTCATTTAAAAGTTTTGAATAATAAATTTATATGGGAAGTATGCTGCATTCTAAACACTGCGTTTTTTTTATTTAGAATATATTTTTATTCGTAATAAATTATGTATTTGAATAAAAATGTTGATTAAGATTTCATGTTAAATTAATTTTTCTGTTCAACGAACAATTTAATGAAACAATTTTTCTAAAAACAAAATTAAAACAGCGATTAAAAGTGTATTTGAATATTTCTGAACTTTTCTGTAAAATCAATATTTTAATATAAAAACTATTAAAACATTGCGCAGTCTATTATATCAGTGCAGAACTCTTGCGCCACATAAGCATGTCATACAACACCCATAACTAACTGGCTGTGAAAATTCGCGTGCTGCCCGGGGCAGCCTGTTTTCGCTGTTGCACGGAGTTGCCCCGCGAAATAAATACCATAGCACTTGCGCGATATGCTTCTTTATTTTCTCATTCCACGTCTGCGCGGACTGTAGTTTTAATTTTTGGCCCTTGGCTGCAGCTCGGTTTCTTAATTTTTCGTAGCCCGCACGAGGCAGATACCGAGAATAGTGAAAAGCATTACTCGTTGCGACGGGTTGTGTTGTAAAAAAATGTGATGCCCGAGTGCAGTGTCTGCGTAAACAAATTTACTTCTCATTGGAAGAAGGGCAAGGGCGTGCGCGTGCGTGCAAATCCGAACTCTGTATGCCAGTTATTTTTATACCCTACACCTATGAGGTACAGGGTATATTAAGTTTGTGCAGATATTGTAACGCCCCTTAGGAGGCGTGTCCGGTATGGAAAGTATATATATTCTTGATCAGCACCACTAACCGAGTCCGTTTAGCCATGTCCGTATGTCTGTCCGTCTTGCTGTCTTGCTGTCTTGCTGTCCGAATACAGAAAAACTTGAGAAATACTGATCAGAATGCGATGAAATTTGATCACCATATATTTTAGCCAAAAGTAGGAACTGAGTTTGAAAATGAGCTAAATCGGTCAACGGACACGCCCACCTCCCATACAAGTCACTTTTATATAACTCTTTAGGAACTAATAACTGGAAAAGTATTCAAGATATAGTTATAAAATTTAAAATCATCATAAATCATACAAAAATATGTGGTCAAAAAATGGGCGTGATCCACCCACTTTTTTTTTTTCATTATCTCTCGAGTTTTCATAATGTAAATTGGAACAGTAAATTATTAAAATCAAATCTATGATATATTAGCCTCACAAAATTTTATATATAGGCGTGGTCCGCCCAATTATATTTATCTAATTCTTTTTATTAGTTTTTAATTATACCCTACACCTATGATGTACAGGGTATATTAAGATTGTGCAGATATTGTAACGCCCCTTAGGAGGCGTGTGCGATATGGAAAAGTATATATATATTCTTGATCAGCGTGATCCGCCCACTTATATTTTCAATATTTAGACTATTTGTCCGTCATGAAATTATGTACTAATGCCAATTAATCGGTCACCAGTATTTATACCCTGCACATATGAGGTATTATTTTGTAAATATTTCTTGAAAAACAAAAACTTATCAATAATTGGTTAGCCACCTTTTTATTTCAAATAACCCGTCTCTTATTTCCATATTACATAATCATAAATGTACATTCCTTCACTTAATACTTACCCCTCATAAAATAAATTATTAACTAGAGGTAGTTTGGACGTTCCTTAATACCCTTTATTTTTATGACAGGTAATAAAATAAATCCATTGCCATTTTATACCGTGCATCTATGATATTTATTTTTCCAAGTTTCATTCTGAATTATTTATAATTCTGTGTACCTGCTCGGTGATTTGCGAAATATAAGTGTGGTTTATTACCTGATAAAAGTATACAACTCATAGACAGGTAATAAAGATTTATATTTAAAAATAGCTATCTTTACCCCTTTTTATTATCGATATAGTTATGCACCTGTACCCCTCCTTTTGTCTCTAGTTTTGTCTACCTCTTTTTATAGATTATACCTAGACTAAGATCATATATTATTCATTCAAAGTGATAATCTCTTCATTGTAGAATTAACTCTATAAGTGAACGGGCGTGCTGATTAACAAATCGTTAAGTGATTTCCAGAATTTATATCTTCAAGTGTTAAAATGTGTTATTCTCATTAGTAAATTTCTTTACTAATTTAAGTGCTAAGTACAAAATATATTATTCATAAATCTTTTATAGAATGCCGAGACAAAATCAGGAAATTCGTGAGGAGGAGCAACAACGCGATAATTTTCGTCGAGTAAATCTTCGACTTATTCCTGAAGTTCGTGAAGAACATCGACGACACGATACCGTTCGGCGTGCAAACCGCAGGCAAAATCAGGAAATTCGTGAGGAGGAGCAACAACGCGATAATGTTCGTAATTTTAAACAAATTTAAAAGTTTCAAAGTCAAGTGACATAAAATTTTAATTCAGATAACAATTTTTTTTAATTGTTATTCAATTACAATCCAAAGTCAAATCATTTGATTTGAAATTAATGAAATGTCGCGAACAAAACAAAATCAACAATATTTTCGATACATCAATTATTTTATATAATTAATAACTGTAACTTATTTTAAAAAAGTCAAAGTTAAACATTAAAAATGTTAAAAAAGTATAAAAATGTTATAAAAGTATAATAAAGTGCCTCTTTCTCTATTTGAAAACGAAAGACTATTAGACGAAAGTGACGTAATTTTAAATTAATTTCAAAGTTTGAAAATATTCGTTCTTCTTTTAGTAATTTTTTTTTAGGTTATTTTATGAATAACTTTTGGAATCGATTTTTCTCGTTTAATCAAGTATTGGTATTGTTTAAATATAATAAAGATTTATAACAAAAGGGAAAAATTATAAAAAAAATGTACATGGCCAAAACAAAATATTGGGCCAATTTATTAAAACTCTCTCACAAATGTATTCAAATATTACTGCAACTGATCAAACATAATAATACTATTTTGTTGGACAGCGTAATAATGGAACATAACGTAAAATATTTACTAAATCGAATCCAGTTAACAGTAGAAAATTTCACCCTAAGATCGAATAAAGGTTAACACTTTTTTCCACAGCTGTGTTCAGCTTAGTACAAGTAATTTTATATTTAAAGACGTTTGAAAACCGTAAAGTTAGTATTTTAAATGCTTTAAAGAATACTCATTTAATTTGTGGAAATCTCGGGACTAATCCCGGGATCCCGCGATTGTAATTTTGAAATCCCGGGATTGCGAAACCGTTCCGGGATCGACATCCCTAGTGCTCACGGGCATGTCTAGGATGACCATGGACATTTTTATTATACCCTACACTAAGAGTGAAAGGGTATATTCAGTTTGTTACGCCGTTTGTAACACCCAGAAGGAAGCATCTCCGGTATGGAAAAGTATATATATTCGAGTCCGTTTAGCCATGTCCGTATGTCTGTCCGTCTTGCTGTCTTGCTGTCCGAATACAGAAAAACTTGAGAAATACTGATCAGAATGCGATGAAATTTGATCACCATATATTTTAGCCAAAAGTAGGAACTGAGTTTGAAAATGAGCTAAATCGGTCAACGGACACGCCCACCTCCCATACAAGTCACTTTTATATAACTCTTTAGGAACTAATAACTGGAAAAGTATTCAAGATATAGTTATAAAATTTAAAATCATCATAAATCATACAAAAATATGTGGTCAAAAAATGGGCGTGATCCACCCACTTTTTTTTTCATTATCTCTCGAGTTTTCATAATGTAAATTGGAACAGTAAATTATTAAAATCAAATCTATGATATATTAGCCTCACAAAATTTTATATATAGGCGTGGTCCGCCCAATTATATTTATCTAATTCTTTTTATTAGTTTTTAATTATACCCTACACCTATGATGTACAGGGTATATTAAGATTGTGCAGATATTGTAACGCCCCTTAGGAGGCGTGTGCGATATGGAAAAGTATATATATATTCTTGATCAGCGTGATCCGCCCACTTATATTTTCAATATTTAGACTATTTGTCCGTCATGAAATTATGTACTAATGCCAATTAATCGATCACCAGTATTTATACCCTGCACATATGAGGTATTATTTTGTAAATATTTCTTGAAAAACAAAAACTTATCAATAATTGGTTAGCCACCTTTTTATTTCAAATAACCCGTCTCTTATTTCCATATTACATAATCATAAATGTACATTCCTTCACTTAATACTTACCCCTCATAAAATAAATTATTAACTCGAGGTAGTTTGGACGTTCCTTAATACCCTTTATTTTTATGACAGGTAATAAAATAAATCCATTGCCATTTTATACCGTGCATCTATGATATTTATTTTTCCAAGTTTCATTCTGAATTATTTATAATTCTGTGTACCTGCTCGGTGATTTGCGAAATATAAGTGTGGTTTATTACCTGATAAAAGTATACAACTCATAGACAGGTAATAAAGATTTATATTTAAAAATAGCTATCTTTACCCCTTTTTATTATCGATATAGTTATGCACCTGTACCCCTCCTTTTGTCTCTAGTTTTGTCTACCTCTTTTTATAGATTATACCTAGACTAAGATCATATATTATTCATTCAAAGTGATAATCTCTTCATTGTAGAATTAACTCTATAAGTGAACGGGCATGCTGATTGACAAATCGTTAAGTGATTTCCAGAATTTATATCTTCAAGTGTTAAAATGTGTTATTCTCATTAGTAAATTTCTTTACTAATTTAAGTGCTAAGTACAAAATATATTATTCATAAATCTTTTATAGAATGCCGAGACAAAATCAGGAAATTCGTGAGGAGGAGCAACAACGCGATAATTTTCGTCGAGTAAATATTCGACTTATTCCTGAAGTTCGTGAAGAACATCGACGACACGATACCGTTCGGCGTGCAAACCGCAGGCAAAATCAGGAAATTCGTGAGGAGGAGCAACAACGCGATAATGTTCGTAATTTTAAACAAATTTAAAAGTTTCAAAGTCAAGTGACATAAAATATTAATTCAGATAACAATTTTTTTTAATTGTTATTCAATTACAATCCAAAGTCAAATCATTTGATTTGAAATTAATGAAATGTCGCGAACAAAACAAAATCAACAATATTTTCGATACATCAATTATTTTATATAATTAATAACTGTAACTTATTTTAAAAAAGTCAAAGTTAAACATTAAAAATGTTAAAAAAGTATAAAAATGTTATAAAAGTATAATAAAGTGCCTCTTTCTCTATTTGAAAACGAAAGACTATTAGACGAAAGTGACGTAATTTTATATTAATTTCAAAGTTTGAAAATATTCGTTCTTCTTTTAGTAATTTTTTTTTAGGTTATTTTATGAATAACTTTTGGAATCGATTTTTCTCGTTTAATCAAATATTGGTATTGTTTAAATATAATAAAGATTTATAACAAAAGGGAAAAATTATAAAAAAAATGTACATGGCCAAAACAAAATATTGGGCCAATTTATTAAAACTCTCTCACAAATGTATTCAAATATTACTGCAACTGATCAAACATAATAATACTATTTTGTTGGACAGCGTAATAATGGAACATAACGTAAAATATTTACTAAATCGAATCCAGTTAACAGTAGAAAATTTCACCCTAAGATCGAATAAAGGTTAACACTTTTTTCCACAGCTGTGTTCAGCTTAGTACAAGTAATTTTATATTTAAAGACGTTTGAAAACCGTAAAGTTAGTATTTTAAATGCTTTAAAGAATACTCATTTAATTTGTGGAAATCTCGGGACTAATCCCGGGATCCCGCGATTGTAATTTTGAAATCCCGAAATCCCGGGATTGCGAAACCGTTCCGGGATCGACATCCCTAGTGCTCACGGGCATGTCTAGGATGACCATGGACATTTTTATTATACCCTACACTAAGAGTGAAAGGGTATATTCAGTTTGTTACGCCGTTTGTAACACCCAGAAGGAAGCATCTCCGGTATGGAAAAGTATATATATTCTTGATCAGCATGACCTCCTGAGTCGATTTAGCGATGTCGGTCTGTCCGTCTGTCTGTCTGTTGAAATCCCTACTACTTTTAAAATTGAAGAGCTAGATAAATGAAACTTATAACTTAGATTACTAATATACCTACGCTGTATGTGTCCATTGTGACCTATGATCCGACCACTTATGTTCAAATACCTCATATAAAATGTATATATAAAGATCAATTTTTATGTAAACTTTTTTGGTCAAATATATATTGATATCATGCTCAAATACATGATAATAATGTTTTCCGGTGAAAGTTCACAAAAAAAAAAATCGAAAATCGAATTTGTAAATATGGGTATCAAATGAATGGAAATTCTTCAGCGATTGAATTTCCACACATATGTGTAGGGTATTTATAGTCGGCTTAGACCGACTATAATTTTGATAATCCTAACTATCATAATTACACCTACTTTAAAATTTCCCATGTGATCTAACCTTCCCAACTGGTTTTTGGGTTGTTTTTGTTCAATGAATATCTGATATTGTTTAAATGAAAATACATATATACATTTGTATTGTTAATGATTTTTTTTTATTAAAAATGTAACTATTCAACAATATTTTGATTTAATTTTACTAATAATAACTTTTCTAAATTATCCCTACTTAATTTATTTCTTAATCTAGTATGTATTATAGGTAATGTACTAAAATCCCGTTCAACGGAAACTTGCGTAGCTGGAACAGACAATGCAATTTCAGCTATATCTTCTAAATAATTTTCTTTGTAATATATAGCTTTCCAGTATGGTAGTACGTCACTTTGAATTGGCAGTCTATCAACGTAATGATGGTTTTCTAATTTTTGTCTTATTTTCACGTTATAGCACGTTGATGGTGTTTCAGCTGAAAGTTTCTCTTCTAGTTTGCTATATCTGCCTTCTGGCTTTAATGTCGATGGGGAGGTTTCTGGTAATATTTGTTTACTCACTGAACTTGGATTAAATTCAATTATTAATTTAAAAATGGTCATCAAATGATCCTGAAATTAAAGAATACGTCATTTTTTGCATGTAAATTATTTTAAATTATGCTTACAACTGCTCTGCGCTTTTGAGATTCAGTTTTATCCTCATCAAAACACACCAAAGTTGAAACATCAAATTTTTTATTTCTTCCCATTTTTGAAGATAAAGATTCGCAAATATAGTGACTTTTGGAAATGATGTTAAACAATTTACGGAGGTATATATAGAAATTAAAATTTTATTAAAAAGTACCTGTACCATGAATGAGTTATTCTAAGCCATTTGAAAAATTGAAATCTTTTTATTATTCGCAATACCTAGTTGGCACAAATTGAGCTGTAATAAAATCGTTTGACCTAAGGATGTTATTTCTTACTGTATTCATTCATCTAAATAATACCCTAACAAACAGCGTAACACACAAGCAGCGTAACAATTACAGGTCAGCGATTACTCTCGGAACATTGAAAGATCTTAACGTTAGAGCATCAGCAGGAGAGTGTAAGTTGTTGTCTATAATTAAATCATATTGTTAATACATTGTTTTTGGGTGTAGCTAAAATACACGGGTACCAAAATGAAATACATTTTTTTATTGTTTCAGACAAAAAAATATGAATAAAATATATATAAAATTGGAAATTTATTATAATTTGATTTTTGTCACCTAAAATAAAAAAATTATCTTTACTGAAATTAATGCAAAAAAAATTTATTAAAAAATAAAAGAAATAAAGTTTATGCTTTAATTAATTAATTAAATTAATATGCCACAGAGATCAGAAATGCCCGTGTGCGTGCGCCCGCACATGCCCGTTTCTTCATCCAATGACGCCAAATTTGTTGTACGCAGGCACTGCACTCGGGCATCACATTTTTTTACAACTCAACCCGTCGCAACGAGTAATGCTTTTCACTATTCTCGGTACCTGCCTCGTGCGGGCTACGAAAATTAAGAAACCGAGCTGCAGCCAAGGGCCGAAAATTAAAACTGCAGTCCGCGCAGACGTGTAATGAGAAAATAAAGAAGCATATTGCGCAAGTGCTATGGTATTTATTTCGCGGGGCAACTCCGTGCAACAGCGAAAACAGGTTGCCCCGGGCAGCACGCGAAATTTCACAGCCAGTTAGTTCGACACAAGAGTTCGGCACTGATATAATAGACTGCGCAATGTTTTAATAGTTTTTATATTAAAAATTATACATAAAAGTTCAGAAATATTCCTATTTCTAAATAATATAACTATTATATATCGCTGTTTTAATTTTTATTCAAATACATACATAAAAATCTATTTTAAATAAAAACGCTGTGTTTAAATTGCTGCATACTTCCCATATAAACAAAATTTATTTGTTATTCAAAACTTTTGAATAAGAAACAAAACAAATAACAAATTATCAAATATAGTTTTTTTGTTATTCTGCAACAAAAATATAATTCTTATTATTATCATTGCTCTTTGAGTACAAATATAACACACACAGAGAAAGATGGGCCTAAGTTCTTATAGGACTGTAGTGCCAAACTATTATATTATTAGCATTGCTCTTGAACTAGAAAAAAGTAACGCAATACAATGTATTTAAATTTGATGTATATACTTTTATAATAAAAAAAACGTTACATTCCATACAAAAAAATTTACACGCGTATTTAATTTCAGATTAAAAAGTTGTCCGATAAAATTAAAAAATTTACCAAAACATTTCAGATACCCAAATTTAACCAAAATCCAAAATTTGGTTTATTTGATTATGGAAAAAATTTTATTATTTAAAGGAGGTTTTTTTTATCGATCATAATTTTATTATTTCTGTTTAAATTTCAATAATTTTGAAAAGGTCATTAAATTTACTTTAAATAACAATAAAAACAAGTTTTTTTATGATTTTTCAACAAAAGATTGTGTATTTTCTGTATCCCCGGTTTTAATTAACCGATTTCATTACATATCTTCGTTCTTCAACAAATTATACAGTCTGGAAATATATTACGTAGATACATGAGTAAGTCAATAGAATTTGCACAAAGAATTGGTAATAAAAATTCTGTAAATGAGAATATACATTATTTTTCGAAGCCTATCATATATATTAGTGGTGTCGCATCGAATAATTAATATATTATTGTTGCAGAATAACAAAAAAAACTAAATTTGATAATTTGATATTTATTATGTTTCTCATTTAAAAGTTTTGAATAATAAATTTTTTTTATTTAGAATATATTTTTATTCGTAATAAATTATGTATTTGAATAAAAATGTTGATTAAGATTTCATGTTAAATTTATTTTTCTGTTCAACGAACAATTTAATGAAACAATTTTTCTAAAAACAAAATTAAAACAGCGATTAAAAGTGTATTTGAATATTTCTGAACTTTTGAGGAGGAGCAACAACGCGATAATGTTCGTCGAGCAAATCTTCGGCTTATTCCTGAAGTTCGTGAAGAACATCAACGACACGATACCGTTCGGCGGGCAAACCGCAGACAAAGTCAGGAAATTCGTGAGGAGGAGCAACAACGCGATAATGTTCGTCGAGCAACTCTTCGACTTATTCCTGAAGTTCGTGAAGAACATCAGCGACACGATACCGTTCGGCGGGCAAACCGCAGACAAAATCAGGAAATTCGTGAGGAGGAGCAACAACGCGATAATGTTCGTCGAGCAAATCTTCGACTTATTCCTGAAGTTCGTGAAGAACATCAACGACACGATACCGTTCGGCGAGCAAACCGCAGACAAAATCAGGAAATTCGTGAGGAGGAGCAACAACGCGATAATGTTCGTCGAGCAAATCTTCGACTTATTCCTGAAGTTCGTGAAGAACGTCAACGACACGATACCGTTCGGCGTGTAAACCGCAGGCAAAATCAGGAAATTCGTGAGAAGGAGCAACAACGCGATAATGTTCGACGAGCAATTCTTCGACTTAATCCGGAAACTCGTGCCGAATATCAACAGCACGATACCGTTCGTCGTGCAAACCGCAGACAAAATCAAGAAATTCGGGAACGAGAACAGCAGAGCAATACGGTTCGTCGTTCAAATCGTAGACAAAATCCGGAGCTTCGCAAACAAGAGCAACAACGCGATACTGTTCGTCGTGCAGAACGTCGGGATGATTCTTATTTTAGAAATTCGGAGAGAATTAGCGATAGACTACGACGAGCAACGTCAAGACAGAATATCGAACGTAGAATATCGGAACGAATTACAAATATGGTCAACCGTCGTACATCACGCGTTCAAGCCAGGCAACAAGAACACGATTTGCACCGAAGGAGCAGTAGTAGAGTTGTATTGCACAGAACAAACGATTCAAACCGACTTAGGGAAAATGCAAGACAGACTATTAGAAATAGAATAAAAAGGTATAGATGAATTGGACGATGAGGATCGAGAACACGACAGGAGTTTAGATCTTAATAGACGGCATATCTCCATATTTAATCAATATAATAACACCATTAAACAAGGACCTACTATTGTTTGTACTTGTTGTGGTGGTCTTTGGTTCTCTCATCAAACAGATACACTCGATATTTCAAAAATTGCTCGAACAAATGAATTCTTTGAAGACGTATTTTACCTATCATCGAAGTTCCCATCCCCCAAAAACAAGTATCCATTTTGTAAGACATGTAGCAGAACAATTAAATTAAATAGGAAACCAAATATTTGTTTAGCAAATGGCTTAGAATTTCCAGTACTGCCCGAATGTTTAAAGGGTTGGACAACAGTAGAAGAGAAGCTCATTAACGCTAGACTTCCTTTTATGGTAATTGTTTCTCTAGGATATGAAAGACAGAGTGCTATTAGAGGGGCAGTAGTAAATGTACCAATTTCAGTAAATGAAACAGTTACAGCTTTACCTAGGACATTCGACCAAAGTCATGTAATTCAATTGCATTTAAGACGTCGTCTGCAATATACTCATGATTACATGACTGAAACGATTAGACCAGCAAAGGTTCTGCAAGCCGTCAGATATTTGGTGAACACAGAGCTTTATCAGAAACATGGAATACATATTGATGAGGAATGGATATCCACTTTTCCAAATCAAATTGAAGTTCCCTTTGTTGCTGACACGGAAGATACACCAATTATTCAACAACTTTTTGAGAATCAATTAGTTTTATCACCCATTCAACAAGATGATGGTATTCAAGACGATTTTCATCCCGATATTTTAAATCCTGGTGGCCAAGAAACTCTTCTACAAAATATTCCAGTTGAAAATATTCCATTGCAACGTATAGTCATTGCTCCAGGTGAAGGCCAGCGTCCCATGGATATGATTACTGATGAAGATTCCGAAGAATAATCATTTGTAACCATTTATGGTGGTAACAAAAGAGTTTGTCCGGAAACATTTAGCAAAATAGTGCGATCTGAACTCAGAAATTTGGCCACAGGGGTGCCGTGTGGATAAACTTTTATACAACTACAAAAAGTTGGAATTAATTAACGTAAAAAACAGTACCTCTATTTGTCTTCGCAAGCATTCAGGTCCACAAAACCTAACTGCAGCAAACGCATTAAATGATGCATATATAAATAATTTAATACAACATGACGACGGGTACCGTGTTTTAAAAGGTATTAGATCTTCACCTGCGCATTGGGAAGCGGAGAAAAAAAAGGTTGTTGCCATGATAAGACAATTGGGTCTTCCTACGTTTTTCATTACCCTTTCGGCCGCAGAAACAAAATGGACGGAGTTGTTGGTGATTTTGTCTAAAACAGTTGACAATTTAATAATTTCCGAAGAAGAAGCTGGCAATTTAACATTCCTTGAGAAAGCTCGTCTTATTCGTACTGACTCCGTTACTTGCGCAAGATATTTTGATTTTAGGTTCAGGCAGCTTTTTAGTTTGTTTAAAATGGATGGTGGTGTCTACAATAGTCATTATGTTCATAAATATTATTTTCGTGTCGAGTTTCCCTCATGTCCATGGAATGTATTGGCTAAAAGACTCCCCTCGTATAGACCACCATGACGATACATCCATCCCACCTGTTGTTGCATTCATTCATCAATTTATCTCTACAGATGGTTCCGATCCCAATTTACAGCAATTCATAACCTACCAAAAACATAATCATGGTAGATCCTGTACTCGTGAAGTTAGGGGAAATCAATTTTGCCGATATGGTATGCCATACCCCCCAATGCCAAAAACTAAAATTTTAAAGCCTTTGCCGGATGACGATGTAAATGTTAACATGCACAAGGAAAACTACTCCAAAATTCAAACATTAATAAATTCAAATATAACAATGGAGGATATATCTCATCTGAATAATTTTGACAGTTTCATTTCGCATGAACAAATTAATATGACATACAATCATATATTATATATATTAGCATTGCGATCAAATTTGAAAAAGCCACACATATATTTACGTAGGCGGTTTGAGGACAAATTGGTAAATGCATACAACCCCACAATTCTGGCCCTACATCGTGCAAATATGGATATTCAGTTCATTTTAGATGCTTACGCTTGCTGCAGTTATATTATTAATTATATAAACAAGTCGAACCGCGGAGTTTCGAGGCTCTTACGTGAAGCAATGGATGAAATAAACACAGGTAATTTCACCATCAAGCAAAAACTACAACACATCGGTCATAAATTCATATCGGGTACAGAAATATCAGCACAAGAAGCTGTGTACTGCTGCTTGGGAATGCATTTGTCTGAAATCAGTAATGCCGAAATATATATCAATACATCTAGACCAGAATAAAGGGTTAGAATGTTAAAATCAAAGGATCAATTACAAAGATTAGCTACGAATTCAACAAATATATATTTAGCAGGTCTACTTGAAGATTACATTCAGCGGCCTAATGAATTAGATGATCTATATCTTGCCGATTTTGCAGCGTATTACCGATTTACGAAATCTATTTCGTCGTCCGAAGAACCAAATGATTATGAGGAAAATAATGACGAAGAAGTGAGAGTCTCTGAAATACCAATGCGGAATTATATACTTAAGGATAACAGTGGTTACATGAAGAAACGAACCAAGCCATGCATTATTAGATACCGTCGATGCAATGTTGATACTGCTCGTGATGACTATTTTAGAGAAATGGTTATGTTGTATTATCCTTGGCGCAATGAGACAACTGAATTGCTGGATATGGATAATGAAGCCACATGTATGACACACAAAGATTTGATAGAAGCTATCCGGAAGAAATACGATATCTTTGAAGAGAGAGAACTTGAAAATGTTTTGGCTCGATTGCAAGAAGAGCGAGAAACAGATGAAATAATTCAGGAGGAGAATGAAAATGCTCCAGTTATAGATGATGAGTTCAGAGTTTTAGCTGCACCTGAAATAAACTCTGGAATTAATGTCCTTAATCTTGACGATAACGATATTAATGAAGATACTCCTGGAGGTTCTATTCGTCTTATTAAGCTTCCTCCAATTATTTTCGAGGCGGAGTTATTGCCGATGATTGCCTCTCTTAACATTAGACAGAAAACATATTTAACACATGTACTGCATAATGTAAAAAATAAAGCAGTATTTTGCGAATATGTTGGTGGTGGTGCTGGAGTAGGTAAGAGCAGACTGATTTCAGCAATTTATCAATCACTAACTAAAAGAATCAATTCCATTGCAGGCAGTGATCCAAATTTAATAAAAGTGTTACTTTGTGCACCTACTGGAAAAGCAGCATTTGGAATTGGAGGATCTACGTTGCATTCGATGTTCTCTCTTCCCGTAAACCAGTCGAGTTCAAATATTAGACCCCTCAGTCATGATGTTGCTAATACCCTATTCTCAAAACTTATCGAGTTGAAAGTTTTGATTATTGACGAAATCTCAATGGTTGGAGCTAAAATGTTTGCTTATCTCGATGCTCGACTCAAGCAAATTTTTAAGAATAATTCAGCTTTTGGTGGCATCTCATAAATTGTTTTCGGCGATCTGAAACAATTATCCCCTGTTGGCGATAGATGGATATTTGCACAAAACTCAAGTGATCCATACAATGCGATTTCAGGTTCATCTCTTTGGGATCAGTTCAAATATTTTGCTATAGCTCTTAATAATATGGCTACGGGAAAAATGACGCCGGACGACATATCGTTAATACGAGCTCGCATTGTGGCATCACCCAATGATGTTCCTGATGAAGCTATTCATTTGTTTTGGTCCAATGAGGAAACAAATAATTACAACAAATTGAAGTTGGCCCAAATACCTACGGAACTATTTATTTCCAATGCTGTAGATTTAGTTAAAGCGACAGGACTATCTACGGAAAATAAGGTGCGTATTTTAGACACAGTTAAAAGATTTAAAACATCCGAAACTCAGGGACTGTGCAGTAGCTTGCAGTTAAAAACAACAGCGAAATACATGGTTACAGTTAATATCAATACTGGGGATGGTTTAGTCAATGGCGCTAGCGGACAGTTAATGCAAATTGATTTTGAGTCTTCACGTCAACTTTGTGGATAAAATTTCCAGATTTTACAGTTGAAGAAATAGCGAGATCGAAAAAACGCCATCCACAAGAAGCTCTATGGACTCCTATTGAAAAAATAGTCAGATCGTTCCAATACAAAAGAAATGAGCAAGTTAACGTGGATCGAAAGCAATTTCCAGTAGTACCTGCTGAAGGGATTACTATCCACAAGAGCCAGGGTGCAACATACACGCAAGTGGCAGTACACATCCGACAAAGAATGAACCGTGCTTCATTGTACGTTGCTTGCAGCAGAGCCACTGCTGCATCCGGATTGTACATAATTGGTAATTTTGTGCCTCCTAAACCATTTTCAGAAACCGATGTGGTGCAAATGGAAATGATCAAACTGCAAACTGAAAAAAGTCTCCACACTCACTACGACCACATGCTCAATAATAGCTCTCTACAAGTCATTTATCAAAATGTGCAAAGTTTACATGCCCATATTGAAAGTGTTCGAAATGACAAACTCATGCTTACATCGGATATGTTGTGTTTTGTTGAAACTTGGACACTTGAAAATGAGAACTATGACATTCCAGGTTTTACTATTTTGAATGGAATGCGCCTCAATAGTAATGACGGAAGTAGACGAACTAAACGTGGTATTCTAGTGTACGTTAAGGATTACTTGAAGGATGCGGTGCAATATTGTTTCAGTAAACAGTATCACATGTGCAATAAAACTTATGAATGTATTATATACAAACATAATGATATTCACTATATGATAGTTTATAGGAACAATTCATATCCAACAGGTAGGCTTACATCTGAACTGAAGTCTATTATAGATGAGGCAAATTATTTTGATGGTAAAATTGTAGTATTGGGTGACTTTAATATTTGTATTCGAGTGCAGAATAATGCGGTTAGTGGTCTCTTGCAAAGAAAAGGTTTAACAACGCTACTAGATCCTCAAATTAGTACAACATTAGGCAATACGCAAATTGATTGGGCTTTTTATAATATTGACAATATGTGTATCACAGCTAAAACCTATGAAACTGTATATAGTTATCATGACGCGATATGTGTTAACATATCAAACAACTAATTTATTATTTTTATTTTAATATGTATATTTTTTATAATTTTTAAAATTTTGACGATTTTTACAAATTGACGCTGAAAACAATTTTATATACGACGATAAAAAATTGAATATTCTAAACTTTTAATTAAGTTTTGAAAATATTTAATTTTTTTATAATAATTTAAACAATAGTATTTCTTTATTTTATTTAAATAATTCAATAAAAATACAAGTAATAGCTTTCATAATAATTATTTATCTAATAATTTGACACGTTATTCACTATTTATAATATTTTCAGTTCAATATTTTGTCATTAATTAATTATTTTAATACGAATAATTATTATAATAGCAACTATTCTTATATTTAATACGTAAACAAAGGCATTACGTGAAGATATATTTAACTCCTATTTAATGTTGTAATATATATTGAATGGAATTAAATATATTACCTCTCCATTGGATAAGCCGTGACGTGGCGGGGAGGCTTAAGTATATCGAAATAAAAATCTTTTTTTTTAATAAGATTTCCAAAATCATGTATACAACTAATTATCCCACAAAATTATAGCTCTAACATATCTACCAAGAGTTTAGGGTATTCCATAGTCGGGCCCGACCGACTATAAAGTCCGTCCAATGTGACTGAACTTACCCATGTGACCAAACTTTCCCAACTCGTTTTGATTTGTTAAAATCATAAAAATATTTATTTTGTTGTTTCGTAGAATGGCAACTCTTAACAAGTAAAGCTAAAACAAGACATTAAATGCACATATAAAATAAAACATAAACAAACGTCTGCAATGCATTAATGCGACGATTTGCATCAACAAAAAATTATTCTTGATATCTTTGCACTTTTTTAATTGAATTAAATTAGTTCCATTATAACCCCAAATTGATTAAAATAAACATGAATATTGTTAATTTAAATAATTAATATTGTTAATTTAAAAAATGTAGTAATAGTTTCAACAAATATTGGATACATTTATGGCACTGATTCTGAAAATGGTATAAGTTTTCAAAATTTGGCTCTAGTTTTCAAAATATAGCCCATTTTTCAATAAACCATTATTTTGGTCTCCCTACTTTTTTAAAAATTCAACAAAAGATAATACTGAAAGTAACTTTTCGATACTAGACCCATAACACCTAGCGCTACAATATACAAATTTGCTTTTATGCATGAACAATTTTATTTGCGAAATGTAAGCAAAATAACTTAAATTTTTTTCAAAAGTAAAATTTTGTATGAGTAAAAGGCTATTAGATAACATTTTTTCTATGCATTGTTATGTAGTGTCCGTTTAACCCCAGTTACGACTCTTGATTAAAAAGTTATAAATACTAAATTAAATAAAAGCAACATTTTTTTTACTTGTTAAATTTAAATTTTCTGATATTGTAAATTTTGTATATTTAAATTTTTTTTTCTTTATTTAATATAGTATTTTTGATGAAAATTTTAAACTAATAATATCGGTTCATTAATTTATGAGATACGAAAATTCAAATAATTTAAACTCAAATATCTCAAAACTTACTTTTTCACATAATGTCCTTATTGCACACTAGGTATTGAGCCTAAAATCAGTCCCGAAATAATCCCGGGATTCAAACTGAAATCCCGGGATTTTCGGGATTAGAAAAATGCTTTAAATAGTAATAAAAATGCTGCTATTTATGAAAATAAAATAAACAATCATGCATTTATTCACTCTGTCAATGAGTAATTTTAAACTAAGGCACTTACATTATTTTGATTAATTTATGTATATTATTTCTTTTCTAAATATGAAATAAACTAAATGTAAATTTTGTATGCATTATTAAAAACCACATAACGAAAATGCCTTCACCTTCGTTAGATGAATCTAAGTCAGTCTCATAATTTTTTTTTAACTAAACTGCCCTAGAATAATTTTGGTATAGTAACAGTTTCAGCAAATATTGGATATATTTATGGCACTGATTCTCAAAGTGGTATTAGTTTTCTAAATTTGGCTCTAGTTTTTAAGATATAACCCATTTTTTAATAAAATTTTTTAAAATTCAACATCAGAAAATACTGAAAGTAACTTTTCGATACTAGACCGATAACACCTTGCGCTACAATATACAAATTTGCTTATATGCGTGAAAAATTTTATTTGTGAAATATAAGCAAAATAAATTAAATTTTTTTTTCAAATATAAAATATTGTATGAATAAAAGACTATTAGAAAAAATAATTTCTATGCATTTTTATGCATCGTTTTGTATCCCCAGTTACGACTCTTGGTTAAAGTACTAAATTAAATAAAATTAATTAAATTTAAATAAAAGCAAATTTTTTTTACTTTTTAAATTTAAATTTTGTGCTATTGTAAATTTTGCATATTTAAATTTAACAATTAAATTTTTTTATCTTTATTTAATATAGTATTTTTGATAAAAATTTTGAACTAATTATATCGGTTCATTAATTTATGAGATACGAACATTCCAATAATGTAAACTCAAACATCTAAACACTTACTTTTTCACATAACGCCCTTTCCCTTTCTTCAATTAGTTATTTTAATTAAAATATTTTTATTTATTTTTTATTTATAAATTTAGTTCCTTATTCTATATTTTATAAAGAATAACTATTAGACGAAAGTGACGTAATTTTAAACATATTTATAAGTTTCAAAAGTCAAGTGACATGAAATTTAACTTCAGATAACGATTTTTAATTTTTATGCAATTACAATCCAAAGTCAAATGATTTGTTTCGAAATACAGATGTGAAATTAATAAAATGTCGCAAACACAACAAAATCAACAATATTTTCGATACATCAATTATTTTATATAATTAAGAACTGTAACTTATTTTAAAAAGTTAAGTAAGTTAAAAAATTAAATTTAGTGCCTCTTTCTGTATTTGAAAACGAAAGATTATATGACGAAAGTGACGTGATTTTAAATAAATTTCAAAGTTTGAAAATATTCGTTTCGTGGTTCGTTTCGTTATACAATTTCGAATGTTTTGTAATTAAAATAAAAAAGTTTGGTTATTTTTTGAATAACTTTTGGAAAAGATTTTTCGCGTTTAATAAAATATTGATATTGTTTTAATACTGTAAATATTTATAACAAAAGTGCAAAATTATGAAACATTTAAATGACTAAAGCAAAAAATTGGGTCAATATGTTAAAACTCTGCCACATATGTATTCGAAAATTCCAGCAACTGATCAAATATAATAATAATATTTTCTTGGACAGCGTAATAATGGAACATAACATAAAATATCTACTCGATCGAATCCAGTTAATAGTAGAAAATTTCACGCTAAGATCCACAACTGTGTTCAGCTTAGTACAAGTAATTTTATATTTAAAGACGTTTGAAAACCTTAAAGATAGTGTTTTAAATGCTTTAAAGAATAATAATAATAATAGTTTGGCACTACAGCTCTATAAGAACTTAGGCCGAGCTCTCTCACCATTTTGAGCTGTGCGTGTTATATTTGTACTCAAAGTGGTGGGACCTACAGTTTATTGCCGAATCCGAACGGCGGGTGAGAGCTTTTTCATAGGCAATGTTTTTACTCTCGGAGGTTTGCCATTTACTGCCGAGAGGTAGCGCGGTATAGAAAAATGTTTCTATGAAAAGATGTTGTTAGCCCCAGTCCAGGCTTGAACCGGGGACCTTTCGGCTCGCAGTCCAACGCACTAACCACTGAGCTACCGCGGCTACTTTAAAGAATACTGATTTAATTTGTGAAAATCCCGGGACTAATCCCGGAATTGTAATTTTGAAATCCCGGGATTGCGAAAACGTTCCGGGATCGACATCCCTAGTCAGGATGGACCATTTCTGGCTCATCCGATTGATTAATATGTTGTGAATTTGAATTGATTTTAAAAGGGGAATTCAAGTCAATTTCAATTAAGTTTGGAGAAGTTAAAGATATAGACGGAACACTGGAGAGATCTTTCGGTATATCGAGACGGAGTGTTAATCATTAAATTCAGAATTTTTTTTTTCATAATTTTGAAATTTATCCAAGAGAGAAGGTCTTTATTAATGTCAGTGAAGAGTTTTTTTTTAAATTTATAAAAATTTATATCGATATGTTTGCATTTCAAACAGCACCAGCGAAGACCCTTATTGTCACATAAAGCGTCAGCGACACGAGTACTTCTCCCTATACACTTTATGAGATATGGTTTATCACAGAGCCCACACAATATTTGGCGCTCTCCTTCACCTTTTGTGGAACACGCTGGTGTGAGCAAATCATATTGAAAATTATAGAAAATAAAAAAAAAATTAAAAGAATTAAAAACAATAATAGTATTTGAAGACACTACTGTAAGTTTAGCTAATACACCAACCACGATCAGCTAATTCTGTTAATAAGATAAAAAGATAAAAACTCAGCACAACGAAATGTCAACATATCAAAATATGCAATTATATACATATCAAATATTATAAATAAATATATTAATGATAATAAATGAATATAATGAAATAAATTACCTAAAATCAATATTTCTAATGTACCATGATATAAACTCTTTAACAAGTTATATAGATGACTTACAACAAATAATTTTAACTGGTAGATTAGGTATGTTAACAAGGAAGCGGAATTAACTTTAGTAAAGGATATATTCAGTTTTGAACATATCTAAGTTGCAGTTGCAATTCAAAATGAAGAAATTATCATAATTCTCCTAATTCCAAAAATTTCCAATATCAAGTTCGAAAAGATGTTATTAGAATCTAAGAAAATAAAATATATGAGTCGAATGTTAGCTACAATAAAATAAAAAAATTAAAAAAAAATAATTATGATTGTATTGGAAATATTTTGAAGTCAATAGAAGCCAACTGTTTAATACAGAAAGAATACTTTCCAAATTTTAAAGCAGTTGTAAAAGGTTTAATTTTAACAATATTGATCGGGTAACAATCAATCAAAATTTTTCAAAAAATGTAATTCATTTAGAAGCTACTAAATTAATAAATTTTGAAAATTGTTACATTATCATACAAAACGTAGTATTTGAAAATTATGTTAAAAGGGTTCAAGACAAATATGCCAAAGTAAATTTCATAAATTTAATTAAAGAAAAAGAGCTAATTAATAATTTCACTATCAAAGATATAAATTTTGATAACATTAAAAACCGACAAACAATTGTCGAATTAATTAACAATAATAACAAACACAATTTTATACAATACTTAATAAGTTTAATTATTTTATTAATAATAATAATATATATTAGATATAAGAAATATTGTAAAACTTCGTCGGAGCCTCTGACTAAGGGGGAGGGAGTTATATACAAGACTACTGACCAAACAGGCTTGAACAATCGTCAAGAAGAGGACAGTACGCAATTCTTTCGCATTTAATGATGATCATTAATTGCATTTGTGCATAGACCACACAGAATCTCAATATAAACAAATGAAAATTATGTTAAAAGGGTTCAAGACAAATATGCCAAAGTAAATTTTATAAATTTAATTAAAGAAAAAGAGCTAATTAATAATTTCACTATCAAAGATATAAATTTTGATAACATTAAAAACCGACAAACAATTGTCGAATTAATTAACAATAATAACAAACACAATTTTATACAATACTTAATAAGTTTAATAATTTTATTAGTAATAATAATATATATTAGATATAAGAAATATTGTAAAACTTCGTCGGAGCCTCTGACTAAGGGGGAGGGAGTTATATACAAGACTACTGACCAAACAGGCTTGAACAATCGTCAAGAAGAGGACAGTACGCAATTCTTTCACATTTAATGATGATCATTAATTGCATTTGTGCATAGACCACACAGAATCTCAATATAAACAAATATATTTAATAGTTTTACTGACAGTGCTCCCACGGCGTTGTCATATAGTAAACAAATTAACATCGTCCATTTGAGCATATATATATTTTAAATATAGTTTAAGATTCAGTGGAGTGAATAAAGCCAATCGGCTAACAACTATAACGCGAGTTTGTTCGGCTTTATCGTTTTCGATAAAGTTCACTTCTAATCCTGCCCACATTATACGTGAAGATTACAATGTTCAACATGATCCTTTGTTTCGATTTCTACAACTCTGCTCTTAGTAGGTCATGACTTATAGCAGTTTTAATGATTTGGTTATATGGGAGGTGCCACGCCCCGTGGTCCAATCACGCCCGCATTCTACGTGATGATTGAAGTTACAAATATGAACATTTGGTTTAATTTTTATAACTCTACTCTTCGTATGTCAGGAGTTATAGCAATTTTAATGTTTTGGTTATATGGGAGGTGCCGCACTCCGTGGTTCAATCACGCCCACAATTGGTCAAACGATAAACAACCACGATATACATCACTGGGCCGAATTTCATGAATATGGCTGTCTTAAGTACACATATATTGCCATTATAAGTTTATGGTTTGCCACGCCCCTTTTTATACTTTTGGGGGCGAATTTCAAAAAATCTCGCCTTAATGAGCGTTTACGTCAGGAGATGAACACCGTGTCCAAATTTCATGCTCCTAGATCTAAGTGTTTGGGCTGGGCGTTGATCGATCAGTCAGTCAGTCAATCAGTACTAGTTCATATATAAATATTTTAAAAATTTTTCGAACAATGGTGTATATCTCAAAATTTAGAGACAGTTTGTTGAAAATGAGGCCATTTTATAAAGTTACAAATATATTAAAAAATTATTGCAAATTTTTCTGTTACCGTAGCTACAGTCTTGAGAACTTAGGCCGAGCTCTCTCACCATTTCAGCTAGCAGTGTTATATATGTATTCAAAGCAGTGTTGCCAAAGCATCCATTTTATGGCTAGATTTAGTCATTTTTGAAATTTTTAGCCATTAAATTCTGAAAATACTATTAGCCGGAAATTTAGCTACTTTTTTATTTACGCCATTTTAGCTATTTTTTTATTAGATTTTTATATGCAAGTGACGAATATTCAAAAATACACAATTTATACTTAGTTAAATACATAATTAAAAATTAATTAAAATAAATATTTATTTGTTAAACGGAAAAAAATGTAATATCGATTATTAACATAACAAATATTGAAAAAAAGACGGGTATGTAAAAGTACAAAGAGG
Organism: Dryomyza anilis; assembly: GCA_951804985.1. Lineage (NCBI taxonomy): Eukaryota > Metazoa > Arthropoda > Insecta > Diptera > Dryomyzidae > Dryomyza > Dryomyza anilis. The sequence goes on from OX638130.1 coordinate 63,772,531, forward strand.
TAAAAAATTGCTGTTAAAAGGTATTTTTTGTGAGCAATAAAATTTATTATTGAACGAAACTTTGTTTCACACTAATTAGAAAAAAGCACTGAATATTTTCATTAGAATAAACTGTGTCTCTTTTTAAACATGATATCATTGTAAAATAAGTAGTTTCAAAGTGTTCCTTTTTTATTAAATCAAAATGTATTTACTAAAAATGCATAAAAAGATGGAGTCCAAATTTAAAATCTCGAATATAAAAATAGCGAAGACAAATATGTAGAGAAAAAATTGGCATAAACCAAAAAATATCTGACAATGTCGGAAAAATGTGGAAGTGTACGGCTTCTATATATTCAAATTACTTTAAAAAAATAAGTTTCTAACCTAAGAGTTACTAATCTGGTGTTTTGTATCAAATAAAATAAAATTTTACCATATTTGATCATTCGGTGTTGGCAACACTGATTCAAAGTGGTAATTTAGATTACTAATATTCCTACGCTGTATGTGCGAAAAAATTGGCGAAATCGGTCCATTGTGACCTATGATCTGACCACTTATGTTCAAATACCTCATATAAAATGTATATATAAAGATCAATTTTTATGTATACGTGCTTAGGTAAACTTTTTTGGTCAAATATATATTGACATCATGCTCAAATACATGATAATAATGTTTTCCGGCGAAAAGACTTGTGGTTCATCAAAAAAAAATCGAAATTCGGTACATCTACCCATATGTAAATATGGGTATCAAATGAATGGAAATTCTTCAGCGATTGAATGTTTGTAGTTATTTTCAGAATTCGTATACCCTGGTGACCTATATATCACTTTGAATGGTAACCACACATATGTGTAGGGTATTTATAATTTTGATAATCCTAACTGTCATAATTACACCTACTTTAAAATTTCCCATGTGATCTAACCTTCCCAACTGGTTATTATTGTCTTAGCAATGACTTTATTTCGCAGTCTTTTAACATGCGGTCTAATAATTTCAACATTGATTTCTTTGAGTTGTTCCAGGGTTTTTTCTTTTAAATTAAATTCATTGTCCAGTGATTCTTCATGGATTGTTATCAAGTATGTTGCTACAAAATATTTATTAACTAGTTTATTTTGTATTGTGGGCATCGTACTGAGCTTTTGACACGCAACAAGAATATATATATATATATATATATATATATATATATATATATATATATATATATATATATGTATATGTATATATGTATGTATATATGTATATATATATATATATATATATATATATATATATATATATATATATATATATATATATATATATATATATATACAAATATATATGTATATATATTTAAAATTTATATATTTAAATATTTAAAAAGTGTTGCACAGAAAAAATTTGAGAGAACTTAAGTTTTAAAATTGGAGTTTGTATCTTTAATGGTAATGGAGATAAATATCGGTAAAGTTGAGATTTTTTCATGAAAATTTCTTCAAAAATTGTAATAAATTTCAAAATTGTCCGATTTTTAAAATTCTTTTGTTTATGAAAAGCTTACATTGAGTTCTGAAGAAAATGTGCTTATTTGAGAAAATATCTTCATTAGTTTTGAAGATACAGACGATTTTTTTGTTTTTTTTTTTTTTTGAAGACTTTACTCTACATATTTATGCATAAATTTTCATTTTATCATGAAATAAAAATATTTGTATGGAACTTTTATAAACAATTAACACATAAATAATTAACTGATAATGATTTTAAATATCTCAAGTGGTTTAGTAAATATAAAATTGTAAATTCAAATTTTTTTTTTATTTTCCATTTTTTCATTTTTTTTGGAAAATTGGACTTTAACGCAAATCTCCGTTAGTACTTTTTTCTTCAGTAACATGTACTTTTGTTATATATTTTGATAGATAACATTACTGAGAATCTTTAAATTGATATAACTTATCTAAAATATGTTTAACCAATCTGGCAGCACTGGTAAAATTTCAAGTTTTTATAATTTAATTATGAATTTGACCCCCTGCAGAAAAGGTTTGAATGCCCAATTTAAAGTAAGCAGATCTATTTCTACGTATTTTTTACCCTTACTTATTTTTTGCCCGAATTTTTGCAGAATTTTTTCCAAAAATACTCATTTTTTAATGGGACTTAGGTTAAAACCGTTATATCTCACATTATAATATATATATTCCTAAAAATGTTTTAATAAAGCATAAGTACATAAATCTATTGTATATCAGGTAAAAGTTTCATGATAATAAGGTTAATACTTATTTAGATATATCAATCAAATTTTAAGTTTTTATTTTCTAAATTTTTTTTGTTTATTTTTCTTCTTTTTCAAAAAAAAAGTGTTCATAAACTATATACATATATATATTCTTTTTATATTCACCACATAGAATCCTAGAAATGTATTCTTTTCAATGATACCAAACACTTATATTTTTACTTTACATATGTGTGCAATATGAAATTTTTATAAAGGACTTAAAATAAAACCGTTATATCTACCATTATAAGGTATATATTTTCAAATTGTTTTTATTAATTTTGAAGTATATAAAATTATTATATATTCGGTAAAAGTTTTATGATAGTAGCGCTAATATCGGTTGAGTGGTTCCGACAATACTGAATTTCACCCGATTTAAGAGCGTTTGGGCACACTGTTCGCTGGTTTGAATTCGTCATTAAACCAGTACGACCACTTTGAATCAGTGTTGCAAACACCGAATGGTCAAATATGGCTAAATTTTATTTTATTTGATACAAAACACCAGATTAGTAACTCTTAGGTTAGAAACTCATTTTTTTGAATAATTTGAATATATAGGAGCCGTACACTTCCACATTTTTCGGACATTGTTATTGTCAGATATTTTTTGGTTTATGCACATTTTTTCTCTACATATTTGTCTTCGCTATTTTTATATTCGAGATTTTAAATTTGAACTCCATCTTTATATGCATTTTTAGTAAATACATTTTGATTTAATAAAAAAGGAACACTTTGAAACTACTTATTTTACAATGATATCATGTTTAAAAAAGGATGTCCGGCTAATAGTATTTTCAGAATTTAATGGCTAAAAAATTCCAAAAATGACTAAATCTAGCCATAAAATGGCTGCTTTGGCAACACTGCTACATATATAACACTCCTAGCTCAGGGGCGGATCCAGAAGTATGATTTGGGGGGCGATTGATTTTTTTGCGCCTTTTTTTCCAATTTTTTCTAAAATGCGCCCCAAAAATTTATGCTGCGCCCTTTTTATATTCCTACTTCCACTCCTAGCTCAGGGGCGGATCCAGAAGTATGATTTGGGGGGCGATTGATTTTTTTGTTCCTTTTTTCCAATTTTTTCTAAAATGCGCCCCAAAAATTTATTTTGCGCCCTTTTTATATTTTATTATCAAATTCAGTGAATAATGAAATATACACAACTGTAGTTCTTTAAACCAACTTTTTTTCTTTAAATCAACAGTTTTATTTCCTTAAACATGAAAAAATATAGGGTGCGAACGGATCTGTGATACCCTAGAAAAATCGAAACCCGGGTCACCTACATATTTGGTCATATAGGTACTCAAATGAAAGGTAATAATGCAACATTTGTAATTATATGGTCATTTTTATGATATCGATTAGAATTTGTAATTATGTAAAAAAGAAAAAAAAACAGCCCAACAATTAATTATAATATTTCGTTGGAAAGTTATATCGAGGATGCGCCGCAGGCGACATTTTTTTAGAAATAATAGTGTAATCAAGGATTGAAACAGTAACCGATATCCGTTTAAAACCATTTCATTTTTAAACCGGTATACGAAAATCAGAAATAAACCGATATCCAAAACCGAAATAAACACCAGCAACTCATTGTTAAAAAATTATTTAATTTTTAATGCTATTGTTTTTTTATTTATTGTATAAGTAAAATATATAGGGAGACTGGGGTAAAGTGGGACAAGTTTAAAAATTTTCATTTAAATAATTATTCAATTATTTTAAAGGATCTTTTCAATATAATACCATTTAAAGTGTCCTTTAATTGATTTTTGTGTGATTTTTCAAAACAGCTCAATTTTGGAAATATATATTAAGGATAAAAGAATTATAATAAGATAATAAAAAACAATGGTAATGCAAGAAAAAATTATTACACAATATTTTCACTAGAATAAAAACAAACATTGTTTAAATTACGTTTCCCACTTTACCCCAATATCACAAATTGAACATAACGTAGCACCATATAAACAATGTTAAATTATTTGAAAAATATGGAAAAAAGAAATTGTATACAAAAACCGAAATCAAACCGAAACCGTAACATGGAACAGGTATACCGAAACCGTTTCGTTATAAAAACATAAAACCGAAACCGAAACGCGGAAAAAACCGAAACCGAAATCGAAACCGTTATTCGTTTAGGTTTCAATCCTTGAGTGTAATTAGTGTATAATAGACTCCTGATTAAATTTCTTTTCGTTTGCCTACCCACACTTGTTTCGTGTATAAAATTAACTCAGTTGTTAAAACTAAAAAGGGTCCTGAGGTTACTGGGGTTATCGGACCATGAACATAATAACATATTAATCGTGAGATCAATATCTTTAATTTCAGTACCTACATGTTCATTAGACTGATTCATATTTGTATGAAAAATCTAGAACTATTTTTTCTTTCGCTCCGCGTCGTCTTTCTGAAACTCGGACCTCTAAAACTGAGAAAAAACTTGTAAAACCTTGTAAAAAAAAAGTGATCCTGTGATATTGCGCAAAGAGCTTAAAGGTCATTTTTGAGCTTTTAACGACTATTTTCAATAAAATTATTGTCACTCCAAATATAAAAAGATATCACTCAATTTTATTTTTTATTTTATTTAAAATCACTTTCTGAAATTATGATTTTTTAAACCATAAATTTTTAGTTAACCGTTAAAATTTCATGACTTGCCAAACACGAAAAATGTCGACTTTTTTTAACTATAGTAATTTTAACGGTCGACATTTTTCTAATTTTATTCTAACGAATTTGGGATAACATTTTTGTATTATTGCACATGCAATTATCTTTAAAATGATATGTATCTCTTATATTTTTAGATATCGTTTTATTAGTACATAGTAAGATACTGCACTCCTACCTAAAACACTCTCAACCCAAAAGTTGATGCATACCACAAATTATTCAAGGAAATGTTTCGGATTTTCCTCCCGAGTATTTGAAGATCAAAATAAATAAAAAATCCTTGGCAAATTTTATTAGATATCACGGTTTAATAATTTTTTGGGTTTTTTGATTTTTTTTAATAATAAGTTGAATGTAATTTTTTTTGCTTAAACTATTTATTTTTTCACTAAAAAAAAAATTAAAAAGTTTTACATAATTTGTCCACCGTTACGGTTCATAATATATAGTAACAAAAGCGGTAAAAGTGTTTATTCAAATAAGTCCTTTAATGAGCAGTATATTCTTAAGTTGTCCTTACATAGATAAACTTGTATACAAAAATTTATCAAACATGAAAAAAAAATCAATCAGCTAACTTCAAAGGTTGAAGAGATATTATAATTCAAAATCCAATTTTTGTGAAAATTTAGTCTAACAAATTTTAAGAATTTAATAAACCATATATAATGAAGTTTAAACTCATCAATATTCTTAATGACACTCTAAAGGTAGAGTTTATTACATTCTTGAAAAAAATCTAACTCCTGTCGTGGATCGTGGAAATTAACCCTTTATATAATTTTCTTGTTTGATTTCAATCGAAATCTATTATTTTTTGGCTAGTGCTAGCGCATACTTTTAGTATTTGCTAATAATACGATGCCTAAAAATATAAGAAGATAATTGTATGTGCAATGATACAAAAATGTTATCTTAAACTCAGTAGAATAAAATGAGAAAAATGTCGACCGTTAAAATCACTATAGTAAAAAAAGTCCACATTTTTCGTGTTTGCCAATCATGACATTTTAACCGTTAACTAAAAAATTATAGTTTAAAAAATCATAATTTCAGTAAGTGATTTTAAATTAAATAAAAAAATAAAATTGAGTGATATCTTTTTATACTTGGAGTATAAAATGGTCGTTAAAAACTCCAAAAATGACATTTAAGGTCTTTGCGCAATATCACAGGATCACTTTTTTTTTTGGTTTTAAAAGCTTCTTCTCAGTTTTAGAGGTCCTAGTTTCAGAAAGTCGACGCGGAGCGAAACATTTTAAGATTTTATGTTTTTGAATCAGTCTAATGTTCATATAGGTAGGTGTATAAGTTTTCGATTTATCTAGGGTACCACAAGTCCGACCGCACCCTAATTTAGCCTTGGACCCAAACAGAGGGGATAGTTTGAAGATTTTAGGAACGTGTACATATCTCAGTACCCTGGAACAAAAATTCAATTTGTGTATTATATTAAAGGTGATCAATATCGACATCTCGTTTGAAAACTACTTCAGATATACACAATGTATTTTTAATGATTATTTTCACTTTTCAAGTCAGCATATTTCAAAACCAAAAATACAAAATATTTGAATTTGATTTTTTTTAAAGTATAACATTTGTACCAATTGTACCATTTGTACCAAACTTAAGTTTTACATTTAACCTAGTTTTTTATACCATTTATTCAAGAAGTAAAAGGTAAAAGTTACTTGACCAATTATTAAATTAATTTACAACAGTTTTTTTTTTTAATTTCAAAAATACTAAAAACGTTAAAATCGGATTATAAATCGTCGTTATAGAACTAAAAGTCATCAAATAATTTTTGTTTCAATATCGATTTTATTGCATTTTCAGCTATATACATTTGTTACCTTTCTAATCGAATAATCGTTGTTTTTCTGAGTAAACTAGTTTTAATGAAAAAAATTATTAAAAATCACTATATATATTTTGAACTAAATTTATATATGCAAAAATCCATAAGCTAAAAAAAGTAAAATTTTCAGATTTTTGAAATCTTCAAGAGGTATCTCAAACAGTACGGAAAACCAAAATGTTTTTGAGGAGAAAAACAAGGATTTCTGGTTAAAAGTTAATTTTTTTCATGCAAACAATTTTTTTTCTGTTGATAACATCTTCAATTTTATTTGAAACAATCATAACCTTATAGCGCAATGCCGATTGGAGATACTTAAAAACTATATTTTGTGAATATTTGATTTTTAATTATGAAAAATACAACAACACCTCTAAAACTATAAATGGTCGAATTTTTATCAAAAATGCTATTTGGACTTTTAGTTGTAAGTACAACGAAGATATACAAAAAATATATATAATTTCTAAAACCTACGGCGCATTAGTATAGACAATTTAAAGTAAAATATAAATTCAAAATCATCTTTTTGACCAGCATCTTTTGATACGAAAATTCTCAAAAAGTCGAATTTTTTTAAGTCGAATTATTAAAGTTGTCTTATAATTGCCTATGGTTATGCGCCTATAATGTTTAAATTCGATTTAATATTGATACCCCGAGACAAAATGTATGTCATTTTTCAGGAATATTTAGGACATATTTCCGGCCAAAACACAGATAAATGGAATATTTTGGGAAGTGTATAGCAGGTTGTACAATTTTGGGGAATTTTTATGACAGATTCACAGCATATTTTGGGTTCGGGCAGACATTTTGCGATACAAACTTCGTCTATCTCTTTTTGAAATATGTCAAAAAAAATTTTCTAAACTGGCCCGACCCAGCCAAAAATTTTGTAAATTAGGCGCATTTGCAATTTTATGCTTTTTTCAAATTTTGCGCCTATCTCTATTTTTGACGCCCTTCTATAGAGGCGCAACAATTTTGTAAATTAGACGCATTTGCAATTTTATGATTTTTTGAACATTTTGCGCCTTTCTCTATATTTTGCGCTCTTCTATAGAGGCGTACAAATTTTATAAATTAGGCGCATTTGCAATTTTATGTATTTTTGGAAATTTTGCGCCTTTTTCTATATTTTGCGACCTTCTGTAGAGGCTCAAAAATTATGTAAATTAGACGCATTTAGAATTTTTGCGCCTTTCTCTATATTTTTTGCCCTTCTATAGAGGCGCACAAATTTTGTAAATTATGCGCATTTCCAATTTTATGTTTTTTTGAAAATTTTGCGCTTTTTTGTATATTTTGCGCCCTTCTATAGAGGCGCAAAAATTTAGTAAATTAGACGCATTTGTAATTTTATGCTTTTTTGAAAATTTTGCGCCTTTCACTATATTTTGCGCCCTTCTATAGAAGCGCACACATTTTGTAAATTAGGCGTATTTGCAATTTTATGTATTTTTCGCCTTTCTCTATAGTTTCCGCTCTTTTAAAAAATTCAAAGGTGCGCCTTTTTTGGGGGGGCGATCGCAAACCCCGCCACCCCCTTGGATCCGCGCTTGTATTCGGTTGACGAACTCCTGACTTTAGTAGGAGCTGTATGGACGATAAGGAAGAGGAAACACTTTGCCCTTCTATAGAGGCGCACAAATTTTGTAAATTATGCGCATTTCCAATTTTATGTTTTTTTGAAAATTTTGCGCTTTTTTGTATATTTTGCGCCCTTCTATAGAGGCGCAAAAATTTAGTAAATTAGACGCATTTGTAATTTTATGCTTTTTTGAAAATTTTGCGCCTTTCACTATATTTTGCGCCCTTCTATAGAAGCGCACACATTTTGTAAATTAGGCGTATTTGCAATTTTATGTATTTTTCGCCTTTCTCTATAGTTTCCGCTCTTTTAAAAAGGCGCAAAATTTTGAATATTAGGCGCATTTTTTCATGTTGTGTTTTTTTAAAAGTTTGTTTTAAAAAATTCAAAGGTGCGCCTTTTTTGGGGGGGCGATCGCAAACCCCGCCACCCCCTTGGATCCGCGCTTGTATTCGGTTGACGAATTCCTGACTTTAGTAGGAGCTGTATGGACGATAAGGAAGAGGAAACCACTCTGCACCCCATCTGTACATGCCCAGCCATTTCGCACAAAAGTAACAAATATTTCGGTCATCACTTCCTAGCAAACCTGAACGCATTTTCCAACATCGATATAACATATACTTAGCCTTGTCAAATGCGCAAATTCGTTCAACGAGCAGTAATAGGGAATAGATCCTTGGTATCACAATGGACCTCTTTTCTTCTAAGTGTGTTTTTAGCAGCCATAACAACCTAACCTGCAACAATTAAACTTAATATGAAACTTATGCTTTATAATAATAATAAAAAAAACTTTTGCAATAGATCTATTATCTTTCTTCAAATTTGAAGTTAAATGCTGTGACGGGCGTTATACGTACTTTTTCAAAAAAAAAAGAATTTACTAAATTTTAAATAAATTTAATTTTAGCTAAAATAATCGGACTATGGAGATGAAATATATCTCGAATACTTCATTAATAATTGGAGTTCTTTATTCTATAACAAAATTCTGCAATGGTTACTTTGATCACTTACTTATAAAGTATCAAAACTTGTGACGGGTGTTACACATTTTGTGACTGGCGTTATCTGTACGAATTCTATACAAATATACATGCAAATTTAAATTATGAATTGCAATTTTTTGATGAAAATGTGCAAATTTTTGTGGTAGGAATGGTAAACCCTTATTTTAAGGCACCCCGTTTATGTGGAAAACCAAACATTTCGTTTTGAAAAAAATATGCATTATATTACCAATCTTTTAAATAACTACTTTGTCTGCATCATTTGTAATCCGTTTCCTTCGTATCTTACATAAATATTTTTCGGAGTTCGAGAATAATGAGTTGTTTGTGATTTTTATGATTTTTTTTGTAAGATTTGGAATTTCCCTTTTTTTAATTTTGTCTTTACGTAGAACGTAAACACCATGTTTGTGAACACTCCCGCCAGACCCACTCGTTGCAGCGATACTCGCTGCATTCAGTTTTGACGTTGAAAAGTGCAAGATCGTCACTCGTTAAGTTTACTTAAAAATAAACGCACGTACGAACCCACCCGTCTCCGCGACATTTTAAAGTTTAAAGTTATAAAAACAAATAAACTCACCCGACACCGCAACATTAAACAAACACAAAAACCCGTCAACGCGCCATTCGGTCCCGCGACAATAAAACAAACAATTAACAAAAATACACTCAACACAAACCCAGCAACCACAAGGAATAAACAAAACACTTCAACAGAAGACAACACGGAAAATCGCCCACTTACATCAAGTGATCCACCACTCGGACAAACAGGTACAAATATTTGTTATATTTAAATCCGCCAAATTGCCAACCCGTTCACCATATTACAATATATTTTGCTTTACAAGTTTGCCAAATTTCATGTTTTATTTGTTTTCAGCAAGCAACTGGCTGCTGCACTCGTTTGCATAGTTGCCAGTTCCGTGGGAAATTTCCCATTTGTTGGAATTTTTAGTCGCTGTGGGAAAGGTAATTCCCTTGGGAATTTTTAATGGCTGAGGGATTTTTTTCCCACAGTTTTTTTTTATGTAACTCAATTTAAGAACACTCTAAATGTAAATTTAATGCTATCAACATTTCGAAAGTGAAAATAGGATCAGTGAAGGCGTTAATTCAAAAATAAGTCCGTGCCTATTTTAAAATAATAGAAAGTGTTCCTTGTTTAAGGTAAAAATGAGTGGACGTAGAAAACTACCCAAGACTCCACAACCTGAAGACATTTCAGGATTATTAAAGAAGTCGTGGTAAGTTGTTGTTTACTTTTTAATAAATTAAAATAAAGAAATTTGACCCTAAACAAAAAAAGAGAATTGTGGAAAAATAAAAGAAACATGTATTTGTGTTTCAACATCAAAATCTGCACAAGTTGCAACAAAAATATTGCTGTTGCAGAATCTTTGGCAAGTGCACTCGCAGCATTAGCACTTTTGGAACAAACAGATATCCATTATAATGAAGACAGTTCATCCGACAGTATTGTCGAGTTGAAAAATAGTGAACTGCATCGCTTAAATATGGAAATCGACACATCTAACGCAGTTAACGATGATTATTTGCAAGAGATTCAAAAAAAAAAATTAAATAAACATTTTAAATAAAATTATTTAAAATAAATTGATAAACTTTATATTATTTTTACAATTAATTTAGCATTTGCAAATAATAACACTTTTCGAGACCCTACATTTGTTCAATATTTTTATTCGGATTTTTATTAATTTTGTGGTAAATTTTAAATGTATGCAATAATTTTCTAAGTATTTTTTAATTGCCATGTGATTTTTATGTTCATATTTAATTCATTTAAGAATTTTCTTGGTATTTATAAATTGATCTTGTATTTTTGAGTTAATTTTACTTTATGTGGTATTTTGTGGTAATTTTTAATGACTGTGGGAATTTTGTGGTAATTTTCATGTACTATGGGAATTTTTGTGGTAATTTTCATGTGCTGTGGGAATTAAATCAACCAAAATTACCACGTGGGAATTTTTAATAAGTCGTATGGGAAAAAGGTATTTATTTTTATTTTTCGTGGGAATTTTGGTTGGCAACTATGCTCGTTTGGTTTTATTTGTTTTATTTGCTCATAAAACAAATAGACATAAACACTAATACACTCACAGAAAGAGCGCTGCTGTCAAGTGTATACAAGGTTGCCACGTTGTGCACTAAAATAGTGTTTTCGTGGGACTTTATAAATTACCCGTGGGAACCAAAAAATTATCCCATATTTTTTGGAAATTGCCTATTGAGCAATATTTAACCCTATTAAACCCACATTAAAGCTTTTTTAACCCTTTTCGACCCAAAAAATCAATTTTATTGATATTTAATAATTTTTGATTGAAAAATTATTATAAAAAATTACCCGACCCGTTTTTTATCAAAAATATTTTTTAAAGCTTAACCCATAGCGACCCAAAATCATTTAATTGATTTTTAAATAAAGTTTAAGTATTTTTTTGTTACAAAATTAATTCTTTTATCGAATTTTTATAAAAAATATTTTTAATTTTTAACAAATTGCGACCCAAAAAGCTTAACTGAGCTGTAAAATTTTATTTGCCACCCGGTTTACTACTAAATAAAATTTTAAAGTTAACCCATTTTGACCCAAAGATAAATTTTTCAAATTTTGTTGAAGTATATCTAAAAACGAATTGATTTAATACGTTTTTATCGTTCTTTCATTGTGAACAAATCATTTTGATTGCTGTTAACCCATACACACCCAAACATAAAAATTATTTATATATTTTTTATAAGTTTTCAGATTTATTTTCTGAAAAACTATTGCGACCCGTGATAATCTTTTAGATTAATCCATCCAGACCCAATATTTATTATTGAAATATTTGAGATTGTCTCAAATTAGTTGAATATTTTTAAACCCTACACAATAATAAAAAATATGGCGGCTCTGACAGCATTTTTTCAATTTGGAAACGATATTATTGAATTTGCGAGACCTCTACCCTTTGCGAGACCCGTACCCAATATTTAATACCTAATGCCTTGGAGTTTCATCAGAAGCAGCTTACATTTCTGTGGGATAATTTCCAAGCTTCGTATCATTCTGTACGAAGTGAAGCCGAAAATCCCGATGTGGACAGAATGAAGCTGAAGGATAAATATTCCAAAGCGTACAACGCGTACATACGCTGTATTGCTTCAATTTCAGAAATAATGGAGACATTCAAACACCCGGTAGAAACTCCCAAGGCAAGAGAAAAAACGACCCCGATAAAATTCGAACTCTATATAACTTTACCCCCATGTGACATGGATATTTTTGATGGTGATTATGCTACATGGCCTACTTTCAGAGATCTGTTTTCGGCTATGTACATTAACAATTCCCAATTAAGTGATGTAGAAAAATTATTCTACCTTAATCAAAAGACCCGAGGCGAAGCAAATGATATTATAAAAAATGCTCCGCTTACCAATGCTGGATCCTTATTTGCTTGGTCTAATCTCGTGGAGCAATACGAGAATAAGCGGATGCAAATCAATGCGCAATTAAAGATTCTTTTTAATTTGCAAGCAGTGACATTTGAGTCAGGTTGTTCCATTAGGAAACTTCAAAGAACTATAAATGACACAAAGAGCTGGGATCCAATCCTGGTATACTTGTGCTCGACCCATTTCCCCAAGAATACCTTAGAGAACTTTGAGAAATCTCTAACAGACATCTCAGTTGTTCCATCATGGACAACTTTAAACGTGTTTCTGACCCGAAGATATAGGACACTCGAAGCTGTTGATGATATGAAGCCATCGACTTCTAGTCACAGCCGAGATGGTTCTAGACCCGAATCTTGGGGAGAAAATGTGAATACATATCACATGAATGTTTCTCAGACTCATTGCGCATTTGGACCCACACATAATACAGATCCAAGACCCACATTTGCAAAGCCAACCCAATGGGAATTTGAAGAGGACTTTTGCCGATTATGCAAAGCCCAGCACACTTGCCTCGAGTGCCCGAGGTTCATAACCATGAAAGTTGATGAAAGACTCGATGTCGTGAGAAAAGTTGGATTGTGTTACAATTGCTTAGCAATTACTCACGGCATTAAAAATTGTAGAAGTGAGTGTAAGTGTCAGACATGTGAAAAAAGGCATTATTCACTTCCACATCTGAACTCAAACCCAGAGTCAGAATTAAATAAAAGACCCAGTACAAGTGCCGCAATGGTCAACGTTGAACACAGAGAGAACCAATTCGTTGCGCGTGCATTGATTGATCCAGGATCTGAGGCCACATTTGTGACAGAAGAATTGAGTAAGCGTATAGGGCTTCCAACCCGTGCAGTTAATGCCAAAGTGAGTGGTCTTAACCAAACGATTTCTGCACACCCATCAGAATCTTGTGAGTTGACACTGAGTCAGGCCCATCGCTTAGCGACTTGCTCCAGGTTCAAGAAGAAGAACCTGTATGAGAAATATAATGTAGTGAAGAATTTCCACTACTGCGTGAATTGCTTGGCCCGATCTCACAGCACAGAAAAATGCACCAGCAACAACACATGTGTCGTGTGTCATGAGAGACACCACACGAGTCTGCACCCATTTAGCAGAAATGAATTGAAGCAATTCACACGGCCACTGACCCATTGTGGCCCCCGATTAAGCAACTAATCAGACCCATATTTTGAGCCAAAAGAATTATGCTGACCCACAGTATAGTATTTATGCTGGACCCTAAAATTCGTACCTAGAGACCCTTTGTTTTGCAGTTTCTGCAAGGCGGGCAGAATGTTTACGTAGAACCTAAACACAATGTTTGTGAACACCCGCCAGACCCACTCGTTGCAGTGATACTCGCTGCATTGAGTTTTGACGTTGAAAAGTGCAAGATCGTCACTCGTTAAGTTTACTTCAAAACAAACGCACGTACGAACCCACCCGTCTCCGCGACATTTTAAAGTTATAAAAACAAATAAACTCACCCGTCACCACGACATTAAACAAACACAAAAACCCGTCAACGCGCCATTCGGTCCCGCGACAATAAAACAAACAATTAACAAAAATACACTCAACAATCAACACAAACCCAGCAACCACAAGGAATAAACAAAACACTTCAATAGAAGACAAAATGGAAAATCACCCACTTACATCAAGTGATCCACCACTCGGACAAACGGGTACTTTTTCTATGGTTAAATAATAATATAATTGATTATTGATGCATATATTAATAAATATATAATTTTCCAGTTTTTTTGTTTTGCGACGATTGTTTCTTGTGACGGGCGTTACAATATTTTAGATGGATATAGCAACAATCTGGAATATCTATGAGACCAAAGACTATAATAAATGAATAGATACGATAAAAATCTTTACTTTTACAAAGTTTCCCAGTTGTAGGTTATAGTTTGAAAAATAGTTCGCAAAATAACTTTTACAATTTTTTTGTGACGGGCGTTACAACTCAAAAAAGTAAAACTGTTTGGTTAATTGTCTGTACTTCGAATCACTTATCACCAATGCAATGCGTGGCATACTTTCGCCTTTCAAATTCTACTATTCAATTTTCTTTCGGAGTTAAAGCAACGAAACTACAGTATTTCATATATTGCCTCAATTTTGTACTATAATAAATTTCAAAAAAATATTTGATTTTAATTTAGAAAAAACACAGTTGCCATGCATTTTGGTAAATTCTGATCTCAGAATATGAAATTAGAAGTATTTCTTATCCTAAAAGCCATTAAACGGAATCAATAGGTTTAACTTTTATATAACACGCCTACAATTATTAATATGAATTGCATTATTTCTGTTAACTTTGCATGTAACATTAGCTGTGTTCCCGTGGCGTGTGATCTAGATCCACTGCTCTATTTTCTATACAAAACATCAGCAATAAATTAGAACTAGAACAAAAGCTGGTTCAATCCAGTTAAATCAATTGCTGCCAAGTTTTATTTTAATAAAATAGTTAACAACATTATTATATTTGACATAACCGAAATTATTTAAATATTTGTTTGAAGAAATTCTCAAATTGGTGGGCGATTTAGTGTGGTTTAGTAGTGTTTTTATTTTGAAATGATTCGAAAGAGTGCGCCCTATAAAATGCAATGTTGCACATTTTGGTCAATTTATATTTATTGAAATTGCTGGAAAAGTTATGTTTCAAATAATATTAGTAATAAAAAGAATGTATTTTAATTTAATTCTATATCGTTTTTTACAACTTAGTTAGTTGCACTTTAATTCAAAAACTGTTTAATAGTTTAACAATGTTCAACTATCTAATTGAAAGTTACAATAAGAAGTGTTAAAAAATATGAAACAAACGCATGTAAAAAATATAAGACTGTCTCGGTTGCAATGACATCTTCCGTGTTGCCGTGTAAAATCTCTAACATTTTCGCCCACTTTGTCCAGGCGCTGCGACAATAGCTGTACCGTCAGAAGGCCGCCCACTGTGTCCAATGTTGGGCTGAGTCGATGACCGATTAAGTTTTGAAATTTGAACCTCAGATCGTATTTCCACGGAAAGGACCGATATTTTGGAGATCGAACGTTTGAGAACTGTGTCTTTGGTTTTAATAGTGACGATTCGGATTTGATCATCATCACCGGCATGTGTTGCGATAACGCGGCCTAAGGACCATCGAGTCGGGGGTTGACGCTCGTCACGAATGAGCACTAGCTGACCGATGATGACGTTTTCGTGTATCCGTTGCAATTTGTTTCGTGTTTGAAGCTGATGTAGATAGTCGACGGACCACCTATGCCAAAAATCTTGCTGCATTTGTGAGAGCTGCTTCCACCGACTCAGTAATTGATGTTTTACATCTAGACTACAGGGCTCTGGTATGGCTAGCAGTTCTCTACCCACTGGGAAGTGGCCAGGGGTTAGCGCCGCGAGGTCAGTTGGATCGTCGGTCAAGGCTGAGGGCGGGCGTGAGTTTAGGCATGCCTCGATTTTTTTTAATATCGTATAAAATTCTTCAAATATCAGCGTTGCTGCTCCACCGACCCTTTTCAGATGAAATTTAATGCTTTTCACCCCGGCTTCCCATAACCCACCGAAGTTTGGGGCAGCAGCGGGTATAAAATGCCAGTTAATACCTATTTGAGAAGCGTGTCGAGCTGCCGTCTTTTGTTGCACGTGAAAATCTTGTGCTTCTTCTTTCAACAGTGTATCCGCGCCGATAAAATTGGTTCCGCGATCTGAGCAGACTCCAGACTCCAGAAAGTTTCTGTTGTCAGGTCGCTTACCATCTCCAGGTGGATCGCTTTCGTTGCTAAGCAAATGAAAAGCGCTACATACCCTTTATAGCTGCGGTAGCCGCGCCACTTGGAGGTTCGAACGTGAAACGGGCCAGCGTAATCGACACCGGTGTGCATGAAAGGAAACGATTTGTTGCAGCGTGCAGCTGGAAGGTTGCCCATGATTTTCCTGAGAGGTGAACACGATTTTTGGAAGCATGGGACACAGCTTCGAAGAATCTGTTTGACCATGGTGCGGCCATTAATTAAACACCATTTTTTGCTAAGAATCTGCAAAGTAATTTGGGTGCCTCCATGTAGGCTTCGCATGTGGGCATCTCTGATGATTAGAGTAGTCAAAAAATTGTGTTTTGGTAGTATCATAGGATGACACTCGCTAAAGGGTATATGAGCGTGTTTCAGTCTATCGCCAAGACGCAGGATCCCTTCATCATCTATCAACGCATTTAATTTTAGTAATTTACTATTCGTTGGAAGTGGTATGTTTTGTTGAAGACATCGGATTTCTGTTTGAAAAGTATTATTTTGTACACGTTTGACCAACTTTTAATGCGGCGTCGCGTTCAGACCACAGAGCCTCGGACCACAGATGTCTCGGTCGCATGTAGTTTATTTCAGGCAGCATTGATAAATCGATAACACCAAGATGTTATGGCGAGAAGTTTCTCAAGGGTTGAATAGTTCTGCATGATAAACGGGTCGGAGCATCGGATTGGGCCAAATGGACTGTAGTAGATTTCATCTCCGGGAGCTCTCCGGGAAGTTGTACCTTTTGTTGTGGCCAGTATTCTTTACTTTGCCTTAGCCAGGATGGACCCGACCACCAAAGCGAATGGTTGATTAGTTGACTAGTCGCTAATCTACGGCTTACGCAATCAGCTGGATTGGATCGCGTCGGTACGTAGTTCCAAGTGCATGTAGATGAAATGTCTTGAATTTCGATTACTCGATTAGCAAAAAATTCTTTTAACTTTACAGGACACGTTTGCATCCAATAGAGAGTTGTTATGGAATCGGACCATAGAAAGGATTCTACTTCTTGTGGATTCACGTTTAATGTATTGCGTACCTTTTGTACTAACTTGGAGCCAAGTAACGCCGCATATAGTTCAAGCCTGGGAATGGTGATTCGTTTTAACGGAGCCACCTTTGTTTTTGCCATGAGCAATTGCACTGTTGTGTCGGACGATGACATGACCTTCAGGTATACTACAACAGCATAAGCTTGTGATGATGCATCAACAAATGTGTATATTTCGTAAGTAACATGACGCGATGACATATGTATCCATCTGGGGATTCTTACTTGGGTGAGATTCTTCAAATCGTTGCGAAGTCTATCCAATCCTTTTGAACGTCACTTGGTAGTACATCATCCCAATTGAGACCTGTATTCTAAAGACGTTGAAAGCCGATTTCCCTCGTACTACCACTGGAGCGAGAAATCCCTTACTTAACATAAAACTCGTTAAGTAACGTCTTTGCTGCAACTGGAAAATTGTGAAGTTCGTCGTTTGCGAGCGTTCGCAAAACATTGATGGCAAGATACGGCGCGCAGTTTGTGCCGTATGTGACTGTCAGAAGCCTATATGATGTTGGTTCATCATGAGCAGAAGTTTTCCATAGAATTCTTTGAAGATCAACGTCTCTTTTGTCAACCCAGATCTGACGGTACATCTTCTCGTTGTCACCGGTAAATGCGATCTGATACCGACGATAGTTCAGTACAATTGTTGCTAAATCGTTTTGCAGCATTTAACGACACACCCGAATCGCACTTTTGTGAGGCGTTAAAAACCACTCTTAGTTTCGTAGTCGAACTTGACTCCTTTACTACCGCGTGATGTGGTAAGTAGCATACCTTATTGACCGCTGACTGGGGATTTACTGGTTCCATATGGCCGAGAGTTAGATAATCTGTCATAAAATCAGTGTAGTTTTGTTTTCTGGTGATATCACGGTTAGACGACGTTCCATGCATTTCAATAGATTAAACGATGAATCATATGTTGATGCAAGTGGTGTTAAGTCGACTCCATTCTTTACCGGTAACCTCACAATATAGCGACCGTCGCCCGAACGCCTGGTAGTTGCCTCGAAGAATTCTTGGCAAGCACGTTCGTCGTTAGTAATTGTGGAACTCAAATAAACTTCTTCCAATTCCCAAAATTTGCGCAATGATGTGTCGAGTTCGGCAATGGTATAGTGACACGTGTATGGCGCTTCGTTGGTAGTGAGCTTGTGCTTAGACGCGAGACCACCGAACACGACCCAACCTAATTGAGTATTCTGAGCAATGGTATCATTAATTTGACTTCGTTTATAATCGATTTTCAACATCGCGGCGTAATCGGCAAAACTCAAAATAATATCAATACCGCCAGGAACGTTATAACTTGTGTGCCCACAGTTAGAAACTGCGGAGATTATTGCTGTTTCTAAGAGAACCGAAGGAAGCTCCGGAGAATATTCCCTTTCGAGTAGATTGTGTGATAACGCAGCGTTATTCGAAGTGATGTGCGCAGGCCTACCTGAAGCATGTGTTAACGCGGTCGCACCATCATGCTGACTAAAATTTTCATGCAACATTGAATGGTGCATTTGATTGCAACGTTGACACCGTCGATCTGACGTGCATGCTGAGAACAGGTGCACATACCGAAGGCAGTTAAGGCACATGTTGCGTTGCTCAATAAATTAATATCGCTCTTGGGTCGATTTATTTTTGAAATCATTGCAAAACATGATGATGTGATTTCCAGAACAGCCTAGACAGCGTCCAGGAATAGTGTGATAAGTTTTTACACCATGTTGTTGTTTCACCCTTGTACTGGAGGAGTCTTTGAAGACAGGCTTCGTATCCAGAGAGCTCTGAATAATTTCTAGTGATTGGGTTCTGTACTCCAGAAAATCTGTTAGCTATTTAAAAGTTGGTATTTCGTCACCAGACGTCAGGGACAGCTCCCAAGCCTTTCTTGTGATTGGGTCCAAGCCAATCATCCCAATGATCTACATTGCGATGACACCATTCAACAATACTCGTAAACTGCTCCTTATGAACGATCGGCAGCTTAGTAATTTCAGAAAGATGTGCGTTAATTATGACGCGCTTATTTTCGTATTTGCTTCTGAGCAGTTCCCAGGCTACATTGAAATTACCGTCAGTCATGGTGATGTTTTCGAGTGCATGAGCGGCGGAACCTACAAGACAATCTTTCAGGTACTGCAGTCGTTGAATGTCAACAAGTGTCACGTTTTTAATGACAATAGACGTAAACAGATCCTTGAATGGATACCAGGTTAAAAACGATCCGTCGAATGGTGGAATCTTCATGCGTGGAAGACTCTGAGTGGATTCATGTTGAGCAGCGGATATTGGCTGCGGCGTATCATTCAAGGACTCTGCTGGCGAAATCAAGTAAATCTTGTAACTCACCCATTGTCTCCACATATGAACATTCAACATCATCGTACTCGACAAGTGAACCTTGGGCGTGAGGTGGGGACACCTCCAAACTTATAATCAGGGTCTGAGATAACCTCATCACGCAGCGTCACGTACTTAGTCCAATATTGCTCTAACAGTTGTTTGCGTGTGGTTAGAAACCCTTTTGTTTGTTTTGATTTGGCTGTTTTACGTGTGTTTATAGCGAACTTGACAATCGCGTTTTCACTTGATTTCAGTTGTTTCAATTTTTGCTCCATATTCAATGTAGTTTTTTATAAGAATTAAATGTTGTGCACAAGAATAAAATTTGATTATTTTTTTTGCGCTTATTGAAGTACGTAAATAAGATTTGTACAACACGCGCAGTAGTTAAAAATGAAAATCAGTAATATTTAGAAACGTCAAATATGAGTTTCCACGAAATGCGTGCATACATAAGAGCGAATAACAAATCACTGTATATATGTCAACCGCGTCAACTCTTCGCACTTTCCAACCAACTTTGACACTTTCTTATGATTAAGTCGTTGCATTTGTCAAAGAGAGATGTGTTGCGCTGCTTGCGTCCGAATGCTGTGTGATGCGCAGCCCGTTGCGCTGCTTGCAATGCGACTACGACGTTCGAATGCTGTGTGATGCGCTGCCCGTAATCGTTCGAGAAAAGCAAGTGCGTATTATGTTAGGTTATGATGTTCGCGACACGTGGCGGAATTCACCAAAATTCGCACTTGCACTACCATAAACAGAATATCAAGGTATTATGCTGCCCATTCAACGAAGTGTTGCAGCTGGTAAGTTGATTTCCATCACTTGTCATTGTTTAGTTTTAATGGAAATAGACTCCGTTTAGTAGCGGCTTGGCTTAGATTCTCATCGCTTGTTTTAATTTTTGGAAATAGATTCCTTTTCACCTTGTGTAAGGAAGTTCACCGCAAGGGATGCCAATGTTCCAAATAATATTAGAAATAAAAAGAATGTATTTTAATTTAATTCTATGTCGTTTTTCACAACTTAGATAGTTGCACTTTAATTCAAAAACTGTTTAATACTTTAACGATGTTCGACTGTCTAATTGAAATTTACAATAAGAAGTGTTAAAAAATATGAAACAAACGCATGTAAAAAATATAAGACTGTCTCGGTTGCAATGACATCTTCCGTGTTGCCGTGTAAGATCTCTAACAAGTTCAGTTCGTGCATTGCTTTTTTTGGGCTTAAGTTCATTACTGCAAGCTTACGTGCAAAATTATATTTTAGCAAAGTATTTCTTTTCATATTTCAAATTCGGGCATAACTGTAGTTTACCGGCCAATTCGAAAACAAACCACAAATGATCTCCCTATTCAAAATAAAATACTAAATAAATATTAACAAAAGCTCGACGGACTCCAATGGAAAAATCACAATAACCCAGTTCACTGCATCCTCACACTTCATAGGATCATTTAAGAGGGCGTCATAAAAATATGACCTCTTCTTCAAAAACATAATGCAACATGATTATGCAAATAATAGGTGTTACAAGGCTTCAAACCACGACATAGTTCAATTCGGATGTAAAATTGAGCTAACACTGCTAACTGGCCATTAGTCGACAATCGCCCCTATTTAGTCGTCTATATAATAATAATAGTTTGGCTCTCTCACCATTTTGAGCTGTGCGTGTTATATTTATACTCAAAGTGGTGGGACCTACAGTTTATTGCCGACTCCGAACGGCGGGTGAGAGCTTTTTCATAGGCAATGTATTACTCTCGTAGGTTTGCCATTTACTGCCAAGAGGTAGCGAGGTATAGAAAAATGTTTCTATGAAAAGATTAGTAATAGTAATAAAAAGAATAAAAAGAATGTAATAAAAAGAATGTATTTTAATTTAATTCTATATCGTTTTTTACAACTTAGTTAGTTGCACTTTAATTCAAAAACTGTTTAATAGTTTAACAATGTTCAACTATCTAATTAAAAGTTACAATAAGAAGTGTTAAAAAATATGAAACAAACGCATGTAAAAAATATAAGACTGTCTCGGTTGCAATGACATCTTCCGTGTTGCCGTGTAAAATCTCTAACATTTTCGCCCACTTTGTCCAGGCGCTGCGACAATAGCTGTACCGTCAGAAGGCCGCCCACTGTGTCCAATGTTGGGCTGAGTCGATGACCGATTAAGTTTTGAAATTTGAACCTCAGATCGTATTTCCACGGAAAGGACCGATATTTTGGAGATCGAACGTTTGAGAACTGTGTCTTTGGTTTTAATAGTGACGATTCGGATTTGATCATCATCACCGGCATGTGTTGCGATAACGCGGCCTAAGGACCATCGAGTCGGGGGTTGACGCTCGTCACGAATGAGCACTAGCTGACCGATGATGACGTTTTCGTGTATCCGTTGCAATTTGTTTCGTGTTTGAAGCTGATGTAGATAGTCGACGGACCACCTATGCCAAAAATCTTGCTGCATTTGTGAGAGCTGCTTCCACCGACTCAGTAATTGATGTTTTACATCTAGACTACAGGGCTCTGGTATGGCTAGCAGTTCTCTACCCACTGGGAAGTGGCCAGGGGTTAGCGCCGCGAGGTCAGTTGGATCGTCGGTCAAGGCTGAGGGCGGGCGTGAGTTTAGGCATGCCTCGATTTTTTTTAATATCGTATAAAATTCTTCAAATATTAGCGTTGCTGCTCCACCGACCCTTTTCAGATGAAATTTAATGCTTTTCACCCCGGCTTCCCATAACCCACCGAAGTTTGGGGCAGCAGCGGGTATAAAATGCCAGTTAATACCTATTTGAGAAGCGTGTCGAGCTGCCGTCTTTTGTTGCACGTGAAAATCTTGTGCTTCTTCTTTCAACAGTGTATCCGCGCCGATAAAATTGGTTCCGCGATCTGAGCAGACTCCAGACTCCAGAAAGTTTCTGTTGTCAGGTCGCTTACCATCTCCAGGTGGATCGCTTTCGTTGCTAAGCAAATGAAAAGCGCTACATACCCTTTATAGCTGCGGTAGCCGCGCCACTTGGAGGTTCGAACGTGAAACGGGCCAGCGTAATCGACACCGGTGTGCATGAAAGGAAACGATTTGTTGCAGCGTGCAGCTGGAAGGTTGCCCATGATTTTCCTGAGAGGTGAACACGATTTTTGGAAGCATGGGACACAGCTTCGAAGAATCTGTTTGACCATGGTGCGGCCATTAATTAAACACCATTTTTTGCTAAGAATCTGCAAAGTAATTTGGGTGCCTCCATGTAGGCTTCGCATGTGGGCATCTCTGATGATTAGAGTAGTCAAAAAATTGTGTTTTGGTAGTATCATAGGATGACACTCGCTAAAGGGTATATGAGCGTGTTTCAGTCTATCGCCAAGACGCAGGATCCCTTCATCATCTATCGACGCATTTAATTTTAGTAATTTACTATTCGTTGGAAGTGGTATGTTTTGTTGAAGACATCGGATTTCTGTTTGAAAAGTATTATTTTGTACACGTTTGACCAACTTTTAATGCGGCGTCGCGTTCAGACCACAGAGCCTCGGACCACAGATGTCTCGGTCGCATGTAGTTTATTTCAGGCAGCATTGATAAATCGATAACACCAAGATGTTATGGCGAGAAGTTTCTCAAGGGTTGAATAGTTCTGCATGATAAACGGGTCGGAGCATCGGATTGGGCCAAATGGACTGTAGTAGATTTCATCTCCGGGAGCTCTCCGGGAAGTTGTACCTTTTGTTGTGGCCAGTATTCTTTACTTTACGGAGAATATTCCCTTTCGAGTAGATTGTGTGATAACGCAGCGTTATTCGAAGTGATGTGCGCAGGCCTACCTGAAGCATGTGTTAACGCGGTCGCACCATCATGCTGACTAAAATTTTCATGCAACATTGAATGGTGCATTTGATTGCAACGTTGACACCGTCGATCTGACGTGCATGCTGAGAACAGGTGCACATACCGAAGGCAGTTAAGGCACATGTTGCGTTGCTCAATAAATTAATATCGCTCTTGGGTCGATTTATTTTTGAAATCATTGCAAAACATGATGATGTGATTTCCAGAACAGCCTAGACAGCGTCCAGGAATAGTGTGATAAGTTTTTACACCATGTTGTTGTTTCACCCTTGTACTGGAGGAGTCTTTGAAGACAGGCTTCGTATCCAGAGAGCTCTGAATAATTTCTAGTGATTGGGTTCTGTACTCCAGAAAATCTGTTAGCTATTTAAAAGTTGGTATTTCGTCACCAGACGTCAGGGACAGCTCCCAAGCCTTTCTTGTGATTGGGTCCAAGCCAATCATCCCAATGATCTACATTGCGATGACACCATTCAACAATACTCGTAAACTGCTCCTTATGAACGATCGGCAGCTTAGTAATTTCAGAAAGATGTGCGTTAATTATGACGCGCTTATTTTCGTATTTGCTTCTGAGCAGTTCCCAGGCTACATTGAAATTACCGTCAGTCATGGTGATGTTTTCGAGTGCATGAGCGGCGGAACCTACAAGACAATCTTTCAGGTACTGCAGTCGTTGAATGTCAACAAGTGTCACGTTTTTAATGACAATAGACGTAAACAGATCCTTGAATGGATACCAGGTTAAAAACGATCCGTCGAATGGTGGAATCTTCATGCGTGGAAGACTCTGAGTGGATTCATGTTGAGCAGCGGATATTGGCTGCGGCGTATCATTCAAGGACTCTGCTGGCGAAATCAAGTAAATCTTGTAACTCACCCATTGTCTCCACATATGAACATTCAACATCATCGTACTCGACAAGTGAACCTTGGGCGTGAGGTGGGGACACCTCCAAACTTATAATCAGGGTCTGAGATAACCTCATCACGCAGCGTCACGTACTTAGTCCAATATTGCTCTAACAGTTGTTTGCGTGTGGTTAGAAACCCTTTTGTTTGTTTTGATTTGGCTGTTTTACGTGTGTTTATAGCGAACTTGACAATCGCGTTTTCACTTGATTTCAGTTGTTTCAATTTTTGCTCCATATTCAATGTAGTTTTTTATAAGAATTAAATGTTGTGCACAAGAATAAAATTTGATTATTTTTTTTGCGCTTATTGAAGTACGTAAATAAGATTTGTACAACACGCGCAGTAGTTAAAAATGAAAATCAGTAATATTTAGAAACGTCAAATATGAGTTTCCACGAAATGCGTGCATACATAAGAGCGAATAACAAATCACTGTATATATGTCAACCGCGTCAACTCTTCGCACTTTCCAACCAACTTTGACACTTTCTTATGATTAAGTCGTTGCATTTGTCAAAGAGAGATGTGTTGCGCTGCTTGCGTCCGAATGCTGTGTGATGCGCAGCCCGTTGCGCTGCTTGCAATGCGACTACGACGTTCGAATGCTGTGTGATGCGCTGCCCGTAATCGTTCGAGAAAAGCAAGTGCGTATTATGTTAGGTTATGATGTTCGCGACACGTGGCGGAATTCACCAAAATTCGCACTTGCACTACCATAAACAGAATATCAAGGTATTATGCTGCCCATTCAACGAAGTGTTGCAGCTGGTAAGTTGATTTCCATCACTTGTCATTGTTTAGTTTTAATGGAAATAGACTCCGTTTAGTAGCGGCTTGGCTTAGATTCTCATCGCTTGTTTTAATTTTTGGAAATAGATTCCTTTTCACCTTGTGTAAGGAAGTTCACCGCAAGGGATGCCAATGTTCCAAATAATATTAGAAATAAAAAGAATGTATTTTAATTTAATTCTATGTCGTTTTTCACAACTTAGATAGTTGCACTTTAATTCAAAAACTGTTTAATACTTTAACGATGTTCGACTGTCTAATTGAAATTTACAATAAGAAGTGTTAAAAAATATGAAACAAACGCATGTAAAAAATATAAGACTGTCTCGGTTGCAATGACATCTTCCGTGTTGCCGTGTAAGATCTCTAACAAGTTCAGTTCGTGCATTGCTTTTTTTGGGCTTAAGTTCATTACTGCAAGCTTACGTGCAAAATTATATTTTAGCAAAGTATTTCTTTTCATATTTCAAATTCGGGCATAACTGTAGTTTACCGGCCAATTCGAAAACAAACCACAAATGATCTCCCTATTCAAAATAAAATACTAAATAAATATTAACAAAAGCTCGACGGACTCCAATGGAAAAATCACAATAACCCAGTTCACTGCATCCTCACACTTCATAGGATCATTTAAGAGGGCGTCATAAAAATATGACCTCTTCTTCAAAAACATAATGCAACATGATTATGCAAATAATAGGTGTTACAAGGCTTCAAACCACGACATAGTTCAATTCGGATGTAAAATTGAGCTAACACTGCTAACTGGCCATTAGTCGACAATCGCCCCTATTTAGTCGTCTATATAATAATAATAGTTTGGCTCTCTCACCATTTTGAGCTGTGCGTGTTATATTTATACTCAAAGTGGTGGGACCTACAGTTTATTGCCGACTCCGAACGGCGGGTGAGAGCTTTTTCATAGGCAATGTATTACTCTCGTAGGTTTGCCATTTACTGCCGAGAGGTAGCGAGGTATAGAAAAATGTTTCTATGAAAAGATTAGTAATAGTAATAAAAAGAATAAAAAGAATGTAATAAAAAGAATGTATTTTAATTTAATTCTATATCGTTTTTTACAACTTAGTTAGTTGCACTTTAATTCAAAAACTGTTTAATAGTTTAACAATGTTCAACTATCTAATTAAAAGTTACAATAAGAAGTGTTAAAAAATATGAAACAAACGCATGTAAAAAATATAAGACTGTCTCGGTTGCAATGACATCTTCCGTGTTGCCGTGTAAAATCTCTAACATTTTCGCCCACTTTGTCCAGGCGCTGCGACAATAGCTGTACCGTCAGAAGGCCGCCCACTGTGTCCAATGTTGGGCTGAGTCGATGACCGATTAAGTTTTGAAATTTGAACCTCAGATCGTATTTCCACGGAAAGGACCGATATTTTGGAGATCGAACGTTTGAGAACTGTGTCTTTGGTTTTAATAGTGACGATTCGGATTTGATCATCATCACCGGCATGTGTTGCGATAACGCGGCCTAAGGACCATCGAGTCGGGGGTTGACGCTCGTCACGAATGAGCACTAGCTGACCGATGATGACGTTTTCGTGTATCCGTTGCAATTTGTTTCGTGTTTGAAGCTGATGTAGATAGTCGACGGACCACCTATGCCAAAAATCTTGCTGCATTTGTGAGAGCTGCTTCCACCGACTCAGTAATTGATGTTTTACATCTAGACTACAGGGCTCTGGTATGGCTAGCAGTTCTCTACCCACTGGGAAGTGG
The DNA here is from genome assembly GCA_951804985.1 of Dryomyza anilis. Lineage (NCBI taxonomy): Eukaryota > Metazoa > Arthropoda > Insecta > Diptera > Dryomyzidae > Dryomyza > Dryomyza anilis. The sequence goes on from OX638130.1 coordinate 63,799,985, forward strand.
CCAGGGGTTAGCGCCGCGAGGTCAGTTGGATCGTCGGTCAAGGCTGAGGGCGGGCGTGAGTTTAGGCATGCCTCGATTTTTTTTAATATCGTATAAAATTCTTCAAATATTAGCGTTGCTGCTCCACCGACCCTTTTCAGATGAAATTTAATGCTTTTCACCCCGGCTTCCCATAACCCACCGAAGTTTGGGGCAGCAGCGGGTATAAAATGCCAGTTAATACCTATTTGAGAAGCGTGTCGAGCTGCCGTCTTTTGTTGCACGTGAAAATCTTGTGCTTCTTCTTTCAACAGTGTATCCGCGCCGATAAAATTGGTTCCGCGATCTGAGCAGACTCCAGACTCCAGAAAGTTTCTGTTGTCAGGTCGCTTACCATCTCCAGGTGGATCGCTTTCGTTGCTAAGCAAATGAAAAGCGCTACATACCCTTTATAGCTGCGGTAGCCGCGCCACTTGGAGGTTCGAACGTGAAACGGGCCAGCGTAATCGACACCGGTGTGCATGAAAGGAAACGATTTGTTGCAGCGTGCAGCTGGAAGGTTGCCCATGATTTTCCTGAGAGGTGAACACGATTTTTGGAAGCATGGGACACAGCTTCGAAGAATCTGTTTGACCATGGTGCGGCCATTAATTAAACACCATTTTTTGCTAAGAATCTGCAAAGTAATTTGGGTGCCTCCATGTAGGCTTCGCATGTGGGCATCTCTGATGATTAGAGTAGTCAAAAAATTGTGTTTTGGTAGTATCATAGGATGACACTCGCTAAAGGGTATATGAGCGTGTTTCAGTCTATCGCCAAGACGCAGGATCCCTTCATCATCTATCGACGCATTTAATTTTAGTAATTTACTATTCGTTGGAAGTGGTATGTTTTGTTGAAGACATCGGATTTCTGTTTGAAAAGTATTATTTTGTACACGTTTGACCAACTTTTAATGCGGCGTCGCGTTCAGACCACAGAGCCTCGGACCACAGATGTCTCGGTCGCATGTAGTTTATTTCAGGCAGCATTGATAAATCGATAACACCAAGATGTTATGGCGAGAAGTTTCTCAAGGGTTGAATAGTTCTGCATGATAAACGGGTCGGAGCATCGGATTGGGCCAAATGGACTGTAGTAGATTTCATCTCCGGGAGCTCTCCGGGAAGTTGTACCTTTTGTTGTGGCCAGTATTCTTTACTTTGCCTTAGCCAGGATGGACCCGACCACCAAAGCGAATGGTTGATTAGTTGACTAGTCGCTAATCTACGGCTTACGCAATCAGCTGGATTGGATCGCGTCGGTACGTAGTTCCAAGTGCATGTAGATGAAATGTCTTGAATTTCGATTACTCGATTAGCAAAAAATTCTTTTAACTTTACAGGACACGTTTGCATCCAATAGAGAGTTGTTATGGAATCGGACCATAGAAAGGATTCTACTTCTTGTGGATTCACGTTTAATGTATTGCGTACCTTTTGTACTAACTTGGAGCCAAGTAACGCCGCATATAGTTCAAGCCTGGGAATGGTGATTCGTTTTAACGGAGCCACCTTTGTTTTTGCCATGAGCAATTGCACTGTTGTGTCGGACGATGACATGACCTTCAGGTATACTACAACAGCATAAGCTTGTGATGATGCATCAACAAATGTGTATATTTCGTAAGTAACATGACGCGATGACATATGTATCCATCTGGGGATTCTTACTTGGGTGAGATTCTTCAAATCGTTGCGAAGTCTATCCAATCCTTTTGAACGTCACTTGGTAGTACATCATCCCAATTGAGACCTGTATTCTAAAGACGTTGAAAGCCGATTTCCCTCGTACTACCACTGGAGCGAGAAATCCCTTACTTAACATAAAACTCGTTAAGTAACGTCTTTGCTGCAACTGGAAAATTGTGAAGTTCGTCGTTTGCGAGCGTTCGCAAAACATTGATGGCAAGATACGGCGCGCAGTTTGTGCCGTATGTGACTGTCAGAAGCCTATATGATGTTGGTTCATCATGAGCAGAAGTTTTCCATAGAATTCCTTGAAGATCAACGTCTCTTTTGTCAACCCAGATCTGACGGTACATCTTCTCGTTGTCACCGGTAAATGCGATCTGATACCGACGATAGTTCAGTACAATTGTTGCTAAATCGTTTTGCAGCATTTAACGACACACCCGAATCGCACTTTTGTGAGGCGTTAAAAACCACTCTTAGTTTCGTAGTCGAACTTGACTCCTTTACTACCGCGTGATGTGGTAAGTAGCATACCTTATTGACCGCTGACTGGGGATTTACTGGTTCCATATGGCCGAGAGTTAGATAATCTGTCATAAAATCAGTGTAGTTTTGTTTTCTGGTGATATCACGGTTAGACGACGTTCCATGCATTTCAATAGATTAAACGATGAATCATATGTTGATGCAAGTGGTGTTAAGTCGACTCCATTCTTTACCGGTAACCTCACAATATAGCGACCGTCGCCCGAACGCCTGGTAGTTGCCTCGAAGAATTCTTGGCAAGCACGTTCGTCGTTAGTAATTGTGGAACTCAAATAAACTTCTTCCAATTCCCAAAATTTGCGCAATGATGTGTCGAGTTCGGCAATGGTATAGTGACACGTGTATGGCGCTTCGTTGGTAGTGAGCTTGTGCTTAGACGCGAGACCACCGAACACGACCCAACCTAATTGAGTATTCTGAGCAATGGTATCATTAATTTGACTTCGTTTATAATCGATTTTCAACATCGCGGCGTAATCGGCAGCACTCAAAATAATATCAATACCGCCAGGAACGTTATAACTTGTGTGCCCACAGTTAGAAACTGCGGAGATTATTGCTGTTTCTAAGAGAACCGAAGGAAGCTCCGGAGAATATTCCCTTTCGAGTAGATTGTGTGATAACGCAGCGTTATTCGAAGTGATGTGCGCAGGCCTACCTGAAGCATGTGTTAACGCGGTCGCACCATCATGCTGACTAAAATTTTCATGCAACATTGAATGGTGCATTTGATTGCAACGTTGACACCGACGATCTAACGTGCATGCTGAGAACAGGTGCACATACCGAAGGCAGTTAAGGCACATGTTGCGTTGCTCAATAAATTAATATCGCTCTTGGGTCGATTTATTTTTGAAATCATTGCAAAACATGATGATGTGATTTCCAGAACAGCCTAGACAGCGTCCAGGAATAGTGTGATAAGTTTTTACACCATGTTGTTGTTTCACCCTTGTACTGGAGGAGTCTTTGAAGACAGGCTTCGTATCCAGAGAGCTCTGAATAATTTCTAGTGATTGGGTTCTGTACTCCAGAAAATCTGTTAGCTATTTAAAAGTTGGTATTTCGTCACCAGACGTCAGGGACAGCTCCCAAGCCTTTCTTGTGATTGGGTCCAAGCCAATCATCCCAATGATCTACATTGCGATGACACCATTCAACAATACTCGTAAACTGCTCCTTATGAACGATCGGCAGCTTAGTAATTTCAGAAAGATGTGCGTTAATTATGACGCGCTTATTTTCGTATTTGCTTCTGAGCAGTTCCCAGGCTACATTGAAATTACCGTCAGTCATGGTGATGTTTTCGAGTGCATGAGCGGCGGAACCTACAAGACAATCTTTCAGGTACTGCAGTCGTTGAATGTCAACAAGTGTCACGTTTTTAATGACAATAGACGTAAACAGATCCTTGAATGGATACCAGGTTAAAAACGATCCGTCGAATGGTGGAATCTTCATGCGTGGAAGACTCTGAGTGGATTCATGTTGAGCAGCGGATATTGGCTGCGGCGTATCATTCAAGGACTCTGCTGGCGAAATCAAGTAAATCTTGTAACTCACCCATTGTCTCCACATATGAACATTCAACATCATCGTACTCGACAAGTGAACCTTGGGCGTGAGGTGGGGACACCTCCAAACTTATAATCAGGGTCTGAGATAACCTCATCACGCAGCGTCACGTACTTAGTCCAATATTGCTCTAACAGTTGTTTGCGTGTGGTTAGAAACCCTTTTGTTTGTTTTGATTTGGCTGTTTTACGTGTGTTTATAGCGAACTTGACAATCGCGTTTTCACTTGATTTCAGTTGTTTCAATTTTTGCTCCATATTCAATGTAGTTTTTTATAAGAATTAAATGTTGTGCACAAGAATAAAATTTGATTATTTTTTTTGCGCTTATTGAAGTACGTAAATAAGATTTGTACAACACGCGCAGTAGTTAAAAATGAAAATCAGTAATATTTAGAAACGTCAAATATGAGTTTCCACGAAATGCGTGCATACATAAGAGCGAATAACAAATCACTGTATATATGTCAACCGCGTCAACTCTTCGCACTTTCCAACCAACTTTGACACTTTCTTATGATTAAGTCGTTGCATTTGTCAAAGAGAGATGTGTTGCGCTGCTTGCGTCCGAATGCTGTGTGATGCGCAGCCCGTTGCGCTGCTTGCAATGCGACTACGACGTTCGAATGCTGTGTGATGCGCTGCCCGTAATCGTTCGAGAAAAGCAAGTGCGTATTATGTTAGGTTATGATGTTCGCGACACGTGGCGGAATTCACCAAAATTCGCACTTGCACTACCATAAACAGAATATCAAGGTATTATGCTGCCCATTCAACGAAGTGTTGCAGCTGGTAAGTTGATTTCCATCACTTGTCATTGTTTAGTTTTAATGGAAATAGACTCCGTTTAGTAGCGGCTTGGCTTAGATTCTCATCGCTTGTTTTAATTTTTGGAAATAGATTCCTTTTCACCTTGTGTAAGGAAGTTCACCGCAAGGGATGCCAATGTTCCAAATAATATTAGAAATAAAAAGAATGTATTTTAATTTAATTCTATATCGTTTTTCACAACTTAGATAGTTGCACTTTAATTCAAAAACTGTTTAATACTTTAACGATGTTCGACTGTCTAATTGAAATTTACAATAAGAAGTGTTAAAAAATATGAAACAAACGCATGTAAAAAATATAAGACTGTCTCGGTTGCAATGACATCTTCCGTGTTGCCGTGTAAGATCTCTAACAAGTTCAGTTCGTGCATTGCTTTTTTTGGGCTTAAGTTCATTACTGCAAGCTTACGTGCAAAATTATATTTTAGCAAAGTATTTCTTTTCATATTTCAAATTCGGGCATAACTGTAGTTTACCGGCCAATTCGAAAACAAACCACAAATGATCTCCCTATTCAAAATAAAATACTAAATAAATATTAACAAAAGCTCGACGGACTCCAATGGAAAAATCACAATAACCCAGTTCACTGCATCCTCACACTTCATAGGATCATTTAAGAGGGCGTCATAAAAATATGACCTCTTCTTCAAAAACATAATGCAACATGATTATGCAAATAATAGGTGTTACAAGGCTTCAAACCACGACATAGTTCAATTCGGATGTAAAATTGAGCTAACACTGCTAACTGGCCATTAGTCGACAATCGCCCCTATTTAGTCGTCTATATAATAATAATAGTTTGGCTCTCTCACCATTTTGAGCTGTGCGTGTTATATTTATACTCAAAGTGGTGGGACCTACAGTTTATTGCCGACTCCGAACGGCGGGTGAGAGCTTTTTCATAGGCAATGTATTACTCTCGTAGGTTTGCCATTTACTGCCGAGAGGTAGCGAGGTATAGAAAAATGTTTCTATGAAAAGATGTTGTTAGCCCCAGTCCATGCTTGAACCGGGGACATTTCGGCTCGCAGTCCAACGCACTAACCACTGAGCTACCGTGTCTTCTTGGACTAAATTGGACTAAAGCTGGAGTATGGCTCAATTTTGTTTTGGGCATTGACCGAAAAATAGTAGCTCTATCCAGATTTAAAATAATTTTAATTTCATTTTTGTGTAGATGTCATGTACATATGTCATAGAAACGCCAGAAAGTAACAGTGCTGCCAAGTTTGTATTATAAATATTTTTTGTTATTATCATGTTATCTTCTTCAGTTATGGATCTTTCTTTGTTTTTTCTTAATTTACATTCTTTATGATTACACAGTGCAGCAAAAAATACCACCTTCCCATTTGATAACGATTTTAGGGTAACATGGGGTCGCTGATCTCGAATCTGAAGTCCGTTTTTGTATACATTGCATGCACATTTCACAAAAATTTTAGAAAGCTGATATAAATGTACATATTTTTATAGATTTTGACATTCTAAAAACATTGGCATTTTCAATTTGTTTTCATAAACGTTTCAAGGATATTATCAATCAAATATACAAAATTAGGGTGTTTAAAGATGGTACATATTTTTTTTTATTTAAACAGATACAGATTTGGTGTTTTTAGTAGTATTGTTTATCACGAAGTATTATTTTAATTGACACCATCTTCCTAACTCTATCCTAAAACCTTCATTTGAATTTTAACCCTATTAATTACAAACTTGAACATACCGCGTGAACTCTTGAAAATCTGTCATACTCTTTTTGGCAAAAATGCTCCCAACAAAAATGATATGAGGTCCAAATCGCTCAACAAGATCGTCTCAGATTCAACCATTAAAAAGAATGATAAAAAACATACATTTTGTATTTTGTTTATGTAATTTGCTAAGTTAAAACTTAAAGTACAAGAATGGCGTTCACCTGGATGCCAAGAATAAATACCCAAAAATGTTTTTTTTATACCAAAATTTGCTACTTTATTACATATATCTCGAAAACCATGATAACAATACCAAATGTCCGAACATTTATGTAAATTTTAAATCCAAGAAATATGAGTGTGACTTTCCACCTAACGCCTACCATGCAAAATCATGCCTAAAAATAGAAATTTTCGTTTTCGTCAAATATCCTTGAATCGTGATGTCTAGGAAGAAAAGTAAATATGCCATTGTTTGTAGAATGTCGAAATTCACAAGAATATATAATTTCTATTTCAGCTTTCTAAAAACTTTGTGAAATGTGCCTGCAACGTTATACAAAATACATTGTTTTTTTTAGCTTATTTATTATTCTGCTTAATGGGCGGATCTCAGTCAATTTCATTATTTGAGGACTCCACCTCATTTTTTATGGGGAATATATTTGCCAAATAGAGTATAATAGTTTTCTGAAGCGTTCACGCGGTATGTCAAACTTTGTAATTAGTAGTCTTAAAATTCGAATAAACGGGGGTTATAGAAAAGCGTTGGTACGATGGTGTGAAAGTAAAAAAAAATGAGCCTGTTTATGATAAACCACATTTCTGAAGGCACTAAACATATCTTTTGAAATGAACATATATTGAGTACTGTCTTTAGACACCATAATTATTAATATTTGACCCCAAATTGTGAGGAACCCAGAGATGATAGAAGAAAACGGACTTAAGATTCGAGATCAGCGACCCCATTTACCCTGAAATCGTTATCAAATCGAAAGATTGAATAAAATTTGGACATTTGTTTCACTGTGTTATTATTAGGGATGTTACGCAGCTCCGCATCCGCAAACGCGGAGCATCCGCATTTTTTTGACATCCGCATCCGCATTGACACGTCTGCAACTTTGCGGATATTTTGCTTAATATTAAAAATTTTTAAACAAAACAATTTTAATGCAATTTTTATTAATAAATTGTAAATTAATTAATAATTTAATGTATGATTTCAGCACAGCAATTATGTTGTAACGTTCTCAATAAATAAATAGTTTTTCTTATTACAAAAAAAAAAAAAATTAACCGATTTCTTAGTATGTTATTCCGATTAGATTCCACATTCTAATGAAGAACTTACAAGTCTAGCCTGAAACAACTTTAAACCCAAAAGTTATAGGACCAAATTCATTTAAAAAATATGTTTTGGACGTCGCCCCGAGTATTTGAAAACTAAAATAAACGCAAACGTAATTTTTAACTGTTGTCCTAGTTTTTTCAACAAGTAATGTTTGTGAGCGGCTTGAAATCCCCAAACACAAAAGCCCCAAGGTTTTGAATAAGCCCCAAACATAAAAACCCCAAACACAAAAGCCCCAAATATTAAATTGTAAAATACATAAAAATCCCCAGAATCTGAAATTTTCTCTAAATTTTTGGATATGTTAATTAAATTTTCTTTATTGCTCAAAGTAAAAAAGAAAAAGTCCACCCACTTATACTTGAACAAAGAAGAGTCAGGCACTTTTCGGACCTTTAATTGAAGGGTAATGTGCAATTTAATGTAAATTTGACGATATTGCGATTGATTAAATAACGCATGATTCTTAGCGTTTGCAAATGAAAACTGAGACTTATGCCAAATTATAAAAGAACTGGGAAATATATGATGATTGTTAAAATTACAATATATAAAATAGAATCTGGCGCAGAAATTGTTGAGTAAAATTTGAATGCGGTACAAAAAAATAGATCAAAGGGAAACCATTATATATTGAAAATATATTAGTCACAGTATTTCCAGTAAATACAAATAAATTGAAAGTAATTTGAAAACATCACAATTTTGGTAGTACTTATTAGAAGTTGTAGTAGATTCGCTGCAACTACTAAAAGAATATGTGTTTTTGCTGCAAACATTTACATTTTTCATAGATATAATTAAAAATAATATAATAATAGTGAACAATTTTTGACCTGAATAATGTTCAACTGCCATGAAGTTTAAGGTTCTAATAATTTTAACCCATACTTTTCAATCTTTGGTTTGCTAAGTGTGTTTAATAATTATTTTACTCATTTTATTATAATTTCCTAATTGTGTTGTGTTTGAAGATTTTGTATTTGGGGCTTTTGTGTTTGGGGCTTTTGTATTTTGGGGCTTTTGTGTTTGGGGTTTTTGTGCTTTGTGGCTTTTGTGTTGGGTTTTAGTGTTTGGGGCTTTTGTGTTTGGGGATTTTGATTTGGGGCTTTTGTGTTTGGGGATTTCAAGCCCAACCCGTAATGTTTTAATTTAAAAATTATGTAATTTTTTGAAAAATTTTAAACTTCATTTGCGCATATCTTCAATTTGTGCAATGTTGTCTGAGAATAAATACGAAAAGATAATTTCAAGCTTGTCTTTTGTTGGAAAATTAAAAATAAAAGATGTGCAAAATAATGGGACATTTTTAAATGTGATTAATCTCAAAAACAAAGGCCAATTGGACAAAATTATGGACATTTTTCGAATCAGCGCCACAAAAATAATCAACAATAGCTTACTGAATCACATCATAATTTAAATTTTGTTTGGAAAGTATCCGTTCTATATTTCTACTATCTAAGCTAGATGTTTTTTAAACTTTAGATGTATTTTAAACTTTTGAAAGAAAATACATTTTCTAATCAGTTGGTCAGTCGCGTAATTCGATCCCGTATTCACAAACACAAATTAAAAAAAAAATAATAATATAAATTGTTAAAAAAATCGTCATTGCAAAAGAAAAATAGTCAAATCGTCATAAGGGTGCAAAAATCGTCAAAATGACGATAAAATCGTCATTCTGGCAACGTTGACCACGACTTTTGGGTTGAAAGTTTTTCAGGCTATGTGTGCTTATACTCAGTATATGAAGCAATTTAAATATTCTGACTGATTTTTTTTAATTCCATTCAAAAAACTTCATCGAATATAATAAAATATATACAATGAAATTGGGCTTGATCAAAGTTACATCCAGTCCAACGCAAAAAATACAGCTCTATGCAAAAAGCTCTATTTCTTTATTCGTTATTTTTCAGTTTTTTATTCAAAAAATTTGATTAACGAATAAATTTTATTTGTATGGAAATTATTTCATATTTCATTGAGTTTTTTAATCGTTATTCCATACTTTATTTAGATTAAATTTGTATTCACAAATACATTTTTTTTTTTGATTACATTTATTTCAATTTTTTTTTAAATTTCTAGTAACGAATATATGTTTGAAAATTGGCGATTAAAAAATATATCAATAAAATTTTATTTGAATTGTTATTTGAATAAAAATGTATTTGAATAATGCCTTAATCTGGTGTCTAATGTTATTTTATATATTTTTAAAGCAAATCAAGTGATCTAAATTAACAAATAAATTAATTTAATATTTCGCCAAAAGGAAAAGTCTTAATACGTGCTATATATTTTTTTTTTTAATTATTTGAATATAATTATTGAGGGTCGTACGTGCCCTGGCCAAAAAACACTAACATTTTGAAAATGGGGAAAAAAATGGTTTCAATTTTGCACTACCATATATCAATTTATAAAATTATTCTATTCAAATTAGACATATACCAAAATGATCTCCCACGTGTACCGAGCACCTCTTTCTCAGCAAGTGTGATCCTAAAGTGAAGATCTTGGAACAAAAACGGAGAAGAAGCAAAAAACCTAGAGTATTTCAATGCATTTTTTTTTTCAAATTTTCAACATTAAATTACTATAAACCAGTTGGGAAGGTTAGATCACATGGGAAATTTTAAAGTAGGTGTAATTATGATAGTTAGGATTATCAAAATTATAGTCGGTCTAAGCCGACTATAAATACCCTACACATATGTGTGGTTACCATTCAAAGAGATATATAGGTCACCAGGGTATACGAATCCTGAAAATAACTACAAACATTCAATCGCTGAAGAATTTCCATTCATTTGATACCCATATTTACAAATGGGTAGGTGTACCGAATTTCGATTTTTTTTTTAATGAACCACAGGTCTTTTCGACGGAAAACATTATTATCACGTACTTGAGCATGATGTCAATATATATTTGACCAAAAAAGTTTAACTAAGCACGTATACATAAAAATTGATCTTTATATGTACATTTTATATGAGGTATTTGAACATAAGTGGTCGGATCAATTTTTTCGCACATACAGCGTAGGTATATTAGTAATCAAAGTTATAAGTTTCATTTATCTAGCTCTTCAATTTTAAAAGTAGTAGGGATTTCAACAGACAGACAGACAGACGGACAGACAGACGGACAGACGGACATCGCTAAATCGACTCAGAAGGTCATGCTGATCAAGAATATATATACTTTTCCATACCGGAGATGCTTCCTTCTGGGTGTTACAAACGGCGTACCAAACTGAATATACCCTTTCACTCTTAGTGTAGGGTATAAAAATAGAGGTAAAGACTTCTGGCCCTTAAATTTTGCATTTTATTATTTTAAGTATACTTGATACAAATCTATTAATCGTTATCATTAAATCGAAAAACTATTGATGTTATTGATAAATTAAAGTCAGTTTCAATGATTTTAAAAAATTTCTGTTTTTGCAAATATAAATATATAAATGAATATATATATATATATTTACATATATATATATATTTATATATATATATATATATATATATATATATATATATATATATATATTTATATATATATATATATATATATATATATATATATATATATATATATATGTATATATATATATATATATATATATATATATATATATATATAAATATATATATATATGTAAATATATATATAAATATATATATATTTATATATATGTATATGTATATATATATATATATATATATATATATATATATATATATATATATATATATATATATATATATATATGTATATATATATATATATTTTAACACAAGCTTTGTTGAATTTTAAGCACAACTGGTTGAAACTTGCGACTGTTAGTATTTAGTGAAAATGACGTCAAGCCATGCTCATTCATTCTAATTAAACTAGCTTGCAATAAAGATTTTTTTATTTAAATAATGCTAATTATTTAAATAATATATAATATATAAATGTTCTCGAATTTCCCCTAAAGTCAATTATATTAAGTAACTAGCTGGACCCGTGCACGACTCTTGCCAAAATTTTGTCAATTCAAAGATATGAAGCGATTTTATTAATATAAAAAAAACATTTTTATTATTTATATGAGCGGTCCGTGCTTAGCTGTTGAAGTTTTTTATTGGTTTTATAAATGTAGTATCCAAATAATAATTCTTCGCCATAACAACTTTTCTCAAAGACAATTCTTTCTCATACTGTGCTTCCCCTTAGAACATTTCGCCGTGGAATTCTTCCCAGTAGAAATATTTACCGTAAAATTATTCCCCATAGAACGCTTTCTCGTAGAATTCTTCCCGGTAGAATTCCTCTCGTAGAATTCATTCCGGTAGAATTGTTCCCAGTAGAATTATTTCCCGTAGAATTTGTCCCCGTAGAGTTTTTCACAGTAGATGTTTTAGTGCAGTAAGTTTTAGTGTGGTGAGTTTTAGTGTGGTGAGTTTCGGTGTGGTGAGTGTGGGTGTGGTGAGTTTTAGTGTGGTGAGTTTTAGTGTGATGAATTTTAGTCTAGTGAGTTTTAGTGTGGTGAGTTTTAGTGTGGTGAATTTTATTGTGGTGAATTTTAGTGTGGTGAATTTTTGTGTAGTGAGTTTTAGTGTGGTGAGTTTTAGTGTGATGAATTTTAGCGTGGTGAATTTTAGTGTGGTGACTTTTAGTGTGGAGAGTTTTAGTGTGGAGAGTTTTTGTGTGGTGAATTTTAGTGTGGTTAATTTTATCGGATCAGCCGTTTGGACGGAGAAGCGGAACAAACGTTATTGCTTTGGTTTTTGTATTTTTGCTTTTGTTTTATTTTGTGCTTTTGCTTTTAATTTTTTTTTTGTATTTGTGTTTTTTGTTTCATGTTCGTAGCTGGTGAATGTGCCGAGTTATATCGTTTTGAAATTCACGCCTCTTTGTCCAATCCCGCCCATATATAGCCTATCATTCCATCCAGACCATACCACATCTGTGGTAAAAATTTAAAGAAAATCGGATCAGCCGTTTAGACGGAGAAGCGGAACAAACGTACAAACGAACAAACAGATTATTTATATTAATAGGATGGACATTTTTACTTTTTTATATAAACAGCACTTGGAAGATCTTTCATATTTCCATCTCCGTTAAAAATTGAATTATATTTTATCAAAATCCCTAACATCATAACATCATTATTGCGTCAAAACTCACTCACGTGCCCATCTCTAGTCTGAACAATCAAATTCTTTAAATATCTCAACTTACACAACCACAAATGAATTTAACTTTATTTGGTCTTAAGTGAACATTTTTGGTCAAATATATATTGATTTTATGCTAAAATATATGAAAATGTTTTCACGCGAACCGAAAAACACAAACAAAAAAATCGAAATTCGGTACACATACCCATTTGTACATATCGATATCAAATGAAAGAAAATTCTTCAGAGATTGCAAGTTTGCAATGACTTCTGCACCACTTTAAATGGTAACGCAGACATTATCACATATGTCTAGGGTATTTATAGTCGGATTAAACCGACTATAACTTTCATTATTTTTACAAACTGCAACATCACACTATTACAATTTCCCTACTTCAATTTCCATTCATGTGATGACAATGAAAACCATGCATAATCCAATATAAGAACCCTGTTATTGAGGGTTGTAATATGAAAATTTACGAAAATCGATTAATCGAGACGAAAAATCGATTCTTAGTCGATTTCAAACCTAAAATTTCGACTACGAAAAAATCGATTCTAAAAACCCAAATTCGATTTTCGACTATAATCGAAATCGATTTACCAATCACTAATAATAACTGTTGACATACAAATGTATCTTGTATGGGGGTGCCACGCCCAATGGTCCAATCACTCCCACATTCGGCGAAACCGTTTAGACTGGTTAAAAATAACGCTCACCAAAATTTAATTAAATTTGCTATCCCAATTGCTGATATACTGTGTATTTAATTTTTGGGTTATATGGGAGGTGCCACGCCCAGTCCACCAATCTTACCGAGATATAGCATATACTCTGCCCAGGCCCAACATACATATTCGGTTCAGCAGTTTTGACGACTATTCGGAATTTAAAAATATATATATTAGACAAAAACAACAATGTTCTAAAAATTTCAAAAAAAAAAATTTGTTAAAAAAAAATTTTGGACGACAATAAGAACGCAATGGTCGAAATTACCATTTTCCAAAAAAAAAAAAATGACAAAAACAACAACGTTCAAAAATTTTCGAAAAAATATGTTTTTTTTTTGAGGACAAAAAGAAAGTAATGGTCGAAATCACCATTTGAAAAAAAAATAATCGACAAAAACAACAATGTTCAAAAAATTTCGAAAAAAAAATTGTTAAAAAAAAATGTTGGGACGAAAAAAACATTGCAGTCAAAATAACCATTTTACAAAAAAAAATATATATTTGCCAAAAACAATGTCGAAAAAAAAAAATTGTTTTTGCTTTTGGTGTTTTTTTTGTTTTTGTTTTTCTTTTTCTTTCATTTTTTTGTTTTTGATTTAGTTTGGATTTTTGTTTTATGTTATTGCTTTTGTTTTTGTATTTTTGCTTTTGTTTTGTGCTTTTGTGTTTAATTTTTTTTTTTGTATTTGAGTTTTTTTGTTTCATGTTCGTAGTTGGTAAAAGTGCCGAGTTATATCGTTTTGAAAGTTTAGGTTATATGGGAGGTGCCACGCCTCTTTGTCCAATCCCGCCCATATATAGCCTATCATTCCTTCCAGACCATACTGCATCTGTGGTAAAAAAAATAAAGAAAATCGGATGATTTGTTTAGACGGAGATGCGGAACAAACATGCAGATTTATTATATTAATAGGATAGGATATATAAATTCACTTTTTTTTTTATAAATTGTAAGAGCTTAGACGGAGTTTTGCCAAACAATGTCTTAAAAGATTTTGTTAGTTTAATTGAGCACACAACTAATTCGCTTGGTGCCATATTTAAAAATTTGTTATTATAATTCTTTACATCAAATATATAAATATACTCTTATTATTTTCTTCACAGTATACCTCGACTCGAAGCCTCCAGTGTATCGAACAGTTCTCGAGGCTTCGAGAAAAAAAATCGATCTCGTGATTATATTGAAAGTAATTTTTAATGTTTTTTGTATTCAATTGTTATGAGGATTTCTCGAAATGTCTACGAAAAAATAAAATAGATCTCGTTGTTATATAGAAACTAATGTTTAAATAATATCGTATTCAGTTGTTCCTCCTTTCAGGTACATGCCTGCTTTCGTCCGCTAGATATAATTTTGGTAATGATTTGCAGGTCCGAACAGTTGGACATCCATTTGCGTTCCAAAAATGTCAGTGTCCGCAGGAGTTAGGTCAATTTCATTATTATAAAAGCAATAGTATTCGTTTCATTAACATTTTGTTACATGTACCTCATGTAATATTTTTTTTTAATATTTTAGATCACCAGGAGTTCAGTGACCTTTTTTGTGGTTATATTTATTTTTGTTTAAAATAGAGTGGACATTATTTTTTATATTTTTATGTTAGGTTAAGTTTTGAGGTGTCGGCAATCGTTGCGTAGACCAAAGTCCATTGTGTTCCCTCCATATGGTTTCCTATGGACGTGTTTCAATTTTCGTCCATCCAGATGCGCGGATGAATTTTTAGCGGATGTTTGTTCTTGATGTCGTTTATTTCCTGGAAGAAAAAAGAGCTTAGCATTTTGTTACGTTTGATTGATAGTACAGGACATTGGCAGAGGAAGTGATAGCTGTTTTCCTCGGCCTTTTATTATGTTAATTTCACTTTATTTCAGTAAAAACAAATGGGGCATTCCATTGTGACGGGCGTTACATTCGTACGATTAAAAACCTTCTCATTTGATAAATAAAAAAAAGGATAGAAATATTTTTAAGATGCAGAGGATAGATCATATGTTTCTCTATACATGTATAAAAAAACATTTGCAATAGATCGTATATCTTTCTACAATTTTGATGGTAAATGCTGTATCGGGAGTTACGCGTACTTTTGAAAAAAAAAACAGAGTTCACTCCACAAAGTATTAAGTTTTAGCTAAAGTAATCTGACTATAATGGGAGTTCTCTACTCTATAACAAAATTCTGGAAAGGTTATTTTGATCACTTACTTTTAAAGTATCAAAACTTGTGACGAGGTTAAACATTTTGTGACTGGCGTTACCTGTACGAATTCTATACAAATATAAATGCAAATTCAACTTTATATTACCATTCTTTTAAATAACTACTCTGTCTGCATTATTTGTAATCCGTTTCCATCGCAGCTTATATAAATATTTTCGGAGTTCGAGAATAATGATTTGTTTGTGATTTTTATGATTTTTTTCTTAAGGTTTGGAATTTCCCTTTTTTATCTTTGCTTATTGAATATTTTGGAATATTTACTACTTTTTCTATGGTTAAATAATAATATAACTGATAATTGATGCATATATTAACAAATATACAATATTCCATTTTTTTTTTTGCGAAGGTTTGTAGGTTTGCAAAATAGTTCGCAAAATAACTTTTACAATTTTTTTTTTGTGACGGGCGTTACAACGCCAAAGGCAATTTTATTTTGGTTAATTGTCGGTTTTTTAACCACTTATCACCAATGCAATGTGTAGCATACTTTCGCAGAAAAATTACCTTTCAAATTGTACTATTCAATTTTCGTTCTGATTCAAAACAACGAAACTACAGTGTATTATATATTGCCTCAATTTTGTACTATAATAAATTTAAAAAAAATCTTTACACTAATTGAGAAAAAAACACATTTGTCATGCATTTTGGTAAATTCTGATCACAGGATATGAAGTTAGAAGTAATTATTATCCTAAAAATCATAAAACCTAACATTAATAAATCACACATTGGTAACGTTTCCTGTGGAATTCCCCAAATGTTTGAAAACAGTGAGCTTTGAATTTTCATTTTTTTATTTATTTTTGTTTTTGATGTCAGAAATATTTTCGTACAGAAATAAAATAAATGTAAACACATGATAAGTTCGTAGACTCATTTTCAAAAACTATATTGTTTAAATTGAATTTAAAATAATATACGGCAAATTAATTCAAAGTACCTAGTAATGACACAGAAAATAAAATGTACAATGGCAAATCATTGTGTTACGAAATTCAATTCTCAATATAATAAAAAAAAATTGCTATTGCGATGACGACATGATGCGAAGGACATAATAGAAAAGATTTGTTTTTTTATTTTTTTTATTGTCATTGTGGATGACATATATTGATGACGCATTTATTTAAAACAATCATAAAGACCCATGCTGTCGTGAAGAGCTTCTAGAACGGTTAGATTCTGAAATAATTCTCGTAACGAAAAAACTTCATTATCTCGGTTCGATATCGGCTGGTAGGAATTTTCCTATATTGTCTTCGACATTTCGCAACATTTTCGTTGCGATATTAAAACAATTTGGTATATTGAGTTACTTTAAAAAAATTATTTATTGTTGATCTTGTTGATTTCGTCTTTGATGATCGTTATATCTCCTCCTGTATCTATTCTCTGCAACACTATAGAAATTATGACCGGAATTATGCTTCACTATCTTCCTTGAGTTCTGTTTCTATGTTGTCGTCTGGTATAATCTTTCTTTTTCGATAAAAGTGATGATTTTCTGACTTGACGTTTAAGAATTAGAACTTGAATTGGATTGGAGTTGTTATTTATAGTGTCTATGATATTTTAAAGTTAGCCATTTAGCAATTATACTTAATGTGCATAATATGTTTTGTGAATCGAATATTTCTGTACATTATGTGTCATTCTTTCGAAACCAAATATTTATAACCAAATGTTTATTAATACTAACGTAGCGTCGCACGGTGAACAAAATGATGGAATTCTTGAACAAAACGCAATTTTTTTATTTTTAATTTTCAAATTTTTTTTTTACTGTTACATACATAAAAGACCCACTAAGAATAATCTGTAACCATATTCTTATAACAGTAACAGATTAAGAGATATGAGCCTTCAAAGTTAGAAAAAAATTGCATTCCATACACAAATATATGGAAATACATATTGGAACATAACTAAAATATCCTTGCATATCCTCTCAAATCCTTAAAATTGTATTTAGGCTTTTACAAAATAGCTTCCAGTTTGCTCCGGTTTACAAGAAAATTGTTGTGAAATACTACCATTTTCATTAGAAATTTACTTATTTGATTTAAAGCGTTTAGTGTAATAATTTTAAATCAATTAAACCTACAGATATCCTTCACACGTGCTAACTTTTTTCTAATCATAACTAATCATTGGTAAAAAATAAAAAAAATTTCATAGCGATATCTTTCCCGGATTAGGAGAAATTACGTGTCAAAGATTACCTTTTTATTCTAATTTCATACATTTGTGCCTTTTTTGTATATTTATTCCAAGGACTGTAGCGATATCATCT